>CM076575.1:15923853-16271571 GCA_034641835.2 Pinus albicaulis
TCACCCCCTCTCGCCTTAACTAAGGATTCAACATGCATGTGCCCTATAGAGATCACAGAAGCAAAAACCAAAAAGAAGAGTAATAGAGCTAAGAAATTGGATTTCACTCAAGAAGAGTCGGGTTTTATTTTCAAACCTAGGAATCCTATCACAAGATCACAACAGCCTAAAGAAAAGATGCATGAGTTGCCCTTAGAAGAAAAGATGCCAGATGTGCCTCCAGCAAAAACAGAACCAGTGAAGAAAAGGAAAGGTAAACACCCTGTACAAGAGAAAAGTGAAGTGGAGATTCTGCAAGAACAGTTAAGAGATGCTAGAAACGAGGTGATAGAATCAAAATTACTTTTTGAGGAATTAAAGGAGGATATATCAAAGCAACTTGACTTTTATAATAAGGTTGCAGATGAATCTAGAAAAATGTTAAAGAGAACACTACCTTTACATCGAATGATGAAGCACTTATGCAAGAGGAATATATGGTTACAATCAGACATGATAAGGTTGCATGGGCAAGTCAGAGCTTTAGAAACACAAATTGAAATTATCCAAGCTGAGCTTTTGAAGAAGGGTCTCAAGATTATTGTTGAAATTGATGGCACTCCATGTATATGGTAACATCATAATTTTTTTTCTTATGCTATGGCTAGTCAATATTTTTAGTAATATACATGCTTGTATAGGTTATTAGAAATTACTTGGAGGTGGAAGAAATCTTGAAAAGACAACATCTCATAAATTTTACAGTTTCGTAGCAACTCCCCATATTGAAGGTGAATATTTGCTACGGATTTGTTGTAGATTTTAATGGAGGAAAATTCAAGTTTAAAATTCAGCAATGGTAGTGCTCAAATCATTTTTTTATCTTATAAACATCAAATGATACCCTAGAACTCTCAGAAAGATCAGATAACTTGCAGAAAGGCGTTTTTTGGCATTTTCTACCAAACTGCCTATACTCTGTTTTTTCCAGCGTAATGAAGATTTGATGAATTTTAGGGCAATCAAACACTAAGGTAGTCCATAAAAAATAGGTCAAAGGTGTCCACATCATCAACCTATGAAATCCTATTTTTCAAGGAGACAGGTCAACAAGTCAACCTCCACATGGCAGCCAACTCATCATTCCAACAATCCAGCACTCCAGCACATCAACGATCAAACACATCAGCAGTTAGTTATATTCAATAAGGGTCATTAGCAGAATTTTTTGAGTTCTTAAATGATAATATAATATTTTTTGTATTCAGATTATGTTGAAACATAAATATCCCTATAAAGGCTCCATGTTTTGTAATTCAACTAGAATTAGGTCTCTTAGGTAAAACATCGAAGTCCAACCCAGGTGGAAGACGATTGTAATGGATGCCTCACTCTATATATGTGGAAATTTTTCACTTTGAATGGGTTGGTGGATGTTATGAGAGAACCAGGATTGTAATCTTTTCTTCTTCAATTAATATACATTTGTAGAAGACTGGCTTTTAACCTGAGATTCTCTTTGGCTTATATGTTTTTATCTCCATATTTTATAGATTGTTATGAGTTTCATGGAAATTTGATTACTTGGAATTCATGTTAGATGCTCCAACTTCCTTCATTTGTTGTGTTTTACTTTAAAATTTTATGTTTAAGCCAAATTTTCCTCAGCTTCCAAAAACATAGTTTTGTTTGTAATTGAATCTCCTTAATTGACTATGTTAGCATTGTTCTGTAATTTTCTAGAGATTGTGAGAACTAATCAGATAGGTCAACATCAAACCAACTTTGGAATCCAAGACCTAGCCTTCCTAGATTCAGAGAGGGCTCTCTCTGCAAGATATAGCTTTGTTTAAATAAGTTTTAGGCTAGTTATGATAGTACTTGGGTTTTGGGTTTGTTTTGGATTTTGGAAGATTGATTGTATTGAATTTATTAATATATATTGGGCAATGGAGTCAAAATATAACTGGATGGTTGCATCAATATTTCACAGAGTAAACACAGGGCAATCTAGGAATATTTACTGGATCTCTTGGATTTATAAATGGATTTATGACTTAAATATGAATAGATTCATCAGAACTAAAGAGAAATTAAGAATTGTTTAGTTTGGATTTCAGTGGAAAACATAATGATCGTAAAGGCAGCCAGAATAAAGTACTCAAAAGTGAATCCTATTCATCACGCTTTCTTCTTTACAATTATAATTCAGATGTTTACAATGAAAGATGACAATGAAACAATACTAACCGAAGAAAAACATCACCAATATTTAAGCCACAAGAATCTCGTGAATGGTATGATTATTATTGATGCTCTAATGCTTTGGAAAAGCTTACAGTACTCCAAAAGACAGTAATGATTATGATCTCAATCAATCGACCCTTGATACTTCCAAAACTGAAGTATTTATACAAAAAATTACAACAAAACAGTCTCTAACAAACATGGTATTTTTAGGCTTAAACTTTAACTAAAGCCTCTAACTTATTACAAAATTATAGTCTCGGTGGAATGCGTTGTGCAGAGCAAGTGCTGATGTAGTGGGGCAGTTAGGACGTGGATCACCTTTTACTGATATGCTGGCATACTAAATGCTATGTTGGCTAATGAACTGTTGCATGAAGGGAGTGTTGAATGCCTTTTACTGCCCTACTCGACCTTTCTGTTGTTTTTTCACCCGAAATCCTTTTGTTGTGTTAAAACCCTTTTGTAAACAAAACAATGTGAAAAATCAATATACCGGACTTGAAATCTTTTAAATTTCAATTCTGAAGTCACATCGCATCCGCGCACTTCGTAACATTTAGAGTTTAATTTTATGAATAATGTTACCGGAGATGCGATGCGAAGTGGGATGCGACGTGGAGGGATGGTGGGACCGGACTACAGCTCAGATCACAGTTTTTAAGTTTTGTTATAAGCGGGGAGGAAGTAAACACTAAAAACAGTGAAGTGCGAAGCGCGGGGAAGGAGGTAAGTGACATGGCAGGGGAAAAGTGGGACCAGATCGCAGGCGCACATCGCAACTTTCAAATTTTATTTATAAACTGTGGGGTTAACATCTAAAATTTTTGAAGTGAGAGGAGAGGGAGCTACCCGCATTGCGCATCGCAAAATGTGGCACTTGGAAAAACAAGGTAAACGTTTAAAACCGTGAAGTTCGATTTGCACATAATGGAGGATGACGTGTCAAGGAGAAATGGAGCCCACTGTAATCGACGAAGTTTTATACGGTAAGGTAATGTTTTATGATGTTTTCATAATATATCGAAGTATTTCAAAACGCTGTAAAGTGGGGGGCGGAGCTGTTGAGGTGGGCCAACCTGTCGCATCACAATTTAAAACAAATATGTTGCGGGCGCTTTTAAAGTAAGTTAAAACATATGCAATGCGATATCACAAATCAGCGATCACAAGTTTTAAGTTTTAGTTGCGATGTGAAACATGTATAATTTGTGAAATGCGATGAGGGTGAGGTAAACTGATGACGTGGAAGGATGTCCCACTTTAATCACGATTAGGGAATAAGGAAGCGAAGTAAGTGAAAAGCGATAAAAAGGTAAGGGTAGAAAGGTAAAAGCGGAAAGGCGGAAAAAGGGTAAGTTTAATGATTTTCAATGGAAAATGAAATGAAAAAGGGAGCGTGGCGGGGAATGGGTCCTGCTTCATTGTATGTTTTACTTTTGGAAGGTTTGTAGGAGACGACAATGTAAATGATTTTGGGTTTTGGCCTATGGGAAAAATGATTTTGAATGTGCGGGATTATAATGGAATGTGTGAAAATATATGAGTTGGGAAGGAAATAAAAAAGGGAAATGCATGAAATGAAAGTAGGGGGGAAATATGCTATGGTTTAAAACTTTAGGATAAAATTTAACAATCAGAATTTAAACCATACAAATAACTTTTCCATAGCCGCATTTAGACTAGAAGCCAATCAAAACCTTTAAAACATAATGAAGCTTTTTTTTTTCTTTCTTGCTTCCCTAATGTTTTGTTTTGCCTCCTTTGTTTAGAACATCTAACACCTAACATTTTATTTTTCCTTCTTTGTTTAGGGCATCTAACACCTAACATTTTATTTACATGGATGCCTATAAAAATAAAAATTTTCCTAACATTTTTAACTTTTTCATTCTTTTGCATCCATATCCTACCTTATCATTTTGAACTTATTCAACTACTTATGCTAACTTATCAAAAAAAATGATGTTACAACACCTTCCTTGGTTCAGATTAAACTATTGAACCAATTTTATTTTCTACCTAACTCATTAATCTATCAAGATTAAACAATTTGACAAATTATTTTTCACTACCTATTGACAAGCAAATTAAACCTAATTCAATCATGATTAAATTGTATGATTGAATTTTATTGAAATTTTGTGGAATTTTTAAACAAGCTGCACACAATTTATTTTCATAAGCTAAACTTAAGAGTAGTGGCATTTGAATGTGAACACTTTTAGACTTTATTGTTTTTTCTTCTTTTTGATGGGGTTCACATCTTATATTTTTTATTTATAGCATATACCCTCTTTTGATTTTTTATGTTATCTCCTTTTATTTATTTATTTTGAAATCATTTTAAAAGGTAAATTTGACTAAAAGAATAAACTCAGTCACCTTGTGATCCTATGAAATATAAGACCCTAACAATGGCTCCAAATGGGGATGGCCCTCCCATGCATTGAAGTGTCAAGAACCTGTGATCAATAGCCTTATCCATTTGGCATCTGAGCAATCTGTAATCTGATTCCTTTTCTGCTTTCAAATATTATGATGGTCTGTTGACCATGGCTTAGGGCCTTCTTTGCAGGCTTCAACCTTAATCAGCAAAATGTCCAATCCAATCTATGTTGACTATGACATTTACAATGATGAAAAAAGAATCTTTAGACTCAGAGAAATAATGTTTCAACATCCTGCCATTTACAGGACCACCAGGTAACTATGTTCCATCTATATCTGTGAGAAAAAATGCATTGTCACCTCTAAAAGCATTTAAAATATATGGTCCCATCCATAGATTATCAAACTTATTATGCTTTCCTTTGTCTTCTCTCCTTGCATCCCATTTTAAAACCTTGTCACCAATAGCAAAATCAGCTGCCTTGGTCCTTTTGTCAAATATTTTCTTGATATTTTCCTGGATGAGCCGTGTTCTGTTATATACCTCTTCTCTTGTCTGCTGCAACTAAATGGTTTAATGAATCCTTCTGATTGCATCATTTGGTTCCACTTGTAACTCTTGCATCATGTTCATCACTGGTTGTGCTAGAGAAGATGGAAAAACAACATCCATTCCATAGAAAAGTTGGTATGGTGACATACCAATGGACTTATTTGTAGTAAGCTTGTCAGCCCAAAGTGCACTAACTAACTTATTATGCCAGTACTTTTTATTCTATTCTAATAATTTCTTGATGATGTTTACCAGACTCTTATTGGATGATTCAGCCAGTCCATTACCTTGTGGGTAATAGGTTGTTGAATGTCCTGAAGAAATATGATATTTATCACATAATTCAACCATATATTTTGGATTTAAAGGCTGCTGCATTGTCAGTGATCATTTTTTTTGGGCAGCCAAATCTGGACAGGATATGGGTCTCAAGGAACTTGGTAATAACAACATCAGTGGCATTTCTAGAAGGGATGGCCTCTATCCACTTAGTGAAGTAATCTATGGTTGTTAAATCCATTTATGTTAGGCAGAGGAAGGAGGATGGATTTCACCTATGAAATCCAAACCCCGTTGTTGAAATGGGATTTCAACAAAAATGGGTTTGAGAGGCAAGGGTAGGAGATTATTTTTACCTTCAAAATTTTGACACTTATCACAGGTTATGACTTTATTGTAGACATCAGAAAACAGGGTGGGCCAGTAAAAACTAGCCTTGAGAATCTTATTAGTAGTAGTCTTCCAATACAAGTGGCCACCATAGTCTCCCTTATGAAAATCATTCATAATATTGTCTGCATCATTCTTCAACAAACATTTGAGTAATAGGCCACCCGAATCTTTCTAATAACGGGCATTATTAATGATGCAAAATTTTACTGCTTTTAATTTCAAAAATCTATCTTTAGTTTTTGTAAGGCCAGGAGGAGCATTTAAATTTAACAATATATAAAGCAGGTTTGCATACTAGGGGGAATTTAAATATTATTCATTGATTTGTGGAGTCGCTTGCTCCTCTTGATCATCCAAAGTTGCTACCAAATTTATGTCTAGAGTTTGAAAATTGGACTCAACCATAAGTTGTGCAAGTCCTTGCCCTTTAATCATTTTGGTAGGTTTTATTTCTAGATCATACTCCAAAATTACTGCAATCCATTTTCCTCTTTTTCCATCTGGTCCATTCTGCGTTAAAATATCTTTTACGATAGCATTAGGTACATAAGCAATTATATGTGAATGTAGAATATAACTATAAAATCTTTAATTTCTTTGACTAGTGCAAAGGCCTGTTTTTCCATGATTTTATACTTAAGAGAAGCATCTCCTAAATCTTTGCTAAAGAAAGCTATCGATTGCTCAAATTCTTCATTGTTTTTCTATAAAGAAACATTTGCAATGTAAAGTTGCTTTAGTTAATTCTTGTTTTACCATGTCAAAAGATTGCCTAGCTTCTATACTCCATTTGATTTCAGAATCTTTCTTGAGCATATTGGTTATGTTTTTAATAATTTCAGCAAGATTAGGGATAAATCTTCCCAAAAAAATTATTTTCCCTATGAATGATTGAAGTTCTTTAATATTTCTTGGGGGAATGGTCTTTAGGATTGCTTCAATTCTCTTAGGGTCAATTCTAACTCCATCTTTTGATATGATGTGTCCTAATAGTTTACCTTCTTCTAGGCCAAATAGTGTTTTCTTAGGATTTAAAGATATGCCAAATTTTCTGCATTTCTCATAGACTCGTCTCAAATGTCTCAAGTGTTCTTCATCAGACTTTGAATACACAGTTACATCATCCAGATAAATTACAATAAAGAGGCCAATCTCTTCTGAAAATGTAATGTTCATTGCTCTTTGGAACGTGGCACCAACATTCATTAGTCAAAAAGGCATTTTCACATACATGAAAGTGCACCATGGAGTGGTAAAAGTTGTTTTTTCTTGATCTCCTGGATCAACCAATATTTGGTTATAGCTAGAGAAACCATCTAGTAATGACATCCTAATTGATCCTACCACCTTTTGTAAGATATGGTTCATTTTGGGTAAGGGATAGTTATCTTTCAGGGAAACCTTATTTGGGTTTCTGAGGTCAATGCACAACCTGATTTCTCCAGTTTTCTTTCTGGTTGGTACTATGTTTGACACCCATTTCGAATATCTGAGAGGGACAATTATTTTAGCATCATACATTCGTTTAACTTCTTTCTCAACTAAAGGTAAAAAAACTGGATTTATCCTCTGAAGCTTCTGTTTGAAAGGATTTTGTTCTTCTTTAATTTTTATTTTGTGTTGAATGCTGCTGGAATCATAAACTTGTAGATCCTCATAACTCCAAGTGAACACATCAATGTATTATTTGAATAGGGCTATATATTTTTGTTTGGTATAAATAAGAGGTAATGTTTTTGACAGTTTAATCATCTTCGGGTTTTGTTTAGTACCTATGTTACATTCCTCAACTTCTGCTCCAATGGGCTCAATTTTAGGCTTCTTTTCTACATCATTGAAGTCAAAAAGGTCTTCTAACGGAGCTAATCCCCGGGGAAAAACGTTATCTTTTAGTTGAAGCATTTCAAAATCTTCCTTTTTAGGATCTATTTCATGAATTTCTAATTTATGCACACTTTCATCTAAATGATTATTTACATCTAATCTATCACATTGGTTTACCAAAGGATTATACACAACTGCTTGATTTTTTACCTGATCTTCTCGTCTCATTTGATCTTGTTCCCGATTATCCGAATCTAACTGTGTTTCCTCGAACTCTTCTTTTGATAGAAATAAGTTTTCAATATGTTTGTCATTCCCAAAAACCTGCCACTATCGCATGTTATTTGGTATTGCAGGTCGATGTTTAATTTCAATTGTGTGTGGTTTATTTGAGTGAGGTATTTTGCAAGTGCTTGCAGAAACAACAAGACTATCAGTTATGACATTTTGACTTCTTGGAATTACTGCTAGATCATATTCCACAAAAGTATGTAAGTAATCGAGCACTGAATTTTTGTAGGCTCTTAATCTAGGGTGTTTAACAACATATTCTCCTTTTACTTGTTTGATGATTAATTCGGAATCTCCCTGCACAGTAATTATTTTGGCCCCTAATTTCTTAAGCAACTACAAACCTAACATCAGAGCTTCATATTCAACAATATTGTTGGTGCACTTAAAATTAAGTTTATAGGAATGCCCTTCACAATGATTATTAGCTGGATTAGATAACCAGATTCCTGCTCCAGAGCCTTCTTTACTACAAGCCCCATCAAAGGTCATATTCCAGAATATTTCTAAAGTAGGAGTTAATTGTTCGATTAGAGTTGCATTTTCAGGTGTATCCATGTAATTTCTAAATTGGGCTTCAATTTAAGTATCATTGAATAATATGAATGAATCCAAATAAGTTTGAACAAAATATAGAGGGTAATTATGAGTTTTTTCTTAACTGCTTACCATATATTTCATGAGAGTTTCCCTATATAACCTTCTTTGCTGGCTAGAGACTTGTATTGTAGCAAAATTCCTATCTAGTTGAAGAGTTCCTTATAACTTTTCTCCCCAAGAACGTGATAAAAGCATGCCATATTTAGGAGGAATGTTTGTTGCGACAATGTCCATAACTAGGCTTTTGGCTGGGATTTGAGACAAAGTTATACAAAAGTCCTTGATGAGAACTAAACACTTCACTTTACTTGAATCAAATGAGTATAGATCTTTGTAGGGCCTAGTGATGTCAAGACCTAAATTTTCTAATACAACTTTAGGCAGTAAGTTGTGTGAAGGCCATGAATCCAGCATAGCATTATGTAGGATTTATCATGTATGTTTAAGCTGTCATAGAAAGGAGGGACTGCTCCTTCTTGTAACTTACCATCTACTTATGGACCAAACAACAATTCAGGTTGATCATCATTCAGATTGAGAGTGTCAGCAGTTTCCCCTATTTTCAGTAATTCCATTACCTGAGTTCTGTATGTTTGTTTTTTCATTAACTCTGTCAAAGGGATGGGAATTTTGACTTTAGCTAGTTCATTTTCAAGATTAAATGATGATTGAATCTTTACAACACTAGGAATGCCAGGTACATCGACGATTTCTTTAGATTTAAGTAGGGTTTTCTGACTGGTGGTTGGAACATCAATTTGAGTTGTTTTATAAATAAAATCAACTGTCTTTTTAGTAAAAACCTCTGAAGGTTTCTTACCAGGAGTTTCAGTAGATTTCTTAGAAGAATTTTCTACTATTTTCTTAGGATCTGAATCAGAGGAAATTTTGGGAGGTTGATCAGTATTCTTTTTAGCAGTATTGTCAGAACTTTTTCTGCTCCTAATATTATATTGTTTGTGCACCTCCATAATGGCCTTTTCAAATCCTTGTTTATATTCTTCAAATTCATCTGATTCAAGCTCTGTTTGAGCTAATGAAAATATCTTCTGGTCTTCTTCTGTGAGAAAAATAGTATCATTATTTTGTAAACCAAACAAATTTATTTGGTTGTCTGCTTCTTCTTGAATGATCTCTCCATTTTCATCAACATAATTATCTTGAAAAGGGGGTCTAATTTGTTGGTCAGGTCCCCTTTGTTTAATCTGTGGTTGATTCCTCCTGTTGTTTTGATTGTGGTTTTGGGGAGGGTTATGATTTTCCCTAGGGATGTTTCTATCAATCATCATTCGTTCCATTTCCCTCATTAAATAATCTATCTTGGAATCAATACTAGAGGTTGATGCTTCTTCTTTTATGGTAACTCTCTTCTTAGCTCTCATCCTAGATCTTTTTGCCAATAAATTGGCTTCTACACTAATTGCGATGGTTTGAATTTCCTCTAAAGTGCTAGGATTCCTCTCTCTTAACTCATAAGTTATGTTTGTTTCAAAACCATCTGGAAATTTAATCAGCACTAATCCTTCGGGTGGGTTTATGTGAGCAGGAATAACATTATAAATAGAGTTGAACCTAGCACAATAATCCTGCACACTTTCTCCAGTTTCTCTTTTGACATTTTCATATTCTGATAAAATTTGGAGGGGGGTATTTTTAACTTGCCATCTATCTAGAAATTGACGTTGTAGAACTGCTAGATCATTGATGGAAGCAGCTGGTAAAGCTCTAAACCATTTCCTAACTTCACCTCCAAGGGTTTGAACGAATAACCTCATCATAACATCATCAACATCAATCTCATATCGATCAAAGAAATCATTCATTATGTCAACATGTCATCGAGGCTTAATGTATTAGGTGTGTTATACGGAATTATGAATTACGGCTAAAAAATTCTTCCCTAGACAGGTGCTTATCTAGAACAACATATTAAATACTTTGCGACTAATTTCCATAACTGTAAATAGACACATAGAATAGATCAAAGAACTTACTTGGAGTCCAAGAACTTCCTATTCTCCTTCTGCCTCTCTTACTTTAGCTTCAAATCCAAGCTAGATGTTCGAAAATATTTCCTACAAAGATGAACACTAAACAACAAAAGATAGCAATAATAAAGATGTCTATTCAAGTTATTTAGTTAAATCAATGAAACATAAACCATATACATCAGATAAGAATTCATAATATGGAAAACATGAGCTTATACAAATACATATGTGGAAAAGTAAGCAGCAATCTTTATTAATGGATAGAAGGGGAGGTTACAACCCAGTGATTGATTTGAAGTGACCATCTCCAGCAACATCCCAGCCTCATCACAATGTAGATCTCTCTAGCAGCATGTTACACAAATCAACTCCTCAATTGAAAATCCTCCAGCATTTCTCTGCTCAAATTCTTCCTTACCAAGCACTAGGATCTATGCTCAATTTATAGAGGATCTGAAGGTATTTTTACAATCAATGACTTTCTAATAATAGGCAAGGCATGTTCCCAATATTTTAGAGGTCAAATGGACACATGGATTCGAAGTTTGACACATGTGAACTCTTCTAGAAGGCACTGGCCAAGTGGAAATTCCGGAACAATGAGAATTTCACTCCCAATGTGATCAATGAACCTATGAGTGTCAGGAAGTGCTTTGTAGAGTAGCCTTGAATGGGGCTACCTGCATATGCAACGCACTTAGTCCTTTTAGAGGCAGCATTGATGAGCTATCATATAATATATTATAAACTTCAAATCTTGGAAACCTTTGCAGATGAAATTCATGGATGGTTTGTCTTGTTCTTTGTCTTAGGGCATGTAGCAACTGAAATGATATGATGGAAGACCGTTCAAGCCTCGAAAATCACCGCTTCAAACATTGGGGGATAACCACCTGGTTGGGACCTTAGGACAGATACTTTTCCATTTGGTGTGGTCGCTCCGACTGGATTGATAGGACCAGTTTCCTAGTAATTTAAATGGGTTGGTAATGGAATGATTGTGTTAGGGCCTATCCACCAGCTGAAGCAAGGCAGAGACAGATAACACCAAAACCACGCTCGGCTCTGCAGCTAGCCCTACCGCAACGTAGAGAGGGTCTTCCCTCCGTGTCAATCTCAACAAAAAAGTTTTCAAAGGGGCTTGAGGACTAAAACAATAACCGATCTTAGGCTAGATATGCAAATAGAGGCATTTGTTTTGATTTTTTTGGGGTTTTGTTGGAAAAAAGGGAAAGGCAATTTTGGGCTTGGGGATGAGGCCAAATTCTTGCAGAGTTCAAGTTGGGGCAGGGAAGGCAATGGATTTGATGTCTTAGATTAAATGAATGGATAGAAAAGACTGCTGAGGAGCTGAAGAGGGCAAGAAGGTGCAAGGATCCTCTTCAAACGGAGGAAAACATATAAAACTAAACAAAATTTTAAGGCAGAGCACCAACAAACTAATGAATTCTACCTTAGTTACTCATTTGTTTAATTCAGAAGCAAAGAGAAGGGAAATGGAATACATATAACATTAATGAAACTTACAGATACATGGAGAAAAAAATCATCAAAACTCAGAGCCACAAGGATCCCAACAAGTGCTGCAAAACTCTGGTGTTTCCTTTGCCAAAAAAATGAAAATGAATATACAATGAGGTGCCAAACTTTTCCCAAGAGTCCAACCCTGAAAATGTCTCAGAAAATACATGATATAGACCATCATAACCCCTTCGAATCCCTCTATGGGTCTAGCTCATCCTTCTAGGAGCTGTTTCAACCAATTCTAAACAAGGAACTGAAATCTAGGTAATCAAACAACTTGCCTCTATAAGGAAGGAAACTGATTCATTCATTTAATTTTCACTTTTTAGTGATTGAATCCTCTAGAACAAGTAAATTTGAGCCTAAATTACATCATAGTCATCAAGTTACATCAAGATAGATCAATAATTACATCAAAAAGTGAAACTAGTCAAACTGGGCGAATTTCTGCGCTGAAAAGTAAAAATGAAGACAAATTCCTCTATGTGCCGCGCCACTTTGAGCCTATTTTTGGGGCACTTCCTAAAGTCCAAATTGAGCTTATGATAGCTCATTAGAAAGCCCTATCTAACTTCTATCCAAACCAAGTGGAATTTTTGGATTTGGATGTCACTTTCCCCTCCAAAACTGCAATCTCCCAAGACTGGTTCCTGCTGATGCAAAAAGTGGCAGAAAGGCCATTTTTGGAGTGTTTTTGACCTTTAAGACCACCCAGAACTTGCTGAAATCTCTCAGCCATTCCTGAGCATGCATAATTTACCATAATAAACTCAAAAATATCAAGTTTTCCTCCAGAAGATGTCCCAATCATAAGCGCGCGCCAAGTGGCGCGACGCGTCAGGCAGAAAAACCTGTATTGCAACCAAAATTTAAAAATGAAAAAATTAACTCAAAATTTGCTGAAATTTGGAGTGAATGTCTCCCATCATGTCCCATGCTCAGCCAAAGAAGCTTCGGCCAAGATTTGGAGTGAATAAGGCCTTTTCCGTCGTTTCAGTGCTCTCTTCAACCTCGCCTTCAGGATCTTCATCCTAGCTTTGCAAACGTGTGTGTGGGCCCAATAGTGGTTCTTCATGTGCCTGAGCAAGTCTTTGTCCCTATTGGCCTTCGCCAATAGCTTCTCAAGGTGGATTTTGACTCTCTCAAGCCAAATCTGCCGCTCAAAAGGTGTCATGTCACTTGGTCTCTTTCGGGCCAATTCCCGATCTTCACGGATTCTCTGTAACTCCGTGAGTGTCTGCTGATCCTCTAGTTGTTTATTCCACTGCTCCAAGTAATTTATAATCCACTGAGCTCTCTGCAACTTCACGGTCAATGTGTCGATCTCAGCTTTCTGTTCCTGGATGGTCTCTCTCATCTTTGAGCTAGGAGAGCTCAAATCAACATCAATGAGTGTAAAATCAGTGTCTTGGCCTCCTGAAGGACCCTCATCATGCATAGGCCTCTTGCCTCTGTCCTATACCTGTACTGATGTCAAAGGAGAGACCCCTTCCACGCCAAGTGGAGATAGTACTCGCGCTGCTGGTGAAGGTAACGAGACCCCTTCCACCTCTGGTGGAGATAGTACTTGTCATGCTGCTGCAAATAAGGCTCTGTGGCCTCTCTGATATGTAACACACATTGGAGCACTGATAGGCTCAGTCTCGGGAACCTCAAACTGATGTGAAGGCTCTCCCTCATCATGAACAATCTCTGGAGGAGGCTGAGGGGCTGTAAAGAAGTCACGGGAAATGAACTCCTCCCATGCAATGCCCTGCAATCCAAGCTGATGTACCACAATCATCTTGATGAGCGCATAATGATAAATGTTGTTATGTTGCTGCTCTGGAGTCTTCTTCTACACAAGGGTAGTCATCCGCTCTATGTTTCGGCACATGAAGTATGGAATATTCATTAGTCTCACTCTTGTGAAATGCATCAAAAGTCTGATGTGGTATGCATAAAGACGTGAGAATCGGCCCTCACAACTGAAGTATCTAATGATGAGTTTCATTAATGGCGCATAGGACTCCTTCAAGAATCTGAAAGGAAACACCCTGCTGAGCTGCCTCATATAACCAGGCCTGATGTAAGGTTCATAATATGCTCTATCCAGCTGCTGTCTCTTATTCCACTCTTCACCTATGTTCGGTATCCCTGTTGCCTGAGAAATGGTTTCTGGTGTCAAGGTGAAGTTCACTCCAGCAAGGTTTACATGACCATCACGCAAATGTAGGACAAATAAGCGAACCAACTCCTGATGATGCTGAATCTGAGAAATCATCTCACAATACTGAAAACATGAATGTTGCTGAAAGCATGCCATTGCAAGCGGGCAGGCCTGCAATTGAGTCAAGGAAGTGGGCTCTTCTCTGACGTGCCTGCCACTTTTATGAGACCTCCTCGGTACATTTAGCTCTGCGGTTGAGTCACTGTCTTGCTCATATCCTTGCTCATATGATGAATTTGTCTCTGACATGGTGCTTTGCAATGTGTATAACAAGTATATGCTGATATATATGTGGTGAAAACAAGAGTTTGTCTTTCAATACCCAATATGCCAAATATGTACCAAGTAGGAAATGAGGGACTGTGGTAATTATAAACAGTGGGAAAAGTGGGGGTTTGTCAAGTGAAATCAATGCAATAACAGTCACTTGACTGTTGGGAATTGGGGATTTTATAAGTGATATGAAAGGGGGAGGGCTAGTAGGGTTTAGTGATAGGGAAAATGGGTACAAGGGATATGATTGGTTTTGGGAGTTTACGGCACTAGGGATAAACTATGATGATAGAATTATGAAAGGGAAATGATCATAAATGGGAAAGAGGACTTGGCAACAGAATTACAATTTCAAAACACCAATATCAAAACCCAAAGAAGCAGATTTTGGTATGGACATAGGGTTCATATTTCACCAATCAAAACCCTCATATTTTTTCCTCCAAACACACCAACCACGACTTAAAATCGATGGGCAAGAGTTTCAACTTACTTGGAGCAGGAAAGATTTGAGTCAATTTAGTTTTTTGATGAAAATTTGATGAATTTAATTCTTTCGGCTCTGTGCGCCGCACGCACACCCAGTGTGCCACGTCGGCTCTGTGCGTCGCACTCATGCAAATTAACACAGTCAAACTTGTCCCAATGTGGCGCGTCTTGTGGATGTGTCGTGCCTTCCTCCAATGCGTTGCGCGCACTTCTAAACACAGTCTTGGTTTTCAAAATGACAGCTTCTCCCTCTCACAGCTTGAGTCGGCTTTCAAATGATCTCTTGGGTGCAAATTGGTTTGATAAACATAGAAATATCTATATAAAGTCATGGCTTTGATTTTCTCTTTGTAAAGACCCACTTTTGTAATGTTTCAGAATTGGCATTTCTTCACTTTTAATACAACTCTGCTTTTCAGGTTTCCTCTTTGATTTTTTGACTTGAATGATGGTTTCTTGGTTGATTTTTTGCAGGGATGGTGGCATTGGATTTTCGGAAAAGGATGACCAGGGTTGCATCTGAAGATTTGCAGAACTTGAAAAACCTTAAAAATTACATGTTTAGTACAAACAATAAATTTGACGATTTCTTCCTCAAAACAGGGTTTTGAAGAAGAAACATCCTTGAGCATTATTGATGATGAAAATCTTGAAATGAAAACTTATTGAAGACATCCTCATGGCCTGCGGGCATTATTTGACATTCTGAAGACCAAAGCCTAGACCTAATGACTGAAATGACTCTTTTTTGACCAACATACCACCTATGACTGTAAATGACTGAAATCAACTTTAATGAATTTTGATAAATTTTGACCAACCCAGCAGGTACAAACATGAGGGAAACTAGTGAAGAGACCCTTCCGTCAGATGATGGCATGCCCCTAACGGAATGCAGATGAATGAGCGGAATGAGACACCTAAAAATGAAATGCAATAAGAGAAATGATCTCCTCGACTCGAGGGATGACAAGACCGACTCTACCGCATTGGATGGGGGAAAATGGGACTAAATGACTGAAATAAAACTATCTAATCCAATTTAAATATTGATGAAATAACTCTAAAACTAACCTGGGCATCAAATGTGAATACAACTTTAAATTTTTTCAATTAACCAATAACCATGAAAATGTATTACAACTTAATTGAAATATGCAATAACAAATAAAGATAACTCTATTTAAGAAATTAAACAGAGTTAAGATAACATATTGTATTCATCATCATATATCGCTTGCATATACTATAAAAGATAAATATTTCTACTACACTCAGAAATGATAAGTATAAAGAAATATTGTGAAACAAGTATACATAAACGATAGCAATTTAAAAGAGAATATCACATAACAAAAGAAACTAGCACTGAATAGATAGAAATACCATATCCATCTCGATATTTTCCAATGCGATCCGATATCCAAATCTAGCAACTTCAATGTAAAATTAACTTCAAGATACAGAAATGCAATTCTTAAAGATAATCTCACAGAGAATCACCAGATGTGATCCTTTATAAAAATATAGGAGTCAATGGAGTACAAAAATGTAATCTCCAAGTCAAAATATTACAAATTCAGGACCCCATTCTAAATGCATGAAAGGGGTTTAAATAGGTACCTAACAAAAAATAACTAAAACTATTCCTACAATCTATCTAAATTAAAAAATATCTGAAACATAAATGTGAGCTTGATGAAAACTGACTCATTGATCATCAGTTGAGGTGGATCTGTGAAGGTGGAAAATTTTGAGCATCTCCTTTACTTCTTCAGGATGACTAAGCTTTGAATGTAACCACCCTGTATATGTGGCATTGGAGAACTCAGGAATGATACAACAAATAGCATTTGAGAGAAATTTAATTGTTGTTTGTTGACTATGTGGCTTGATGAGATAAGTCCACATTGAATCCCATGATATTCCCTGTAATTGGCCAATTTGCTGATTTTTATTAATGATCTATTGTTTCCATCTAAGATCAGTTTCTTTTACTCTGGGTAATTGGCCAGGACTACAATCTCCAATTAAATTTATTTCATATAAATTATCATTTACCATCTGTGTTACATTGTTCATTATTCCCTTAGCTCTGGACGTGGCCCTTTCTACTTTAATCAAGCGATGTTCCCATTCTGAAAAAACAATTTCTTTATGTCTTTCCATAATTTTGGGAAGATCTGCTTTTCTCCCTGATTCTGAGTCTTTCCATAAAAGAAAATCGGAGATATTTTCTTCAACTTCATCAAATTCAATCTTAAGAGTGATTCCTTCATCTATCAAGGAAGATGTTAGCTCACATAGAGACTCTGCTTCTGTAATCTTTAGACAAAACTCATTTAATTGTTGAGACAATAATTTTTTTGTCTCCAAAGCTTCATTTTTAAATTGATCCAAAGTGGGATAATTCTTTAATTTGTCCAATTTAGATTGAAACATATTTTCTTGTTCAATCTTCAGAGTGTGCTCATTTTGCAGAAGAGTTTGTAATTTTGAAATCTCTTGATTAAGCTGTTGTTGCTTTTCTAGGGTCCGCTGATCAATCTTCTCTTTTTCAACAGCCAGCTGCTCTTCTAATTGTTTAGTCTTGAGCTCTTCATCCTGTAATCGTTGTTCCAAATGAATGATATTTTGTTGGTTTTTTGCAACTTGTTCTTCAAAAACAGCAATTTGTACATCCTTTTGTTTCATCAACTTAGTAACTTCGGAGGCTTTATCTATAGTGGCAACACTATAGGCACCTGCATACTGAGACAATTTGGTGAGATCCTCAGATGGATCCACCTCAACATTTTTATAAACAATATTCATAAATTCCCCCTGTGATGCTAAAAGTGTATCTTGATCTGTTCTCCTCCTTTTCCTTTGTTTTCTCACAACAACCCTATGTTTGGGACTGTAAAATATATCTAAAGGAGGAATTTCTTCTATCTTTAACATAATTTCACTAGTGGGGTTTTCAGGGATGATTTCTACATCCTGATATTTTGGATCATCAACTTGGGAAATGTTTTGTTGTCCTATTTGCTGGGAAAATTGTTCATATTGGCTCAGCAAATGAGGAGAAATAATAAGTTCAATAGCTTCTTGTCCTCAAAGTTTAGAACCTGCATTATTGTTTATATCATCTTTAGGTTCTTGTTCAGTGTTTTTACTCTTTGTGCTTCCTTTCTCAATATGCACATGGGCATCAGTACCTGTGCTCTCTTTTCCTGTTTGAGCCGAAGACTGCTGTACATCAATTTTAGCAGCAGTATCTGATTTTCTAGTGTCAGCTTTGCTACTATCATCTTTCTTCTCGAAAACAATATTAGCTCCTGTTACTTCTTTTCCAGAATTACTTCTTGTATTTTTCTGTTCTGGTTCACATCCCTGTGTAGAAATCCTCAATTGATCCAGAGGAACTCTGAGTAGCCTCTGAATTCTAAATAATAAAAATTTATTCATCTCGTCAGGATGAAATTTGGACTTGGCCAAATCAAAAATTTGAGACATATTATCTACAGAAACAAATAAATAATCAAAGACATATGGCTCATGTTCAAACCGAGCAATTGAAACAGAGGTAGTAAAATCATACGCCACCTTCCTGGGATCATATTGCCTTCCAGGAATTGTTGAAAGTTTAAGATCAATTAAATTAACAACTTCTTTCTCAACATGGACAAAATTGTTGAGAGTATAGTCACCACATTTGAAAGGAAAAGTAGGCCACGTGAGCTTTTTGTTGTTCTTTAAAGTCCTAGACATACCTTCTATTGTCAGCTTATAAGAAATTTCCTGTGCTAACAGCTTGTCTGGAACATATAAAGGAAGGATATGTGGTTCTACAATACTTCCAAAAATTCTGACATAAGTGAACTTTTCCTTCCCGAACTAGTCTCCAATAGAGGATAAATCAACTCTAGCTTTATCGGAAAGTCTAGGAGGGAATCGGCCAAAAATGATTTGGTAAATCGGAACAAGGAAACCATGGAAAACTCTGTAAACATGACTTCTGAAATACCCCTTCCATAAGAACTTATGATATATATGAATCGGGATAGGTTCTTTAGGAGTCCATTTCCATCCTAATAGGGGAAATTCTGAATTGAAACACAGGGCATCTAGGATGTAAGCATAAAAGTAAAAAGGAGTCGAATTTCCTGAGTTTTTGTCTTTCTTGTACTCAAGAATTATATTGGCTATCTTATCAAGCAAGATAACAACCCAATACATTATCTCAGAATTAAGAGAAGCATGAATCAACGGAACCATTTGAATAGAAATCCTGGCCGAATTATCATTACCAAAAAATCTACACGTCATAGCTGCAGCATAAAAATATGGAGGCGAGAGAGACTCCATAGAGTACATACCTGATGCCTCATGCCTGTGTTTTTCAGGAGCCCTTCTCCATTCTTTGATTGGTTCTGACTGATTTTCATTGTTTGCAGTGAATTCTTTGATAAACTCCTTGTTATAAATCTTCTGTGGGTCAGGAAGGTGATACATTGCTTTGATATCTTCTGGCTTGAACAACCTAAAAATTGTTCCAGATGCAGAAACAGAAGTTATGTCTTTGATAGATACGTTATCAATCACCCATCTAATAACATCGTAATACGGGAAAATGTTTGCCCGAGCAGCAACTCTGTGCAGAAATGAGTTTGTCAATGAACCAAGAGGACTTTCAGAATCAGAGTCTGAATCGGCTTCATCAGGAACTGTGGCTTTAGCTTCAAAAATTCTAGGGTTTTCCTTTTCTAATAGATTATAAACACTTTCCCATGTCATTTTCATAAGTCCCTGGCAGGAGGTGTCTATAACCAGCTTAAGTTTCGTTGGTTTCTCTTTAGGCCACATTGTAATCATAGGGGCTTTTGCAGCAACGGTAGCTTTAGATTTTTTGAATCTCCTCGACATTTTCATGTCTGGGAGTATTTGTCTTGCTCTGCGAACAAAAAAACTGGATGTTCTAATGCTCTGCAACAAGGAGAAGCTTTCAGCCAATGTAAAAATGTAATAATGAAAAACAGATATACAAAGGGTTTATTCATTGGTTTGTATTTATTATTTCCGTGGTTTAAAACTTAAATGCCCTCTAGGGAGTCACACTCATGCATTCAATCAAAATGAATCATTTTATTCATTTGATTCGCGAGTTTAATGTTATTATACAATTGGATATTTGGCGTATTTTCGAAATAAGTATAGATATATTTCCTTTTAAAACTTATGAAACACGATGGATAATAATAAATGGATATTTAAGTCATAATCGCATCGCAATTTTTTTAAAAGGGAAATGAAACAAGACTTATACCAAATATCGATCGCGAAGATCACATCGGAGATTTAAAATGAAATGAACGTTTAATACTTTCTCCTAAAATGCGATTGCGATGAGATATGATCCATCGCATCGGAGTTTTAAAACAAAAGAGTGCAATGTTATAATTTCTTCTGAAATGCGATTGCAATGAATCGCATCGCATCGGAAATATATAAAAGAAACACAACACTTTAAACTTATCTGAAATGCGATTGCGATTGAGCGCGATCGCATCGAAACTTTACAGAGAAAAAAATAAACCTTTTAAAGAACTCTTCGAGTTTTCGATTGCAATTACTGTTCATTTTAATTATTATTAAGTATAAAGTCTTTATAATATTTTTGATATGTTTAAAAGGCTTTATAACTCATCGGATCGGAAAGCTATTAAAGGTTGTATACTTTGTGAATAAAAATGTGATATGCATCCTTTTATCAGTGAATCTTTTATTTCTATTTAGGAATAAAGATATAAAAAGGGGACCTATTTTTAAATGGGATTTATTCTAAAATTTAAAAAAAATGGGGAGGGTTTTTGTACAGTACAACAATTGGCGATTCACTGGAAGAAAGAGTTATCTCTGAAAAATGAAATGAACACTATATTTTTAGTAAGTAAAAATTTCTAAAGATAATAAAAACTTATCTTAGGATAATTCAAATAAAATCTAACTGTGAAAAAGAATAAAAATCACTTACGATTTCTTTCTAATTCCTCAAAGATAAAAACATTTTTGGGTTATCTCAAGCTTTGATTGGTTGATAATAATAAAGTAAGTGGATTTCTTCAAGTTTAGCTTTTGTAATATACTCTATTGTCACAGGCATTGCCTCTGCTACCAGCAAACATTCACAGTCTCGACAGGGTTACCTTTTAACCATTAACTATCCATCATCCCATCCAACTAAGATTATGAATTTTTAAAAATAAATTCATTAGACATATTATCTTATGTTTTTTGTCTTTTATTTATCTTTTGAATTTAAGAGCCATTGTTCTGGTTTGGTAGCCAGTTAGTAACAATGCCATTCACTAGTTGTAATTAAACTGAACAAGCTGGCTCGTGATGAGACCCCTTGTCTTACTTTTATAAGCCATTACCCTGTTTTGGTATGCAGTATTGGTAATGTCAATTTTATTACTTCTTATGATCATGGTAAGTAGGCTCGTGATCACAACCGAAATGGATGGGGTGAAATAGTTGTATCCTTAAGAATAAATGGATGACAATTTTCAGAGTTTTTGTTTGCTAAAGCTTGAAAAAATCTTTACTTTTTAGAGATAACCTTTCTCTGCTTAGTAAAATTATAATGATTTACATTTTCTTTAAGGTTTCAAAAGATCATGCAAATGTTTTGAACAAATTTTCAAAGCTTAATATTTTATTTTAAACTATCCAGAATTGTAATCATTTCCTTGAAAATTCTTATTTATATAAAATAAGTATTTATAACATTCCTTCCAAGACAATTTTCAAATAGTAAAAAGTCAATTAAAGACTATTAACAACCTTTATTTACAAAAATAAATAAAAATTGCAGAAAGGAATATGCACAAGGAAGAAGGGGTTACCTCCTTATGAAAAGAATTTCTTTAAGACAAGCCCATTTATAGGAAGAGATTCTCTCTTTCTTGTTAAACCTTGAAGTATGAATGTATATGAGCCTATCTTTTCAGCAATCTGAAATGGTCCAAGAGCTGGTAGCCCAAATCCACCTCGGTGAAAGAAGGGATTCGGTGGCACCTGCAAACCAGCCATCATCACGGTAGCTAGCCCTACCGAACAGAAGATTCTCTGGGTCAATCTCGGGAAAAATGTGTCGATGGGCCTTTCAGAATGACTGAAATGTGCTAATTTTAGGCTAGGTATATTAATCAAGAGGTTTGAAATGATTTTTAAGGGTTTTGTTGGAAAAAGGAAAAAGCAATTTTGGAGAAGCGGGGATGAGGCCAAATTCTTGCGAGGATTCAAGTTAGGCCGGGGAGGCAATGACTTTGATGTCTTAGATTCAATGAATGGATAGAAAAGGCATTTGAGGAGGGAGGAAGAGGGCAAGAAGGTGAAAGGATCCTCTTTAAGCTTGTGAAAACATATAAAACTAAACAAAAGTCTAAGGCAGAGCACCAGCAAATCAATGAATTCTACCTCGGTTACTCATTTGTTTAATTCAGAAGTAAAGAGAAGGGAAATGGCATACATATAAAATTAATGAAACTTACAATAATATGAGAAGAACAGAATCAAAACTCAGAAGCCACAAGGATCCCAACAAGTTCTGCAAAACTCTAGTCTTTCCTTTGCCAAAAACTGAAAATGGATATACAATGGAGTGCCAAACTTTTCCCAAGTATCCAACCCTGAAAATGCCTCAGAAAATACAATATATAGACCATCCTAACACCTTCCCATCCCTCTAGGGATCGATATTATCCTTCTAGGAGCTGTTTCAACCAATTCTAAACATGGAACTAAAAACTAGGCAGCCAAACAACTTGCCTCTATATGCTAGGAAACTGATCCATTCATTTAATTTTCACTTTTTAGTGAATGAATCCTCTAGAACAAGTAAATATGAGCCAAATTTACATCATAGCCACAAAATTACATCAAGATAGATCAATAATTACATCCAAAAGTGAAACTAGTCAAACTGGCCGAATTTCTGAGCTGAAAAGTGAAAATTGGGTCAAAATCCTCTATGCGCCGCACTAGAAAACTCAATGCGCCGCGCCACTTTGAGCCTATTTTTGTGGCACTTACTGAAATCAAAATTGAGCTCATGATAGCTCTTTGGAAAGCCCTATCTGTCTGCTATCCAACCCAAGTGAAAATTTTCAATTTGGAGTTCATTTTCCCTTCCAAAACTGCAATCTCCCAAGACTGGTTCCTGCTGGTGCAAAAAGTGGCAGAAAGGCCATTTTTGGAGTGTTTTTGACCTTTAAGACCACCCAGAACTTGATGAAATCTCTCAGCCATTCCTGAGCATGCATAATTTACCATAAAAAATCCAAAAATGTAAATTTTTCCTCCAGAAGATCTCTCAAACTTAAGCGTGCGTCGAGTGGCGCGACGCGTCGGGCAGAAAAACCTGTTTTGCAACTAAAATTTCAAAAATGACAAAATTTACTCCAAATTTGCTGAAATTTGGAGTGAAAGTATCCCATCATGTCTCATGCTCAGCCAAGGAAGCTTCGGCCAAGATTCGGAGTGGATCCGGCCTTTTCCGACGTTTCAGTGCTCTCCTCAACCTCGCCTTCAGGATCTTCATCCTAGCTCTGCAAATGTGTGTGCGGGCCCAATAGTGATTCTTCATGTGTCTGAGCATGTCTTTGTCCCCATTGGCCTTCGCCAACAGCTTCTCCAGATGAATGTTGACTCTCGTAAGGCAAGTCTCTCGCTCAAATGGTGTCATGTCACCTGGTCTCTTCCGGGCTAATTCCTGGTCTTCGCGGATTCTCTGCAGCTCCATGAGTGTGTGATGATCCTCCAGTTGTTTATTCCGCTACTCCACGTAATTTATAACCCACTGAGCTCTCTTCAATTTCTCGGTCAGTGTGTCAATCTCAGCTTTTTGCTCTTGGATGATTTCTTTCAGCTTTGAGCTGGGAGAGCTCGAATCAACATCGATGAGTATAAAATCAGTGTCTTGGCCTTCTGAAGGGCCCTCATCGTGCATAGGCCTCTTGCCTCGGTCCTGTACCTGTGCTGATGTCGAAGGTGAGACCCCTTCCACGCCAAGTGGAGATAGTACTCGCGCTGCTGATGAACGTAACGAGACCCCTCCCACCCTTGGTGGAGATAGTACTCGTCGTGCTGCTGCAAATAAGGCTTTGTGGCCTCTCTGATATGTAACACACACTGGGGCACTGATAGGCTCAGTCTCGAGAACCTCAAACTGATGTGAAGGCTCTCCCTCATCATGAACAATCTCGGGAGGAGGCTGGGGGGCCGCAAAGAAGTCACGGGAAATGAACTCATCCCATGCGATGCCCTGCAATCCAAGCTGATATACTACAATGATTTTAATGAGAGCATAATGATAAATGCTGTTATGTTGCTGCTTTGGAGTCTTCCTCTGCACCAGGGTAGTCATCCGCTCTATGTTTCGACACATGAAATATGGAATACTCATCAGTCTCACTCTTGTAAAATGCATCAAAAGTCTGATGTGGTATGCATAAAGACATGAGAAACGGCCCTCACAGCTGAAATATCTAATGATGAGTTTCATTAATGGCGCATAGGACTCCTTCAGAAACCGGAACGGGAATACCCTGCTGAGCTGCCTCAAATATCCAGGCCTGATGTAAGGTTCATAATATGCTCTATCCAGCTGCTGTCTCTTACTCCACTCCTCACCTATGTTTGGTATCCCGGTTGCCTCAGAAATGGTCTCTGGTGTCAAGGTGAAGTTCACTCCAGCAAGGTTTACATGACCATCACGCAAATGTAGGAAAAATAAGCGAACCAACTCCGGATGGTGCTGAATCTAAGATATCATCTCACAATACTGAAAACACGACTGTTGCTGAAAGCATGTCATTGCAAGCGGGCAGGCCTGCAATTGAGCCAAAGAAATGGGCTCCTCTCTGACGTGCCTGCCACTTTTATGAGACCTCCTCGGTACATTTAGCTCTGCGGTTGAATCACTGTCCTGCTCATATTATTGCTCATATGATGAATTTTTTTCTGACATGATGCTGAAAACAAGGTGTTTAACAAGTGTATACTGATATGTATGTGGTGAAAACAAGAGCTTGGTGTATGTTTCAATTTTACAAATGTGTGCCCGAGGGATAATGAGGGACTATGGTAAGTATAGACAATGATAGGGTTTGAGGATGAAAACATGGGGACAAAGGGTATAAGGGATATGGGACAGCGGGAATAGGAGAGGGGATTATGATAACAATATGATAACAGTGATGGGAACACAAATGAAAATGGGGTGGGAGCGTTTAACACCAATAACACCAATAGTCAAATTACAACATTTCTTTTCAAACCCTTGGGAGAAAATTTTAATATGGATATAAGGTTTGTTCTTTCACCAACCAAAATCTAATGTCTTCGCCTTTAAACCACACCACACATGACTAAAATCACTGAACAAGCATGGTCGAACTTACTTGGAGAAAAATGAGCTGAATCGAATTGACTTTTTATGGAGCGGAAATGAATTTTGCTTTGGAGGCTCTGTGCGCCGCGTACAAGCCCAGTGCGCCGCGTCCTGTGGATGCGCCGCGCCAGAGGAAAAAAACATTGTGTGAAAATGCCCAATGCGTCGCGCAGCCCCAGTGCGTCGTGCACTTACCCAATGCGTCGTGCAGCCTTGAACACAGTATTGGTTTTTCAAAATGACAAAATCGCCCTCTCACCACTGAACTTCAACTTCAATCGACCTCTTGAGTGCAAATGGAATTGATAAACATTGGAATATCTATATAGAGTCATGGATTTGATTTTCTCTTTGTAAAGACCCACTTTCTAATGTTTTTGGCTTTGGCACTTTTGCATTTAATATAACTCTGTCTTTTTGTTTCCTCACTGATTTTCTGAGCTTGAATGATGAAATTGTTCTTGATTTTTGCAGGGATGGTGGCATTTGGACTTCAGAAAAGGATGACCAGAGTCTGCATTTGAAGTACTTCATGGCGGAAAACTTTAAAATACATATTTTATTACAAGAAACAAATTTGACAATTTCTTCCTCAAAACAGAGTTTTGAAGAAGAAATATCCTCGAGCATTATTGACGATGAAAATATTGAAATGAAAACTTATTGAAGACATCCTCATGGGCCGCAGGCATTATTTAACATTTTTGAAGACCAAACCCTAGACCTAGAAAGTGAAATGACTCTTTTTTGACCAAAATACCATCTATCACGGTAAATTACATGAAATAAACCTTGATGAATTTTGAGAAATCTTGACCAACCCAGCAGGTACAAACATGAGGGAAACGAGAAAAAAAAGCCCTTCCGTCAGAAAATGGCATGCCCCTAATGGAATGCAAATGAATGAGCAGAATGAGACACCAAAAAAAATGAAATGCAATAAGAGAAATGATCTCTGACGGAGGGATGTAAAGATCGACTCTAGCACAAGCCATTTCTAAAAATTTGGTATGCTTACCTTTTTCTTCATGTGCTTTATCCCATTTCAGAACAAGATCACCAATTGACAAATTTTTTGAGCCAGTGGAACTTGAATCAAAAGAATATTTTACAAGCTGTTGATGTTTTTCATGAATATCTTTTGCTTTTTCTCTATCTTCTTCTAATTTAAGGATTTGATCAAATCTCAACTGAATGGATGAGGAAGGATTTTCTTCAATGAATTGCACTAGGGCTAATGATGGAAGAGCTAGATTTGATGGTATCACAGCTTCTTTACCATAAACTAAATTGAAAGGTGAAGTTCCAATAGAAGCTTTAAGAGTAATACGATCAGCCCATAATGCAAATATTAAAGACTTGTGCCAATTATTTTGGTTTTGATCAATGGTCCTTTTAATGATTTTGATGAGATTTTTGTTAGTGGATTCAGCTAAACCATTACCTTGTGGATAATAGTTTGTTGAATATTTCAATTTAAAACCTCTCTTAATTGCAAATTCTATTATACTATTACCTGAAAAATAAGATGCATTATCAAAGACTAGAGCGTTAGGTACACCAAACCTGGTAATGATGAATTGATCAATGAAATCAATAATTGCATCAGAGTTGGCTACCTTTAGAAGAATTGCTTCTACCCACTTTGTGAAGTCATATGTTGATGTGAGAATGTACTTGTGTTGTTTGGAAGAACGAGGAACAATCTCACCAATAATATCAAGCCCCCATTGCTCAAATGGTTGTTCAATGTTTACTGGCTGCAAAGGAAAATTTGGCTTCCTCTGTCTTCCACTAGCAGTTTGGAAAATTTTTCATTTTCTCACATAA
Source organism: Pinus albicaulis (assembly GCA_034641835.2). Taxonomy (NCBI): domain Eukaryota; kingdom Viridiplantae; phylum Streptophyta; class Pinopsida; order Pinales; family Pinaceae; genus Pinus; species Pinus albicaulis. Next base: position 15,951,165 of record CM076575.1, read on the forward strand.
TCATGTGTATCTTTAAAAAGGGTAGGCCAATAATACCCAACATGGATAATTTTTTGGGCTGTGGTATCACCTCCAAAATGACCTCCTGTTGGTCCATCATGTAATTCCTGCAATACCTTTTTGGCTTTAGTCTTTTCAAGACATCTTAATAAGATTGAATCATAATTCTTTCTGAATAACACACCATCAATGATTTCATATTTAGTAGCCTTCAATATTAAAGCACGTTTATTCTTATAGCTGAGATTAGAAGGAGCATGCCCATTTCTCAAGTAAAATGTCAGATCAGCATACTGAGATTTAGAATCTGTAACACTTATCTGAATTACTTGAACATCATTCTTTGGATCTTGATTTTCTGGTATATTATGAGCTCCTACTAATAATATGAAAAAACCTTGCCCTCTAACAATATTTGCTGGTTTAATATCAATATCATATTCTTGCAAAGCTGTCACCCAATTAGCCCTTTTTTCTCCTACTTCTCTTTGAATTAGTAATTGTCTTACTACAGAGAAAGGAACAATAACCTTTGTGTGTGTTTTTAAGAGAAAATGCCTAAAATGTTTGATTGACTTAAATACAGTGAAAGCTTTTTTTTCAACATCAGAATAATTCAGCTCAGCTCCTTGTAGATTTGAGCTAAAGAAAGAAATGGGTGCTTTGATTTGTTGATCATTGAGCTGTGTTAAAACAGCAGCATAAGATGTTTCGGTTGCCAAAGTATACAGAATAAAATCTTTGGAAAAATTGGGAGTATTCAATGCAGGTGCATCAATGATTGCCTTCTTGATTACATCAAAGGCTTCCTCTTCTTTATATCCCCATTTGAATACTGAATTTTTCCTAATCATATTTTGCATAGGCAAAACAATTTGAGAAAAATCTAGAATAAATATTTTTACAAAATTAATCTCACCTAGAAATGATTGCATGGACTTTTTATTGTGAGGTAAAGAAATATCAGAAATCTATTTAACTCTGTTAGGATCGATATATATACCATCTTTTGACACAACAAACCCTAATAGTTTTCCTTGATCAAGAGCAAAGGATTTCTTTGGGTTTAATGAAATACCAAATCTTCTACATCTTTCAAATATTTGTTTCAGATCTTGTAGATGATTGGATCTCTTCTTTGAATAAAATGTTATGTCATCAAGGTAAATAACAACCAATCTATTAATCAGACCCTTAAATGCTATGTCCATAGCTCTCTGGAAAGTAGCTCTTGCATTTACTAAACCAAAAGGAATTTTCTGATAAGCATAGTTTCTCCATTTGGTTCTGAAAGTGGTTTTCAATCTATCATCTGGATGTACTAGAATTTGATTATACCTTAAAAATCCATCAAGGAAGGACATGAGTTTAGAACCAGCTACCTTTTGGAGAATTTGCTCCATGGTTGGCAATGGTAAATTGTCTTTTTGACATGCCTTGTTTAAATTCCTGAAATCAATATAGATTCTAATATCGCCATTTTTCTTCCTAACAGGTACCATATTGGAAACCCAATTGGAATGCCTTACAGGAAAATTTATTTTGGCTTTCAGAAGTTTGTTGAGTTCTGTTTTGATTTGATCCTCAAGATTTGGATGAATTTTTTTAACTTCTGTTGAACAGGCTTAACATCAGATAGCATTGGAATTGTGTGTTGAATTACAAAAGTATCATAAGTCTTTAAATCCTCATAACTCCAAGTGAAGACATTTTTATATTTACTCAGAAGTTTAATGAAAACAGATCTTTCTTCTAGAGTTAAATTGAGACCTAGATTAACATTCTGAGGTTTAGAATCAAAGCCAAGATTGACTAATTCAAACTTCAAAGTTGAACTTTAAAGTTTAGCATTAGTAACTTTCTTGAATCTGTCCTTAATATCATAAAGATCTTCAAGTTTAACAACAGATTTAGGAATCGGATTTTCATTATTTCTTGAAGTAATTTGCAGATCATGATCATCTTCATCAATAATTTGTTCATCGTATGATTTCTCAGAAGTTAAGAAATTCAAAATATCTTGATCATGGTAGAATACTCTCCAGTTAGTAATATTGTCTGGGACAGATGGGCGAAAAATCAACTCTACTGAAAATCTATTAGGACTGCAATCTTCAGCAGGAAGGAGTTTGGACGCAACATTAGCTAACAAGTCAGCTGATGTGTTTTGATTTCTGGGAATAGAAGAGATATTAAATGCTAGAAATTGAGTGGTAAGGTCCTGTACTAGGGTTTGATAATGTTTGAGATGTCCTGAAAGACAATGGATGGTATTCCTTACTTGTCTTATGACAATTTCAGAATCTCCATATACTTTCAAGTATTTTACATTTAACCCTATGGCCTTATAAAGCCCTTGAATCAAGGCTTCATATTCAGTAGTATTATTAGTGCACTCAAATTCTAATCTACATGATAACATGGTTTTATCTCCTTCTGGATCAATTAGGATGCATCTTGCTCCTACTCCATCACTAGATTTTGATCCATCAAAATATAATGACCAAAATAAAGTTCTATCTATAGGTCTATCTACAAATGAATTAGAAATATTTACAATTCTAGAAGAATCAGATTGTGAAAAATTTTCAATTTGAGAAACAAAAGTATTTACAGAGAATGGTGATTGTGGTGCAGTAAAATTTCCAAGAAAAGACTCGGCATAATAACCTCCAAGAATATTATTGTTGAAAGCTACAGGTTCATTATGTTGTTCAAATTCAGTTACAGTGTGCGTCATATGTTTTTCTCATTCGACTTTGATTTGATTGGGTTTCCCTTTGTAGGGAAGCCACATATGTGAATAATCGGTTGAGATATAACCATTAAGTTTCGCAGACCAGTCCCTGCTTAAGACCAACCCATAGAATTCTGGAATATCTGCAATTATAATATCAATTCTTTCGACAATCCTAGGATTGAAAGCTAGTCTGATAGTAACTGAATTTATTTCTCCAACAAATTTAACTTTAGAGCGATCTAATTGTACAATATGAACAACATATTTTTGTGGTTCAATATTTAACTTAGCACATACTAAAGTAGGCATTATATTAGAGGATTCTCCAGAATCAATTAAACAACTGTGAAAATTCTTATTGTAGATTTCATAAGTCAACAGAAATGGAGGTGTCTGAGAATTTGATCTTTCTCCAATAAGAACAGTATCAGCTGCATCTACTTTGTCTGGTGGCTTACCAGTCCCTTTACCTGCTTTAGCTACTTCACCACTTGATAGACGAGCAATAGGTGTAGCATTTAACTCTTTTAATAGCAGCTTTTGTTGATGTTTAAGTTTACTTAGTTCATGTAATGAGATGTTTGCTCTAGTATTTTTCATGTCCTTAATGATATTGTAATCCATCATATCTGATACCACCAAAGTTTTGGATGATGATGTGGGAGGATTGGGGGATGATGGAAGATTCTGAGTGGGTAAGGAAGAAGTTATTTTTGCAAGAGTTTTTTCTTTGGTACTCATAGTTGTATTTTTCTTTTTTGGAACAGTTTGAATAGGTTTCGATGTAGATTTTCTCCTTGTACTCACAGGCATAGCTTCTTGTTCCATCTCATTATCCGAATTAGGGAGAATGAAATCCCACATTCCATTTAGTTTAGCTATTTCTTCCCTTTCATCTTCTTCATCTGATACCAAAGGAATGTCTTCCTCTTCTTCATCTTCTGATTCTGCAATGGAAATTTCATTGGGAGGTTTTGATTCAACTTGATTTCTCTTGAAATTTCTAAATGGTCTCTTTGTAGAAGTCTCTTCTACCTTCTTTTTGATCTCAACCATCTCATTAGACATGGTTTTAAGAACTTTCTATAAACCTTCCATGTCATATGGATCTCTTGGTGTCTTTTTCTTGGAATCATCTTTAAAAGTGGCTTTCTTTGATTTTCTTTGATCAATAACATTTTTCTTATCTAGAGCAATCATTCGCTTTTCAACTGAAATAGCTTCTTTCATATTCTCAGCTAAAGTCGGTTTTGCAGCTCTATCTACGAAAATTGCTATGTTTGAGGGTAAAGCATTAATATACAATTCACTTCTAACCTATTCACTAGGTTTAGATGTTTGAGGAATCTTATTCAAGAGTTTATTGAATTGAGAGTTAAATTCCTTAATGGGTTCTTTGGGTTGAGTCTTTAAATTGGAGAGATCGTTAATTAGGGTAGCAATTGATCTATCATCTCCATATTTAGTTAAAAATTGTTCTTAAAATATATCCCAACTCGTGATTGAATCTGAAGGTAAAGAAAAGTACCAGGATCCTATCGTTCCTTGGAAAGTATAGGGAAATAACCGGACTACAACATCTTCATTCACTACTTTATTTAAGTTTATAGCAAGCATAAAGCTATTGATATGTTCTTCCGTTTTTATACTTGTATCTAGACTAAACTTTGGGAGCCATTTTTCAGGATGATCAGGTAGATCATGCAAAGGTGCAGCCATATTTACAGCTCTTGGTCTGGTCCATGGTCTTTGTGCCATTCTTGTGATGATGGTAGATGAACTAGAAGTGATAACTGGTATATGAGTAGTAACTGTTGAAGTACCGGAAGAGACAATAGATGTTTGAGCAGATGTAGTTTGAGCAGATGTAGTTTGGGCAGATGATGATGAGACTACTACACTTTTCTATGGGAGTTTTTTCTTGTTTTTACTCTACTAGGTATAGGAAATTCTTTCGAGGAAATTCCAAGTTTTTCACTCTGTGACCTAGTAAGAGGTCTGGAAGAAACAAACTGCGAGGTGACACTACCTTCAGATAATTCCGATTCTTCTAATGATAATGAGAATCATTGAAGTTTATGAACTAAGGCTTCGACTTCAGGGGATTCAGGAGTTGTATTATCTGATTGATCTGAAACTTTGGTAGTGGGTTTTTGGATACTTTTCTCAATTTATTCTCTTGTGATTTGAGATGTGGAATAAATTGAAGGTGACGAGTGTGATCTTCTCTTAGAATGGCTTTCGGATTTAGATTTATCTACCATTCATAGCTTATGGCCCTCCTTCTAGCGCAAAAAATGTTGAAGCCTCAAAAATCGTTGCTTCAAACATCGGGGGTTGGTAATGGAATGATTGGATGGGGGGGAAATGGGACTAAATGACTGAAATAAAACTATCTAATCTAATTTAAATACTGATGAAATAACTCTAAAAATAACTCGGGCATCAAATGTGAATACAACTTTACATTGTTTCAATTAATCAATAACCATGAAAATGTATTACAGCTTAATTGAAATGTGCGGTAACAAATAAAGATAACTCTATTTAAGAAATTAAAAAGAGTTATAATAACATATTGTGTTCATCATAATATATCACTTTCATATACTGTAATAGATAAATATTTCTAACACACTCAGAAATTATATGTATAAAGAAATATTGTGAGAACAAGTATACATAAACGATAGCAATTTAAAAGAGAATATCACATAACAAAAGAAACTAACAGTGAATAGATAGAAATACCATATCCATCTCGATACTTTCTAATGCAATCTGATATCCAAATCCAGCAACTTCAATGTAAAATAAACTCCAAGATACAAAAATGCAATTCCTGTAAGATAATTTCGCAGAGAATCACCAGATGTGATCCTTCATAAAAATATAGGAGTCAATGGAGTACATAAATGTAATCTCCAAGTCAAAATATTACAAATTCAGGACCCCTTTCTAAATGCATGAAAGGGGTTAAATAGGTACCTAACAAAAAAAATAACTAAAACTATTCCTGCAATCTATCTAAATTAAAAAATATCTGAAACAGAAATGCGCGCTTGATGAAAACCGACTCATTGATCATCAGTTGAGGTGGATGTGCGAAGGTGGCAGATTTTGAGCATCTCCTTTACTTCTTCAGTATGACTAAGCTTTGAATGCAACCGCCCTGTATATGTGGCATCGGAGAACTCGGGAATGATGCAATCAATGGCATTTGAGAGAAATTTAATTGTTTTTTGTTGACTGTGTGGCTTGATGAGATAAGTCCACATTGAATCCCATGACATTCCTTGTAATTGGCCAATTTGTTGATTTTTATCAATGATCTCTTGTTTCCATATAAGATCAGTTTCTTTTACTTTGGGTAATTGGCCGGGACTACAATCTGCAATTAGATTGATTGCACATAAATTATTATTTACCATCTGTGTTACATTGTTCATTATTCCCTTAGCTCTGGATGTGGCCCTTTATGCTTTGATCAAGCGATGTTCCCATTCTGCAAAAACAATTTCTTTATGTCTCTCCATAATTTTGGGAAGATCTGCTTTTCTCCCTGATTCTGAGTCTTTCCATAAAAGAAAATCATAGATCTTTTCTTCAGCTTCATCAAATTCAATCTTAAGAGTGATTCCTTCATCTATCAGGGAAGATGTTAGCTCACATAGAGACTCTACTTCTGCAATCTCTAGAAAAAATTCATTTAATTGTTGAGACAATAATTTTTTTGTCTCCAAAGCTTCATTTTTGAATTGTTCCAGAGTGGGATAATTCTTGAACTTGTTCAATTTAGATTGAAACATCTTTTCTTGTTCAATATTCAGAGTCTGCTCATTTTGTAGAAGAGCTTGTAATTTTGCAATTTATTGATTTAGCTGTTGTTGCTTTTCTAGGGTCCGTTGATCTTCTCTTTTTCAATAGCCAGCTACTCTTCTAATTGTTTAGTCTTGAGTTCTTCATCCTGTAATCGCTGTTCCAACTGAATGATCTTTTGTTGGTTTTCTGCAACCTGTTCCACAAAAATGGCAATTTGTAAATCCTTTTCTTTCATCAACTGTGTAACTTCGGAAGCTTTATCTATAGTGGTAGCACTATAGGCACCTGCATACTTAGACAATTTGGTGAGATCGTCAGATGGATCCACTTCAGCATTTTTATAAACAATATTCATAAATTCCCCCTACGATGCCAAAAGTGCATCTTGATCAGTTCTTCTCCTTTTCCTCTATTTTCTCACCACAGCCCTATGTTTGGGACTGTAAAATATATCTAAAGGAGGGATTTCTTCTATCTTTAGCATGATTTCACCTGTGGGGTTTTCAGGGATGATTTCTACATCCTGGTCCTTTGGATCATCAACTTGGGGAGTGTTTTGTTGTCCTATTTGCTGGGAAAATTGTTTATATTGGCTCAGCAAATGAGGAGTAACAATAATTTTTGTCGCTTCTTGTCCTCCAAGTTGAGAACTTGCATTATTATTTATATCAACTTTAGGTGCCAATTCAGTGTTTTTACTCTCTATGCTTCCTTTTTCAATACACACATGGGCATCAGTATGTGTGCTCTCTTTTCCTGCTTGAGCCGAAGACTAATGTATATCAATTTTAGCAACAGTTTCTCTCTTTCCAATGTCAGCTTTGCTGTTATCATCTTTATTTTCCAAAACAAGATTAGCTCCTATTATTTCTTTGCCAGAAGTACTTCCTGTATCTTTTTGTTCTGGTTCACATCCCTTTGTAGAAATCCGCAACTGATCCAGAGGAACTCTGAGTAGCCTCTGACTTCTAAATAATAAAAATTTATTCATCTCTTCAGGCTGAAGTTTGGACTTGGCCAAATAAAAAATTTGAGACATTTTATCTACAGAAATAAATAAACCATCAAAGACATCTGGTTCATGTTTGAACCGAGCAATTGAAACAGAGGTAGTAAAATCATATGCCACTTTCCTGGGATCATATTTCCTTCCAGGAATTGTTGAAAGTTTAAGATCATTTAACTTAACAACTTCTTTCTCAGCATGGAAAAAATTGTTGAGAGTATAGTCACCACATTTGAAAGGAAAAGTAGGCCACATGAGTTCTTTGTTGTTCTTTAAATTCCTAGACATACCTTCTACTGTCAGCTGATAAAAAATTTCATGTGCTAACTATTTTTCTGGAACATATAAAGGAAGGATGTGTGGCTCTACAATAATTCCAAAAATTCTGACATAAGTGAATTTTTCTTCCCCGAACCAATCTCCAATAGAGGACAAATCAACTCTAGCTTTATCAGAAAGTCTATGAGGGAATCGGTGAAAAATGATTTGGTAAATCGGAATAAGAAAACCATGGCAAACTCTGTAAACATGACTTCTTAAATATCCTTTCCATAAGAACTTATGATATATATGAATTGGGACAGGATATTTAAGAGTCCATTTCCATCCTAATAGGGGAAATTCTGAATTGAAACATAGGGCATCTAGGATGTAAGCACAAAAGTAAAAAGGAGTGGAATTTTCTGAGTTTTTGTCTTTCCTGTACTCAAGAATTATATTGGCTATCTTATCAGACAAGATAACAGCCCAATCCATTATCTCAGAATTAAGATCAACATGAATCAACGAAACCATTTGAATAGAAAACCTGGCTGAATTATCATTACCAAACAATCTACACATCATAGCTGCGGCATAACAATATGGAGGCGAGAGAGACTCCACAGAGTAGATACCTGATGCCTCATGCCTGTTTTTTTCAGGAGCCTTTCTCCATTCTCTGATTTGTTCTAACTAATTTTCATTGTTTTCATCGAATTCTTTGATAAATTCTTTGTTATAAATCTTTTGTGGGTCAGGAAGGTGGTACATTGCTTTGATATCCTCTGGTCTGAACGCCCAAAAATTGTTCTAGATGCAGAAACGAAAGTTCTGTCTTTGATAGATACATTATCAATCACCCATCTAATAACATCATAATACGGGAAAATGTTTTCCCGAGCAGCAATTCTGTGCAGAAATGAGTTTGCCAATGAACCAAGAGGACTTTCAGAGTCAGAGTTTGAATCGGCTTCATTAGGAACTGTGGCTTTAGCTTCAACAACTCTAGGGTTTTCCTTTTCCAATAGATTGTAAACATTTTCCCACGTCATTTTTCCAAGTCCCTGGCAGGAGGTGTCTGTGACCAGATTAAGCTTTGTTGGTTTTTCTTTAGGTGGCATAATAACCACAGGGGCTTTTTCAGCAACGGTAGCTTTCGATTTCGTAAATCTCTATGACATTTCAACATCAGGGAGTATTTCTCTTGCTCTGTGAACAGAAAAACTGGATGTTCTATTGCTCTGCAACAAAGAGAAGCTTTCAGCCAAAGTAAAAATGTAATAATGAAAAATAGCTATACAAAGGGTTTATTCATTGATTTGTATTTATTATCTCTGTGTTTTAAAACTTAAATGCCCTCTAGGGAGTCACACTCATGCATTCAATCAAAATGAATCATTGTTATTCATTTGATTCGCGAGTTTAATGTTATCGTACAATTAGAGATTTGGCGTATTTTCGAAATAAGTATAGATATATTTCCTTTTAAAACTTATGAAGCACGATGGATAATAATAAATGGATATTTAAGTCATAATCGCATCGCAATTTGTTTAAAAGGGAAATGAAACAAGACTTATACCAAAACCCGATTTTGAAGATCACATCGGAGATTTAAAATGAAATGAACTGTTTAATACTTTCTCTGAAAATGCGATTGCGATGAAATATGATCCGTCGCATTGGAGTTTTAAAACGAAAGAATGCAATGTTTTAATTTCTTCTGAAATGTGATTGTGATGAATCTCATCGCATCGGAAATATACACAAGAAACACAACACTTAAACCGATCCAAATGCGACGTATCGAGCGATCACATCTGGGATATATTTTCCAAAGCAAAACAAATCTTTTAAAGAACTCTCCGAGTTTCTGATTGCGATTACTATTCATCTTAAATTATTATTAAGTATAAAGTATTTTTAATATGTTTGATATGATTAAAAGACTTTATAACTCATTGGATCGGAAATTTTATTAAAGGTTGTACGCATCCTTTTGTCAATGAATATTTTATTTCTACTTAGAAAGAAAGATAGAAAAAGGGGACCTATTTTTAAATGGGATTTATTCTAAAATTTAAAAATGGGGAGGGTTTTTGTATAGTACAACAAGACCCTATTCATTGGTCCTGGAAATAATGTCCAGTTAACCAGGTCATTAGGAATGGTGTCCAAATTGACCTATAACAATTGCACCCTAAAGCATGAAGTCAGAATAATAATAACAATATTTTGATTGAGATGCTTTACACTGTGATGGGCTGGAGATGAAGTGGAGTGGCGACCTGCGTCAATATTGCAATACATTACATCATGATATATCCTCTTGATCATAATTGCTGAGGGTAGGCATTCCCATGTTCAACACATAAAAAATCTAATAACATGTACATAATTCAGAAAGTCGTCTACATTGGAATGTTGCCAAATACTGACATGCCTATAGATATAGGCCCATGTTCGGATGACGATCTGTATGTAAGGTCACTGTACAAATGATTTGTACAATAATCTTGAAATCGCAGCCCGGATGGCTGAAAGTAGATCCAGGGTCTTCTTATCTTGTTCACTCGATCATTCGGGTACAAGTCTAGCTGTGCGAATATATGATTTGTAGTCAAACATGGAAAGACATCGTTTGATTACCAGCTAATGATGTGAACTGTTAAAAAACGCGAGAGAACCACCATTAATGTCAATGGCCATCAAGGTACTGTAGTACATTTCGTAAGGTGTGAATAGATGATTTGATGTCAAATTCCAAACAAAATATTTCGGTCAAAAATCCGGAAGCGAGGATCTTGTCGATGCTGTAACTAGCCTCATCGTACTGGAATCAGATGTTTCTAAGTGAACTTCCTGGATAATGATTTATCGTCAACAGGAAGCCACCTTATTGTGAAATGAGAGTTACTGATTTCGGAGACGAAGGTATGACTTGATATAACAATTTTCAGGGATGACGGTCACGAGAATGAAGGTTTACGAGTATTGCAGAAGGATTAGTTATTCATTGGATGACTTCTCTTGAACATATTGGTGACACTGAGATGAGTTGGTAGCATTGACCCAAAACCTTAGTGAAGGTATGATGAACCATAGTATGAATGAACCGTCAAGAAGATTACCCAACCCAAACAAATACGCGTGATGGAGTGAAGTGTCATGTTCAAGAGTGACCTCGCTACCATAAAAAAGCAGGTTCACTTTCCAAAATTTTCCCGGTCATTTGTCGCACCAAGACCTCTTTATTTTTTAACAAGCTTGAGGAGGATAACATTTTCTTGATCTATAATTCAACCCTTCAGGTGAATAAAGTATTTCTATTTATTAATTTAACGAGTCTATCGATGAATGAAACTAGATTCTTGCCATGATCGACAAGCCCGTCACTATTTTATGTTTTAACAAGCTTAACGACAACGATAGCCCGATCCTTTTTCATATTTAGAGAGTTTTAAAAAGAGGACGAAAGAAAACTCCATAAGTAATTTTTCGTAAAGTTGTTGCTCAGATACAAAAAAGTGTAAAATAATATCTGAGAGAACCTCTTTAGTCATGTTCAAACAAGGTATTCCTTTTTCATAAATAATATATCTCATTCCAGAAAAGGATTAAACTTATACTAAGTAGATATAAATTCATTTACTTTTACGAGCTCGAAAATACAAGTGCTTGGCAATCTTTTCACATTATCAGAGTCTGAAAAGAGCTGAAAGAAGACTCTAGGGGTTCCTTTTTCACTGTTATCGAAGCTCAAAAAAGATCAAATCCTTTTTCATTTTTAACAAAGCTCGAAAAATAAGGAGAAAAAGTATGCTTTGTGGTCAAATATTTCTTGAAATAAATCTGCACAGCTAATATGTTCATCAGTTGTAAGACCTGTTCAGAACAACATCAAATGGATTAAAAATCCCCGTTTCATGATAAAAAAACATAATAAAACCATAGTCATAACAATAAATTTGATTTTCAAATAATTAAATGACTATTAAAAATTGGTTTACTATTCATTTTTACCATTCCATAGTTACCATTTTCATTTTGGAGCTTTGAACCTGATTTTTCCCCCGAACTTCAGTTATGGTTCGATCCTTATATCCTACACCTTAGAATGGATTCCACTGATACATCCACAACATGTGACACTGGATGTGTCTAATCCTAGAGATCCGTGGATGTAGAGATGGGTAGAACTCATGGGTAGGCACACAGGCCAATTGACTATTGTGTTCTCGACTGCATTCTTCACCTCGTTCCAATAATAGATTTTCGCCATCGATGAGTATGCATATGCAGACGTTGATTTCCAAGGAGATCCAAATTTAGCTTTACCAGATGGCACTCATTGGGGTGAAATAGGTAAGAAGGTTTTGACCATGTTTTTTATTTTCCTAAGGTTTATACAATGCTTTTGTATTTTTTGATGTTTTCCCAAGACTAAACTAAATGTTTTATGTAATGCAGATTTTGGTTGTGTTCAACCAGTAGAGGAACCAGAGCGTGAAGAAGATGTGCTAGTAGAGAGGGTTGTCGGGAGAGCAGTCCTTTATAATCTTGATATGGCTGAGACTCTGGTTGAGCTTCAACAACACATAGAGGGTTTGACCTTCAGGATTCTAGATTGCTGGATCGAAGAGTTACCCATGCGAGTGCATCAACACACTATTGGGGTTCCTAACCGATGGATGTGGTTACTACATAGGATAGCTAGATCTATGGCATGCTACCATGAGCACCACTAGTTTAATTTTGACATTTTGCATACATTTTGAGATCAGATGACCAATGTGTCTTTGGCACAATTTTTTGTAAAAACCTATAACTATCTATCTATATGATTTCAATGTTTTCCAGTGTTTATTGTGAAATCCTATTCAATGATGTGAATGTCTAATTTTACATATGTTGCAAATGTCTGTTTAAAACTTGATTAGATAAAGAGTCTGTCAATGTGTTCAAATTTATGGAATTGTGTTAATATTGAATAAAATCAAAATGTCTTCCCAAAAGTTGAACTCTTATAACAATCTATGCAGTGTTGGATTTATAACAGTATAAACACTAGTAAGTTGTAATACCACAAGTTATGAGTCTAAACTTGTGATGATGCGGTTAATACCAAATGAAATGGCATCAGAGAGAAGTTCAATCAATGCGCTATACTCAGTGATATTGTTCGTTGATCTACCAATACAAATCCCTTGAAAACTCACTAACTCGTCGTTCGGAGCGAAAATGGCCCACGTTGCAAAGGATATATTTTGCGTACTATGACTAGCACCATCAACATATCCAACAAATGGTTCCGAAGATTCAGACATCTGTGATAAAATGTAAAGCGGATTACTAATGTCAAGAAAACTCTAAAAACAAACTAAGATAGTGAATGCAAATCAACAACATATATATATATATATATATAATATAATATAATACAAAAAATTACTACGCTCATGATTAAGCATATTAACGTTTTAGATACAACCCATTTCTAGGTTGCGCCATTGGAATTCCATCGTAATCAACCAACTCGTAGGAACCCTTAGCAAGAACTCTTTTGACAATACAGGGGCCATGCCATAATGGCTCAAATTTTCCTGTACCTATTACTTCAGCTTCTTGATCGTAAAGAAGGACCAAGTCTCCCTCTGAGAAAATGTGAGGCTAGAAATTTTTGTCGTATTGGGCCTTTATATGTCTCTTATGCGCTTCGTTGGCCAATTGGGCTTCATGACACATTTCATCAAGATGGATGAGGTTAAGGAGATGCGCTTATTCTTCTGAGGTGTCAGGTAACAAGTCAATTGCGAGTTTTAACGACGGTATTTCACATTGGATTGGTAAGACAGCTTCCAGACGATACACCAATTGAAAAGGGGTAAATCCAGTCGCGTTTCTCACCAAGGTTTGATACGCCCACAAGGCGGAGTATAGGATCAAATGCCAATTTCTTTTACGAACTCCTATCATTCATTGAAGCATACGTTTAAGAATCTTGTTAATATCCTCAACTTGTCCATTTGATTGTGGATAGTAAGGAGTAGAATTATCATGTGACAATCCTAACTTGGCAGTCAATTCATTCATCATATGGTTGTGAAAATGCTTCCCATGATTTGTAACTATAGCCTATGGGACTCCAAACCGTGCAATAACATGATTAAAGAAAAACAATGCAGTTGTCTGTCCTATGTTGTTGAATGTAGGCATCTCTTCGGCCCATTTGGTAAAGTAGTCGACTGCGACAATAATATAACCATGCCCCACGAATGAATGAGGGTTACAGGTCATGAAGTCAATACCCCATTTTGAAAATGGTCCTACAGAGACAACAGGATGCATTGGCACTAGCAGTTTGCGGATTTTACGATAAAAAATCTGGCACGCATGAAAACTTCAGACCGCGAGGATATAATCTCGAAAAATTGTAGGCCAAAAGTAACCGACGCGAAGTATCTTCTGCGCAATAGCATATCCAGATAAATTTCCACCACAAGCTCCGGCATGACAATCATTTAAAACCTTTTCGGCCTCCTCATGAGTGAGGCACCTCCTTAAAATGGTATCGACACCACGATAATAAAGTGTATTGCCAACGATCAGATAATCTTTGGCTTGGTATCGAATATGTCGTTGTTTAGAGTAAGAGGTATGAAGTTGAAAAGTTTGAGTTTGGAGATAAATGATAAAATCTCCATACCAAGGATCAAATGATCCGATTAGAAACAGAGACTCTTCAGGAATTGATGGTTCTGACGTAGTTGCAGTACTATCAGAGGGAAGGTCACAGAGAAGCTTAGTCAAAACTAAAGACTTCTTTGACTTGGACTTAGTGAATTCCAAATCAAATTCCTGCAAAATGACAATCCATTTTGAATATTTTCTCCCCAGTAATTGATGTGATAAGATATAAGTCATGGGGTTGCAATCCAAAATGACAGTGGTCTTTTGGAGCAGGATATAGTGGCGAAATCTTTGGACAACTTGAACAACTGCCAAGGCAAGCTTTTCTATGTAAGAATACTTAACTTCCGTATCATTGAGATTACGACTCAAATAATAGATCGGATGTTCAATTCCATCTTCTACTTGGACAAAAACCATAGCAATGGTCGTTTCAGCCGCTGCGATATATAGGAAATAATCATTTTGATAATTAGGGGGGGTAAATTAATGACGCTCAGACAAGAGTATCCCTAACAGCATCAAAAGAAGCTTGTGCAACTTGGTCCCAATGGAAGGGAACCCCCTTTTCCAATAGTCGAGTAAATCCTTTAGCCATTTCGATGTAGTTTGGAATGAACCTTCTTAGGAAGTTAGCCTTTCCTTGAAGTTTATGTATCTGAAGTAAATTTAATGGCACAGGCAAATCAAGAATGGCCTGAACCTGCAATGGGTCTATTTGAATTCCTTGTTTTGAGACTACAGATCCAAGCAAATGAACAGAACCAACACAAAACACACATTTATGTGGATTGAGGCGTATTTTGTAGTGTCGGTAGCGTAAGAAAATGGCTCTCAAATGCATTGGGTGATCATTCTGATTTCATGAATGCGTTGGTAAATCATCTAGATACGGTTGAAAAATGTGCTTGATGTCATTGAAAGCATAGTCCATTGCTCTCTGAAAAGTTGCCCCAACGTTCTTTAAACCAAACGGTAGTTTCCTATAAGTGAATGTGCCCCAGGGATAGATGAATGTTGTCTTATGTTGATCCTCTGGGCAGATATTGATTTGATTTTAGCCATAAAATCCTTCCATAAACGAAAAGATTTCACATCCAGCATAATCGTCAATAATATGGTCGATAAAGGGAGTAGGATAGTTGTCTTTTGGAAAAGCAAGATTGAAATCCCAATAATTGACGCACACTCTAATATTTCCTTGCTTTTTCATGATAGGAACGATGTTGGAAACCCACTTAGTCAGCAGAACAGGGTAAATGAAACCAGCACGCAAAAAAATTTCAAATTCTATTTTGATGGCAACAGATTTCTTCGGATGAATAGTACGAAGTCGTTGACGCACCGGTTTGACATAAGGATACATATTAATAGTGTGTTCAATAATATTAGCATCTATTCCTAGCATTTCCTCATAAGACCAAGAAAATACATCACGGAATTCACGAAATAGAGAGCGATATGTTTCAAGTTCTGATGAAGAACAAGATACACCAACATGAATATTTTCTACAATGCCAAGTTTGGTCGAAATATCGATAGAAATGGTTTCTTCAATATTTGACAGATTTCGCTCGGAATTGATTGCATTAATAGGTAAAGAATTCGAAAATAAATTTTTGATTGATGGGTGATACGGTTCACTAAGATAGTTTTCTTCATAATCAGGAATATGGGAACGATGATGATAATCTTCCCATGGTTCTCCTTCTGACATCATAGCTTCCAAAATATTCTCATTTGTTAAGAACATTGAGGAAAAAGGATCAGAAGGAATACCAAAATCTAAGGAACGATCAACCCAAACAATCGGCGACGTTGATTTCAGATTCGCCGCCCAAGCCAGATAGATTGATTGCTATGCTAGCTCAATAGGACTGGGTGGCAGAAACTCATCCAACGTAACAATTTCATAATCATATATACTCTCATTTAAGCCAGATGGAGTGGAATAGATCATGTAGCAGGTCTCTATACTTGCAATTTTTGCCGACGTCGCAGGTGGCAGTAATGCAAAGCTTCCCATAAGAGTGGAATCCTTTAAGAGTCCTACACAAATGTTCTGAAGTGTTAGTTGGGGTGTGTGAACGAACGTAACGCTTCTAGTTACCAGCGAAGCAGAGGCAAAGAAGGATAGTTGATTAATGACTGTGATAGTACCTTTATATGGAAAGGCAATCATTCTAAAATATGTAGAAACAATTGCAGTCATTGCATATACCCATGGTCTTCCAAGTAGAATATTATAGTCAAGGGGTCCGTCAACAACCTCGACATCAACATTCATTGTTTTTCCCCCTAGTTCAACATGCAGGTTAGTAATAATACCACAAGGCTTATATGTACGTCCATCGAAAGCCTTCAACGTCATTGATGGTTGTGATAAGCACAGCGAGCCAAGTGAATTCCAACAATTTAGAGACATAATGCATGTGGATGCTCTCTCATCAATAATAGTACGATGAACAAGGTGATTGAGAACATTTAATTGTATGGAGAATGCCAATTCTGTTGGTAGTTGTGGCACATAGCCTGTATGATTAAATACAACAAGATTAGAATCATTCGGATCAATTCCACCAATAGCCGACAATAAAGCATGTTTTTGGGAGGGACAATTTTATAATACCTCGAGAGTAGACATAGATGAAGGGGATTGAGCCAAATTTTCAACTATATTATAATTTTTTGCGGCTCTTGCTCGAGGATTATATGTCGATTTGTGAATTACTCCCTTTGGTGGCTTGATTGTCAATTCAGGAATAGTAGTAGGTGGTACTAATTTCGTAGACGGATTCGTAGTTGAGGTAGTAGGTTGATCAGTGACTTGATTACCATAATATTTATTACGTGTTGACACCAAAATATCTCTTGAAGGTTTTGTGATGGATAACATAAGTACTTGGGAACTAGAAGCTGAATCCGTAGCAACCATGTTTGTGTCTCGATTTGGAAATGGGTCTGTCAACACAGCTGACGCATGGGAAGTCTTGATGATTTTTAAGACTTCTACGCGGTGAGGACAATCCCTAACAAAATTTTCCTCATTAAATATTATGCATGGAGAACAAGGTTTCCTAGGTCCATACGATTTATCAGGTGGTTTTTCCTGCAGGTTAGAAGTTTGCTTTTTCTTAGATTTCCCTTTTTTCTTACTTCCGGGTTGCTTGTCACTTTTTCCTTTGTCAAACAACACAACATTAATTTCGGAAGAAGGTGTAGGATCAGATGTAGTAGTATGATGTGTGCTTTCAGTACCAATCAAGTCGTCTCTGTCATGAGAGTCCTTTAATTGAGGAGGAACAGTAAAATTAGATCTCGGCGCGTTAGGAATTTTTTCATAGAGCATGCCAGACTAAGTATAAATCAAGTCTAAGTATTGGGCACGAGCGATAAATTTCTCTTCTGTGACGATGCCACCCTTAGCCACATCCCCGCTATGATATAATGTCTGCAGACTTAAATAATCATGTGTATAAAGAATCAATCTATTTAGTAATCACTATAAGATTACCAGTTAGAATATCGGACGATGACATTGGTAAAGTCCATGGTTTTGAAGATGCACCAAAGAAAATTCCAGATAATGATTTGTAACCTGATGGGACCATAGGGCCACCATGAAAATATGACTCCGGTGAAGTTGTAAACATTGATGGGGTACTGAGGGTAGGTACTGATGTAATTGGAATAGATGGCCCAACTGAAGATGTTGGTTCAGGCATGGTTACTTGACCGAATGTATACCCTTTTGAATTGACGAAAGTTTGAATGGGAACAAGATCAAAAAAATCAGATGGTGACGATTGAGGAAAAGACTCATATAGGTAAAGGTCCTCCCCAAATGGGTTGGAGTTAAAGGTGTCTCGTTGGAAAATGCAGCAAGATGGATG
Source organism: Pinus albicaulis (assembly GCA_034641835.2). Taxonomy (NCBI): domain Eukaryota; kingdom Viridiplantae; phylum Streptophyta; class Pinopsida; order Pinales; family Pinaceae; genus Pinus; species Pinus albicaulis. The sequence goes on from CM076575.1 coordinate 15,969,577, forward strand.
GAGCTTAGCAGCTGAAGTCGCTTCACTGTGTGGGCCAAAGAGTTATTTTTGGCGCAAAGTCTATTTTAGACTATGTCTATTTTTAGACATATGGAGCATGGTCCAGGGGTTGCAGTATGTTATTCTTGGAGTATTGGTCATGTTGGTAAAAATAGATGGAACTCTATTTTTAGACATTTAGGTCGAAGTCTATTTTTAGACTGCCTATCCTAAAAATAGAAAAGTCAAATATTATTTACCCTTAATAATATTTGGACTCTAAACTTCAGTTTACTCTCTTGGAGCACTTCAGTTCGAGCTATGGAAGTGGCTCATGCATCTGACAGAGGAATTATGCTATTCCTAGGGGTTTGGTGAGCTCATGCATGGTTGACTTTAGTTAGGACTTCAGTGGCAGAAGTTTGGTGGAGTTGATGAGACAGTTGGTGGAGTTGTGTGTTGAGAATGTAAAGAAGATGATGGAGCTTAGTGAAATGAAGTCGCCTTCACTAAGTGGGCCCGCAGGCAAATTCTGGCGCAAAGTCTATTTTTAGACTATATCTATTTTTAGACATACGGAGCATAATTTGGGAATTCTACTTGGAGATTCTTGGAGTATGCGACATGTCGGTAAAATAGATGAGACCCTAATTTTTAGGACCCAGGCTATTTTTAGACTGATCTCCTAAAAATATGGAAGTCAAATATTATTTACCCTTAATAATATTTTGACTATAAACAACAGTTTACTCTCTTGGCGCACTTCAGCTTGAGTCATGGAGGTGACTCATGCAACTGACACAAGGAATCACGTGGTTCCTAGGGTTTGATGGCATCTTGCATGGTTGGCTTCAGTTAGACTTCAGTGGCAGGAGTTTTGGAGGAGTTAACGGGACAAGTAGTGGAGTTGTGTTCTGTTTTTTTTAGTTGAACTAGTTGGGATTAGTTAACTAACTAATCAACTAGATATGAGTGGAGTAAATTAAATAATATTTAATTTACTAAATATTAACTCATTAGTCAACTCAAGAACACTTCAGTTCACTACAGTGCATGATCAGTTCAGTGGAGACCAGTGGAAGAGGTAGATGAAAGGGTGAGTAAAGCTATCAGTTGGAGGATTTGTTTTGCATGGGATTTGCATTACACTTGGAGTAATTGTCCATGACAATTGCGTAGTCAAGCCAAGGGGATTCGAACCTTGAACCTCTTCATATACAGGCCATGATTGCGCAATAGAGGCAAGGCAGTCAGCAGTGAGTTTTGAACCCGAGACTTGTTCAAAACTGAGTTAGATTGTGTGTGACTTCATGAGAAAGTACTGAGTACTTGTGAGGAGTATTGTACTTTGTTGGTTACATGATTTCTCCATTATAATATACACAATAGCTGCGGGGTTTTCAGCTATAGGCTTTCCCCATACATACCGAGTTAATGTGTGATTGATTTGATGTGAGATTGCTTCTGTTATTTCCGCATGTGACAATTAATTGTAGAAGAAGGTTATGTGTTATGTATGCAATTCGAAATTGATATATGAACAGGTTAATCTTCAGTGAATAAGTGATTTATTCAGCTAATTTCTACATGGTATCGGAGCGAGATTAATTGTCGAGATCTATTACGGTGATTGCAAACTTATTTCCTCGGACAGAGTCTGCATACGGGCCAGGAAGCCTCCGGATTCATCTTTCTTCGGAAAGTGAAAGGTCTGGTAAAAGCCCCTTGCAGTCAATCTCTGATTTGGAAATAATTTGTTTTCAAGTATAGATCGGAAGCGATAGAGCTTGGAGTTTGGAATTCGAATTTTGCAGAAGGTTGTTTTTCTTGGTGCCGGTGTTGAAAGATGTCTTCTTTCAATGGATTGCGACTCGAATATGCTCTTGAAGGCAGTTCGAACTATGTTGCATGGAAGGATCGAATGGAAGCAGTGTTAGAAGATAATGGTCTGAAGGAGTTCGTGGATGCGAATGTCCCAAAGCCCACTGATGCAGCTTTGGTCGATGCATGGCAAAAGAAGATCGCGAAATGTCGAAGGATCCTGTTGGAGGGCGTCAAGGATCATATTGTATCCAGCCTGCATGGAAAGGCTACTCCATATTTAATGTGGAAAGCTTTGACGGATCTATTCCAGAGTAAGAGTGACGAAAGGAAGCTGGCGCTCAAAGACAAGCTCAGGAACATCAAGATGGAGAAGGGCGACAGTATCGCTAAATACCTCACGAAGTTCACTCAATGCAGAGATGAACCGGGAAGTGTGGGAGTTACTGTCGATGAAGAGGATATGGTCGACCTGGCTCTCCTTGGTCTTCCGAAGGCTTGGCACTCATAATATCAAGATAGTGTCAATGGTCGGGAGAAGCTGCCGGGATGGGAGCGCCTTTGGGCGGATCTCATGCAGGAGGAGATAAGGAGGACTACTGGAGATGGATCTTCATCAAAGGGAGCTGATGAAGAAAACTGCGCTTTGGTGTCCAAAGCAAAGAAGGGGAAGGGTAAGAAAACCTCTCATTCTGGTGCTAAGGGAAAGAAGCAGGATATGGCGAAAGTGAAGTGTTTTCACTGCCATGATCACGAACATTATGCTACCAATTGTCCAAAGAAGAAGAAGAACAAGCAAGCGAGAAGATCTGCAGATGGAGAAGCTTTGGCTTCACAGTTCGAGCTTGACTTTTCACTGATCGCATGCTTGGTTTCAAGTGTGTTGGGATCGGTGTGGTTCTTGGACAGCGGTGCGTCATTTCATATGATGGGAGATCGGGAGTTGTTCTCAGATCTGGAGGACAAAGATTTGGGTATGCACATCGAGATGGGCGATGACGGTAGATACAGTGCGACTGGTATCGGTACCGTATCCTTTCAGAGGGAGTCTGGTAAACCCTTTGTCTTAAAGGATGTCATGCATGTACCGGGATTGAAGAAGAACCTGATTTCAGTAGCGATGTTGGAGGATAAGGGTTATGATGTGGTCTTCAGCGAAGGAAAAGCTTTCCTGCGCAGTAAGACTACTGGAGAGACCCGGAAGATAGGGGTTCAAACTCAGAACCTTTATCAGTTGCAGGTAGATGACTGCGCAGCTATGGCATGCAAGGCGGGAGATGTGGTGAGCCGGGATGATGAGGGCGAACTATGGCACAGGAGATTGGGCCATCTTCACCATGGAGCTTTGAAGATTCTGCAGCAGATTTCTACCGGACTTCCTAAGGGCACCCTTGCGCAGTCAGATCAGTGCAAGGGGTGTACTTTAGGGAAGTATGTGAAAGCCACCTTTCACGAGAAGGATAGTCGCGCCACGACGATCCTTGAGAGAGTTCACACACACGTGTGTGGTCCTTTCTCAGTTGCTTCGACAGCAAAGCACAGGTATTATGTGATCTTTGTTGATGATTTCTCTCGAAAGTGCTAGATCTTCTTCATGCAGAAGAAGAGCGATACATTCGCGAAGTTCTATGAGTTTAAAGCACTGGTCGAGAAGGAGTCGGGGAAGAAGGTGATTGCTCTAAGGAGTGATAACGGTGGTGAATTCATCTCGGCTGAATTCAAGGAGTTCTGCAGCGCAGAAGGGATTCTGAGAGAGCTCATCGCACCCCATAACCCACAGCAGAACGGGGTGGCTGAGCGGAAGAACAGAACGATCGTGGGTGCTGCACGGGCGATGTTGCATGATCGGGGCCTACCCCTTCACTTGTGGGCTGAGGCATGCAATACAGCAGTGTATGTGCAGAACCGTTGTCCTCACAAGGTTCTTGGCATGAGTACACCAGAGGAGGCTTATTCTCGCAAGAGGCCTGATATTTCCCATTTGCGGATTTTCGGATCTCCTGTCTACATGCATGTGACGAAGGATGCGAGAAGGAAGCTGGATCCAACTGCTGAAGTTGGAGTATTTGTGGGGTACACTGATACACCTCACAACTATCGGGTGTATGTGCCAGACAGTCGCAAGACTGTTGTGCGACGGGATATAAAATTTCAGGAGGAGAAAGCCATGCAGTGTTCGCTTGAGAGGGAGCTACACTTGCATGCAGATGAGGAGCCGTTAGTTCCTAAGGAGGAGCTTCCGGATGTGGATCAGCCACAAGAGGAGGTTCAGGAGGTGGAAGAAACCACCCAGGCAGCGCCAACCATCAGAGGGCGCATGCGCACTACAGAAGCTGAGCGACTGGCTCGGGATGCACAGAAGGTTGTAGGACCACCTACAGCACAGCGCAGACAGAGACAGTCACCGGATCGGTACACTGGATACATGGCTCTTATGAGTCAATGTGTTGTGACAGAGCCATCCTCTTTGGAGGAAGCTGTGGAGGAACCCGCATGGGTTGATGCCATGATCGAAGAATATGATTCGATCATCAGGAACAGTGCATGGGAGATTGTCCCAAGACCGGTTGGGAAATCAGTTGTAGGTTCGCGATGGATCTACAAGGTGGAGCAGGCGGCTGACGGGAGTGTGGAGAAGTACAAGGCGAGATTTGTCGCCCGTGGCTTCTCACAGATCGAGGGGATTGACTATGAGGAGACTTTTGCACCCGTCGCAAGGTACTCTTCCATACGGACGATCCTTGCTCTCTCAGCGCAGATGGGGTGGCACATTCATCAGATGGATGTGAAGACTGCGTTCCTCAATGGATTTATTGAGGAAGAGGTGTACATAGAGCAGCCTGAAGGTTTTGAGATCTTCAACAGTGAGTCGCATGTGTGCCGACTCAAGAGAGCACTGTACGGGCTGAAGCAAGCACCTCGTGCTTGGTACACTCGGATAGACAGCTACTTCACCAGGCTTGGATTCTCCAAGAGTGAGGCGGATCCAAACCTGTACCAGATTGTGGTGGAGGGGAAGCTGTTGATCATCGTACTGTATGTAGATGATCTGATTTTGACTGGCGATGAGCAGTTGATACTTTCATGCAAGGAGGATCTTCCACGAGAGTTTGAGATGAAGGACCTGGGCATCCTTCATTATTTCCTGGGATTGGAGATTTGGCAGCGCAGTGGAGGACTGTTTGTTTCTCAGGGCAAGTATGCCCGGGAGATTCTGGAGAGGTTCAACATGCAAGGCTGCAAGCCTGTTGATACCCCTCTTCCTGGAGGTTGGAGGAAGGGAGATGCTACTTCTGAGGAGGTAGTGGATGCCACTGTCTATCGACAGTTGGTGGGGTCGTTGATGTATCTGGTCAATACTCGACCCGATATATGCTATGCAGTTAACCAGCTTTCGCAAGCTATGGTTAAGCCTACCAAGCTCTTTTGGAAGGCGGGCAAGTATGTATTGCGCTATATCAGAGGCACATCGGGATATGGTCTATGGTACAAACAGGAGGATGGAGTGAAGCTTTCTGGTTTCACTGATGCAGATTGGGCAGGGAGCCCAACAGACCGGAAGAGCACTTCTGGAGGAGTTTTCAGCATTGGTTCGACAGCAGTTTCCTGGTACAGCAGGAAGCAGAGATCCGTGGCACTCAGTTCAGCAGAGGCCGAGTACATGGCAGCAAGCTTGGCTGCATGTGAGGCTACTTGGATGAGGAAGATCCTCGCAGGTTTGTTCAGGTTGCATTTGGAGCCTACAGTGATCTACTGTGATAACCAGAGCTGCATCAAGCTCTCGGCTAATCCAGTTTTTCATGATAGGTCCAAACATATCGACATCAGGTACCATCACATCAGAGATTGTGTTCAGCGGAGGATCATGGTGCTTTCATATGTTCCCACGGAGGATCAGGATGCCGACATCCTGACGAAGGCGCTCACCAGGAGCAAGTTCGAATTCCACAGAGGCAGGATAGGGGTTGCAGATAATCCATATCTTGCTGAGAGGGAGTGTTGAGAATGCGGCAAGATGATGGAGCTTAGTGAAATGAAGTCGCCTTCACTAAGTGGGCCCGCAGGCAAATTCTGGCGCAAAGTCTATTTTTAGACTATGTCTATTTTTAGACATACGGAGCATAATTTGGGAATTCTACTTGGAGATTCTTGAAGTATGTGACATGTCGGTAAAAATAGATGTGACCCTATTTTTTAGGACCCAGGCTATTTTTAGACTGATCTCCTAAAAATATGGAAGTCAAATATTATTTACCCTTAATAATATTTTGACTATAAACAGCAGTTTACTCTCTTGGCGCACTTCAGTTTGAGTCATGGAGGTGGCTCATGCAACTGACACAAGGAATCACGTGGTTCCTAGGCTTTGATGGCATCTTGCATGGTTGGCTTCAGTTAGACTTCAGTGGCAGAAGTTTTGGAGGAGTTAACGGGACAGATAGTGGAGTTGTGTTCTGTTTGTTTTAGTTGAACTAGTTGGGATTAGTTAACTAACTAATCAACTAGATATGAGAGGAGTAAATTAAATAATATTTAATTTACTAAATATTAACTCATTAGTCAACTCAAGAACACTTCAGTTCACTACAGTGCATGATCAGTTCAGTGGAGACCAGTGGAAGAGGTAGATGAAAGGGTGAGTAAAGCTATCAGTTGGAGGATTTGTTTTGCATGAGATTTGCATTACACTTGGAGGAATTGTCCATGACAATTGCGCGGTCAAGCCAAGGGGATTCTAACCTTGAACCTCTTCATATACAGGCCATGATTGCGCAATAGAGGCAAGGCAGTCAGCAGTGAGTTTTGAACCCGAGACTTGTTCAAAACTGAGTTAGATTGTGTGTGACTTTATGAGAAAGTACTGAGTACTTGTGAGGAGTATTGTACTTTTTTGGTTACATGATTTCTCCATTATAATATACACAATAGCTGCGGGGTTTTCAGCTATAGGCTTTCCCCATACATACTGAGTTAATGTGTGATTGAATTGATGTGAGATTGCTTCGGTTATTTCCGCATGTGACAATTAATTGTAGAAGAAGGTTATGTGTTATGTATGCAATTCGAAATTGATATATGACCAGGTTAATCTTCAATGAATAAGTGATTTATTCAGCTAATTTCTACATTGTGTTCGGTTTAACTTAGTTGAACTAGTTGAGATTAGTTTAACTAGATAATCAACTAGTAATGAGTGGAGTGAATTAAATATCATTTAATTCACTAATTATTAACTCATTATTCAACTCAAGAACACATCAGTTCACTACAGTGCATGGACAGTTCAGTGGAGACCAGTGAAAGAGGTAGATGAAAGGGTTGAGATAGCTATCAGTTGTGACATTAGTTGTGCATGAGATTTGCACCACACTTGGAGGAAATTGCCCATGAGGATTGCACTGTCAAGCCAAGGAGATTCGAACCTTGGATCTCTCATTAGACCAGCCTTGATTGCGCAATAGAGGCAGGCAATTAGTGGATGAGTTTTGAACCTGTGACTTGTTCAAAACTGAGTTTGTGGATTCCACCATTTTCCCAAAACAAACTTTGAATCTATAACTAGCCTAAAACCTTCTAAAAACAAAGATAAATCATAAAGAGAGAGCCCTCTCTGGATGCATATTGGCTAGATTCTGCATCTAAAAAGTTGGTTTGTGGTTACCTCGGGTATACTTTCCTCTTACACAACTTCTAGGAAAACCTGAGTGATAACAACTATGATAAATGTGATCACTTTAAGGGACACTCCCTAGGAGTGAACGCCTCCCTTTTTTGGAAAATGTGGGCGTGAACACCCAAATCAACCTTAGATCTAATTAAGATAAAAAGACAATTTACTCATGGGTCTTTTACTTCAACGTGAAACTAATGTTCAAATCTTGTTTTTTATAGGTTTCAAGGAAATATAATTGGAAGTAGGGAGAGATAAAACTAGGAAAATGATATGAGGGGCCTACTTCATCCCCGTATGTTACATGTTCTCAAGGATTTTGTCTTATTGAAATTATTTAGGACTCAAAATATGAAAGTTCAAGTAGAGATTCTTCAGTGACTTGTGGATAAGTGGAGCCCCCAAGGCCAACACTTCTTGGTTAAGGGATAAATTGTGTAGTTGTAGGTTGATTCTATCTACTTTCTCACTATATTTTGGAGGTGAGGTGCCCTATTAGTAGCGGAAATTGGAAAAAGAGCATGTTGTAGAGGTAAATCCCCTCTGCGGATAGAGGCCATCCCTACTAGCCTAGATCGGGTCTAGCAACAATCAAAACATGCTATGGCGCAAGTTCCTAATTGCAATAAACCAAATTGCGAAGAAGGCCTACATCAAATCCAACGCTATCGTTTTTAGAGGAGATGATGCTCTTGTTTCCTCGCTCTAGCAGATCACAATCCTCTCGCTTGCTGCGATCGAACACCTACACGCATGAGAAACACGACAAACACAAGTGTAAAAACTCATATATGCAATTATGTATCAGTCAGAGAAAATACAACTCATGATCATAATGAACAATACGAGTGGAACCATAACCAATAGTCACTTATCATTAATTCAACAAAGGATAATGCAACCTGGCTCTAATGCTGAACCTTCCTTTGGCGGGTCGTCAGCGGAATACGTCTCGGTAAAGCTTGTCGGGAATGGGGACAAGCCTTTCTCTTCAATTGTCAATCTTCTTGCTAAGGATTTGGCACTATGAGGACTATCAAAGCTCTTGCAACATTCTTTAGGCTATGAAGGCTCTTGGAGATTAGCTTGCAAAGGGAAATGGCAAGATTATATAGATGGTGGAAGGGGAGTTGGGATCCCTACAATTATGGGATTGGCCCTATCCTCAAGGAAGCGTCCATGAGAGGTGGAAAACTACTTCCTCTACATGGAGATCTGGAGCCAACCTCCCAACTCAATTTAGAGACCAGTTTAGGAATTGGTTGGAGTCAATCTTCCACCATTTATTTTTAAAAAACACCCTTTATTAAGCTTGGCGCGAGTGCAACTCTGAGACAGAGCGCCAATTGGCTCACCCTCTTTGAATAATTCCCCCCATTGGCGTGGGTATAACACAGGCTAGTCACGCCAAGGGTAAAAAGGCTATTTTTAGGGTTTTTCACAAGGAGATGTCTTCAGGGGAATGAAAGTCCATGTCTAGGGGAATGCCATGAAAGTGTTTTCAGGATATGTCACTGCTCATAGGTCACGGAATGAACCCTCCAATGTGCGGGATGGGGAATTGCAGGGACAGTGAAAATTGTTTGTGTAACAGATGCCCCTTAAAGCATGAGGCCCAAAAGAGAGAGAGGGTTGAAATTCTTTAGAGAACGTGTCCAACTGAAAACACTGCCGTCAGAAGACCTGCGTAGAGAAGTACAACTGATATCTCAAATACATGATATATATGTGGTATGGGCGCAACCATCCATAATAGAGTATACAATAATCTAGATCCAAGGCATGGATGCAGCCATCCATTAAGGATCGATAAATAGACTCAGGTATGGTCGCAGCCATCCAATCAGTGAGTCATGTAATTAATCATAATAATCCACAAAATCGCAGCCTGGATTCTAACAGACAAAATCCAGGGTCTTGCGCTCCATCTCGACCCGAACAAAGTACAATTTCAAGCATGCGAATGAGTGAGCTGAAGTCGAACATGCAAGAACATCGTCTGATTACCAGCCAATGATGGAAGCTGCTAACAAACGCGAGAGGTACCACCATTAATGAAAATGGTCCTCAAGGTACTACAGGTACAATCTATGGCATGCAAATCAATGAGCTGGCATTGAACACCCATAGAATCACTCGATCAGAGGCCAATGATGAAAACCTCGTGTCGAATGCAAAGAACCTGCCATTGAGGCATGTAGGCTCCAAGGTACCAGAAGGGAGTCTCTAGATCAGCTTCTTGGATAATGGGCTGAAGTCGACAGGAAGTGACCTTGATCGAAGGTGGGCCATAGTGTTTCCCACATCATCGATACGAGATAGAGGAACATAATTTCTTTGTGAATCAAGATCAGATGAGAATCAGAGGAAGGTTGATACTTGTAGAGGTCAACTTCTCTTGAACATATAGGCGACACTACAATGGATTTGGCAGTATTTGACATCAAAAGATCAGAGGTCATGACGACAAGGCAAAGAGGAGATGAGAGGTCAAAAGGATCACGCAAACCCATGGAGGCAAGAGAAAAACAAGACGAGATGTCTCCAACCCGACACGAATGCAAACAAGTGAGATGTTCAAGAGCGACATACTGCCGACACGATAATGATGTTGGTTCCATTTTCCCCACCATTTCTCGTGAGTACCTCTTTATTTTTACACAAGCTTTAAGAGGATACCATATGCTTGCTATATAAGTCCATCCTAGTACATTTAATGAGCCCTAGGAAGGAGGAACTCGAATATCTTCGTTACGACTGAATCCGATGTCATCAAGGTTTAACGAGTCTGACAAAGGAAGAACTCGACGTCTTTTCATGTTTAGAGAGTTTGAAAAGACAGCAGAAAAGTAAACTCCAACGGTCCCTTTTCGTAAATAGTTCTTCAGATCCGAAAAGGTAGAAAACAATATTTGAGAAAACCTCCTAGTCGTGATTGGCTAGGGTATTCCTTTTTCGTAAATAATCTATCCAAACTCGAAAAAGGGGTAAACGTATACTGGGTAGATGTCGTTTCGTGGCCACTTTAACGAGATCGAAACGACAAGGGACTCGGAAATATTTTCATGTTTAGAGAGTCAGAAAAGAGATGAAAGATGACTCTAAAATGACTTTTTTCGTGTTTTTACCGAGTCCGAAAAAAGTATAAAATACAACTCGTATCACTGCCCAAGTCGCACAAAAACCTGTCGCTACACATAAAAGCAAGTGTAAAATCCATTTTCGACAAAATATTTTAAAATACTGAGAAAAATGACATTTAAAACCTAAATTTTGACTTAAAAGGTTATAAATAGGCTTCAAATGGTAAAACAAAATTACTTTTACTTTTTACCTTACTTGGAGAGCAATAGTGGTTTGTTTGTGTGCAAACTTGTGGTGGTGATTGCGACTGATCCGGGACGTCATTCAGCTCCTCATTTGTTCCAGGTAAAAGACGTTCCCTTGAGCTCCATTTTAATCCATTTTTTATGAGTTTTCATTGTGCCTTAGACTTCTGGAGGGCCCCTTTTAAAATTTTAGGGCTCGCTCCATTGGCGCAGGTATTGGGCATGGACCCGCACCAATGGACATTTTTCCACAAAGGGATCGCGCCAACTAGCGTGACTGTTAGGAAGTCAGTCGCGCCAATGGCCCAACTCAATTTTATGCTTAAAATTTTCAAAATGTGAGCTACCCATGTGGATTTTCAAATGCACCAGAGATCTAACAAAGCATTTTTGATTGTGTTGATGCAGATATACAAGCACAATGGTTATCTAATGGAAGGAGAGAGAACATGGGGAGGAATATGAAATGGCTGTGGAGAATGAAGCCTATATGAATGCACTAAAGAACTGTGGACTCAAAAAATTCTTTCTTACTCCATGTTTACGAGCTCAATCTGAGCTACTACAATACTTCGTCAGCATATGGGATGAAAATGAGGAAGTATTTAAACTTCGGGACCAAGTGTTGGAACTTGATGTTTTCGACGTATATTTCATCACCGAGTTGTCGCGCAGAGGCCCAGCACCCATTTTGATAGGAAACAGACCTTCCGGTGAAAATATGGAACAAGTAATGGCGAGGGTGTGCCCAGGGGTGCGAACTGGATTGGGAAGTGGGAAAGTGGATATCCACACTATCCACGATCTAGCACTCAGAGTATTGCTACACACCATTACACGGGCTGCAGGATCGCAGGCACCGCATGAAGCGACCAAAGCCCAACTCATACTAGCCTTTGAGTGTATGAACCCCACATTGTTCGATTGGGCTACCACAGTGACGATCAATATCAAGAGGCAACTGACAAGATGCAAGCAAGTCAAACTAAAGAAATTTGGCTACGGTTCCATTTTGGTGTTGTTCATCCTGGAACGACTACCTATTTTCCAGGGCCAAGGGGGCATAGTTGCTGAGCCGGTACCAAGAGAGCCAAGGATGGCTCGCTGGGCAGCACTTATGCCCAGGTCAGGAGGAGGCCAATAGATGTCTTGGAGGCCCGAATTCTTTGGATGGTTACGGCGACAGCTGACTATGGTCGAGGATTGGCCCTAAGTTGGGACCGATTTCACCGGAGATCCTGATCTTCCACTCCTGGAGGGGGAGGATTGGGATGAGGAGTTGGGTATGATACTATTTTAATTTTTTATGCATTTATGATTTTTTTGGTAATACACGTTCGTTCTAATAACAGTTTTATGTGTAATACACGTTCGTTGGCCCAGAGAGGCCCGCGGGCATGTCGCCCATTGCGCAGAGAACCCATGTCGAACATGACCCTCAGGCTGAGGGTGGTGAAGGAGGTGAACTCATTCAGAACCTAGAGGGCATTGTCCGGGGGATCCCGGACTATTCACGGCTAGCAGATGTTCCGCTAGCATACCAGTGACACACTATGGGGGTGCCCAGTCACCTCCACCGACTATTGAGACGTTTAGTGCGTGCGGTGACTTTTTATCATGAGCACCATGCAGATTAGACATCTAGGGCTTTCATATGCATATTTTTTGAGAGACATGTCGTCTCCGGCTGTATTAAGACGAACATGTACATTTTTTGACTTTATGTGATTCACACCATGTAAACATTTCGACACACACACATATATATGTATATACCTATTTCTAGATGGATCTCTTCACATATGATGATGTTTTTGTTTATAAATTGCGCAAATGTCTATCTAAAACCATATTAGCGACTGCATCTATTAATGTATTCATATGTCTGGGTATGTGTTGATATGTAATATAATCAAAATTCCTCTCCAGTAAACGAATACGTAGATACAGACATAAAATGGATGGGTTTCTTACTGAATAATGACCATTAAGCTGTAATACTACAAGTTGTGAGTCTATATACACAAGTAATTCACGAATGCCAAGGTCCACAGCTTCGGTTAACAATTCCAATACGACACTATATTCCGCGATATTATTTGTAGCAGGACCCAGACACACACCTTGCAAGTTAACCAATTCACCAGCAGGATTATAGATTACCCAGGCTGCCGAGGACAGATTCCTGGTACTGCGGAAGGCACCATCCGCGAAACCCATAAATGGAGTAATAGAAATCTGCACAATCAGGAAGACCTGATAAGCAGAAATATGCTTACATCGCACACCACACCACACTTGGACACAAATGAATATACACACCTATGTACACACACCACACAAAAAATAACTTCACGCGTAGTATTTTTTAAGGTACAACCCATTCCTAGGCTGCGCCAATGGAACTCCTTCATAATCAATAAGCTCATAAGCCCCATTTTTCAATACTCATTTTACAATGTAGGGCCCATGCCGCATCGGTTGGAACTTTCCCGCTCCAATTTTATCGTGTGCTTGGCCATATAGGAGGACAAGGTCCCCTTCGACAAAGGAACGTGGAGATACAGATTGATCAAAGTGGGCTTTGACCCACTTCTTCTGTGCTTCAATGACTAAAGCAGCCAAGCGACAGGTTTCATCCAATCGTTCCAAATACAAGAGACGCTCTTCTTCAGGAGAAGTGTCAGGAAAACGTTCCAAAACCAACTTTAAAGAAGGAATTTCGCACTCAACCAGAAGAGTCGCTTCCAGACCATACACCAATTGAAAAGGTGTGAATTTGATCGCACTCTTTACTGACGTCCGGTAGGCCCATAAAGCTGAGAACAATTGGAGATGGCAATTGGACTTATGAATACCAATTGTTCATTGAAGCATAGTGACCAAAACTTTGTTCACAGCCTCAACCTGGCCATTTGCCTGGGGGTAATATGGCGTTGAGCTATCGTGTCGTAATCCCAATCTTGATGTCAGCTCGGCCATCATGTAATCTCGGAAATGAGTGCCATGATCGGTAACAATGGCCTGAGGGACCCCGAAACATGCAATAATGTGGTTGAAAATAAACTGGGCAGTTGTCTTACCATCAGTAGCTAGTGCAGGCATCGCTTTGGCCCACTTAGTAAAGTAGTTGACAGCGACGATTATATATGCATGCCCCCCGGTCGAATGAGGGTTACACGTCATGAAATCTACGCCCCATTTCGCAAAAGGGCTGACAGTAATGACAGGATGCAGAGGGAGAGGTGGTGCGTGCATCTTGCGCTGAAAAACCTGGCGCACATGACATTTTCAGTCTGCAACAATACAGTCTTTGAATATCAACGGCTAGAAGTAACCTGCACACAGAATGTTCTAGGCAATGGCATGTCTAGACATGTGACCACCACAGGCGCCAATGTGATAGTGATTCAAGACTCTTTCAGCCTCTTCCAGGTTCAAGCACCGATGGAGCACCGAATCCACCCCAACCCAGTATAACGTATCTCCTACAATGTGGTAGGGTTGAGACTGATACAGAATCCGACGTCGGGCATCTTTGGTCAACTCAGACCAGAATGTTGATGTTTGAAGATAGACAATAATTTCGTCGTACCATGGGTCACGAGTGTTGATAAGGAAGAGTGTTTCGTCCGGGATATGATCCTTGGAATGAGATGGGGTGGAGTGTTACACTAAAAATTGTCACCTTGACATTCTGCTAACTGTATGAGCTCATTATCACTCATACTTCTCCCTTTGCAAGTCTAACATATTAGTTCCTCATGTCAAGCCTTGAAAATCAGAGAAATGTTCCTAAAAGTTTCCTAAACTTTGGTGTCGCACTTTCTCTCTATCTTGCCTGCGGTCCCACACCTAATGTTCAGCTCTCTTGCATACCTGAACACACTTTATCTGTGTTAAAGGTGCGGACCCCTGTAAGATCAAAAAGGCGCATTTAAATTCCAAAAAGCTCAATAAAAGTAAATTCTGGAAGCTTCTAGAATGAATCTTGCGGTGGCAGAACCGCTCTTGTGAGGTGCATGAATCCCTTACCTTATGGAGCTAACCCCTTGATGTGAGGAGCTTATCCCTATGAAGGAGGATTCTATCCCTTCATATTTGGAACATAAAACCTCCTCTTTTCCACTATAAAAAGAGGCACTAGGTAGCCTCAAAGGGTTAAGTTTTTGGAGATTGAGAATTGGAGTTCAAGCTTTAGGATATTTGAGGTTAAGTGCTGTTGAGATTCAGACTCAGTTAACTAAGAATTTTGTGAGGAGAGATTACATACCTCTATTCGTCTTGGTTGGAGGAGTGCAGAGCTTATCAAAGTAAAGGAGATTCCTGCTTCGGACCCCGGAAAGTCTTGTGCAACATCAAGGCTCAGGTTGTAAGGATTTTCTTCTTTTGAAATTAATACAAATATACTCATTTTTCTCAATAAGCTTTCAGTTAATGGTTTATTTCATAGATTCCTTGATCACTATGATAAGCATGGTTTATGATGATTTATATACAGGTGCTATGTAATATTTTGCTTTTTTGTGACTGCAGGTTTACAAGCGAAACTCCTTCAAGCACGCGAGGGATAACAACAATTTCAAACAAGCACTGGACAAATGGTAAGTCCTTAACACCTATATAGAGATTTTCATAGATCATATATGCTTAGAGAAAGATTAGTCTATTTGGCTGTTTGTTGCTAGATACTTTTAGTACTAGGGAGATCGGTCTTGTTCGCAAGATGGATTTATCCGCCAACAAATTGGTGACTCCACTAGGGAAAGAACTTCTTGTTTTTGGTTCTCTTTTATTTTGATTTGAGGAAATGTTTTTCCTAGTTTTTGATTGATAGACATCTGCCTAGGTAGCTTAGGTTTTCTCTGTTTTTGAAAATTTTGAGATATTTTGTGTTTTTCTCTAATTTTTCCGGAGACCGCACTTTGCCTTCTTTGCACAGTGCGGGTAGTTTCGCATCTTTGCTTGAGTAAACAGTGCGGTACCGCACCTGTTACTTCTGCAAGCCTGCGGACCCTGTTAAAATTTTGAAAAAACTTTAGATTTCTTTCTTTAGTTTATCTTTATTTTGATTTAGAGTTTTTGGTTTCTGCCCAGATTGATGATTGTTTCTATCAAAAGCTTTCTGTAAATGAATCTTAGCATTATTGGGTGTTTTGAGTCTCTTTTTTGAGAAATTCTTAATTTTATTTCCTTTGGTCATTACTTGGAGGTTTGTCTCAGTCTTTTCACAATTTTGCATCTGTTTTCTTTTGTTTTTGCAAAAACATTCCCCCCTCATTCGCCGGGGGGGGGCTAAATTGTGTATGGGTGTTAATTGCCTTTGAGTGTTTTCTTTTTAATCTTTGGAACTCTCACCCGATGTTCTTGGCTTGCACTTGATTATGTTTGAGAATTCTCTTGCATAGATCACATTTGCATAATTAGAATTCTCATTTTCAGAATATGGATGAAAAATGTGCATAGATTACATTTGCATACTTTTCAAGTGAATTGTGCATGGATTACAACTGCATAGTTTACATTCTGAAAAAATCAATCATAGATTTAGATCAATTTTATTTGATTTGAATTTAGATGTTTTTATGCTTAAAAACACAAAAATAAATTTTTTTTTTTGGGATTGATTTGCATTAGTTTTTCTTGATGAAATTAGTGCATTAGAGAATTTTTTATATTTTATCTTAGTGATCAATTTTTGCATTGTTGGAAGTGAATGTGAACTCTCTCCTTACTTTAGTTAGGATTCATCGAATTGAAAATATTACATTATCATATTCGATTGCATTCAGTTTTGGGTCGGGTCATAACACCATTGGTTTCATATCCATTTACCCTTTGAGTAATAGCCTAAATAACACAGTGCTTAATTAAAATTCATCTAGTAATTTTTACATTTTTAGGGCTCTTTCCACCAACATAGCTTAGGCTAGTATCTTGGAGTAGGGAGTAATTAACTCTCCAAGGTAGTAAAACAAACAAGTAGATAAATCTTGCGGTAGGACATAAATCCAATTGTAATTTATATAATCTGGGAAGCTTCTCTTAAAGAAGTCAATCACGAGATCATGTCCGAACCTTTGAGACAATCAATTCTATTTCATTGGGGACGATAGAAGATTTTGCGCGCATTACAAATGGTAAACCTCAGATTAACCATTGTCAAGGAGCCTGGGGTCACTTGTCGGTAAACCTCAGATTAACCATGTCGAGGAGCCTTCAAGGGGATTGAGCTTTGTTACTCTGCCCTTGTGCGTGGGATCGGATCGTAGACTATTCCCCCAGTTATATTTGTTACTGTTGGTAACCTTAGTGTCCAAAACTTAAGATTATTTCCTAAGGTGACAGTGAAGGAAAGATGTCACTGTACCTGGAGCAGACGTCGACTAGACTCACTTGGAATCTTTGGGGGGTTCTCCTCACTCGAGATGGTTTTCTGAAGAAACTTGTGCTAGTATGTTTCATTAAGCAGGTTGTCGGGGTAACTGTTCCAACCGCCCTTTCTGTATTAAATTCTACGATTTTTATAGCATCATTTTTCACCCTCATGTGATTCATGATTGTCTCTATGGCCTTGGGCACCGATTCCCCTAGACTTGAACAAAAATTATAAAAAACAATGTTAAAAATCCCATACGCAGATATTCCCAAAATTTTCCGTGTGTATACGCGAGTCCACATGTACTTTCCCGCGTATGTCATTAAAATCATTAAAAAATATATAAAAATTCCCTATTTTCGGGCTAGGTTGATGGTTACTCCAGTAGTTCAACCACCCCAGCACGTGGCCAATTGTTTCCAATTGATTGAAACTACTTTGAGGGAGTATAAAAGACCCTCATGTGTATGGCCTAAGGGGGAGAGAATTATTATAGATATTATACTCTATTGGAATCCCATTTCAAGTCTAATTTCCCGTGCCTCCTGCACTTTCCCATATTTTTACAGGAAACCCTTGTTTCCTGGAGATGTTGATCAGTTCATATACCATCTCGAGTGCACAAGTCTTGAAAGTATCTTAGCGAGGCAAGGGCGGGACAGATCTGGATGATGTTCTGTTCAAAGATCGTGGAAGGATTCAGGTGATCTCTCCACTTTTTACTACTGTACATGTTGTTCATAATAAAGAAGAGCCATCTTGTTCCTGAAGTCATGTGGTAATATTTACTTGTATATGTGAAAAGATAACTATTTAAGCATTTATTATGGTTTATGTAATGTTTCACATGGTTTTCACTGGCATTTAGGGTAAATATACATTGTACAACTAGATTTCCATGCACGTTTCTTCTTGGTTTTTAGGTTAAGAAGGAAGAAGGGTTGCTGGGGGTTTGCACCCCGCGGGATCTACATCAAACGTAGGATTACGGGTGAGTTCTATTATTGATGTTATCTATTTTCTAGCATACAAGTGTGGTTGTGTGAGTCCTTATTGAATAGCATGCCCTGATCTGTGGAGGTTTTGACCCAACAAATCTCTAGGGTGATTTTCCCCGAAACATAACTGGTGACTCTGCTGGGGATCGCATTTTTGTGATTCCCCTATTGGGTGGTTTTAGCTGTTTGAAAGGTTTCCAACAGTTTGGATCATTATTTCTAGTCCAGTTAACTTTTTCTCAGTCAGACTGAAGACCTGGTTCTTTATCCAGTCTTGATCTTTTTTGTTTTTCATTATTTACCTTTTAATATGCGAGTTTGTCTATACACAGATGCGTATACACGTAGTTTGCTTCAAAGGAAGTCGCGTATACATGGGTTTCCCTTGACACAGTCGCGTATGCATGCTTGTTTCAAAACTGTCAAGTAGCGTATGCCTGGGTAGGTTTTGAAATTTTTAATTTCTTGAATTTTTGGTCTTGTCTGCCTGTGGAGACCTGTTCCTGTAGTGTCTTTATAGCCTCTGGATTATGTTGAAAGTGGTCAATGGTCTTTTCTCTCTCTGTTTTGGTTGAAGACTAGCTTATTTGGAAAATATTGTTTTTAGTGCTTGCATTTCTGGTTTGAGTACCAAGATCTCTTCCTGGGGGTTCTTGGCTGTTCTGCTTCATCAGGACAGAGAGCTTCTGCTCATTTACTCTTTCCTAGCCTTTTGTCTTGCTTTGCACTTCAATTTTTGCCCTTTTTTTGGTTGGTTTTCTTGAGTTCATTTGACTAGGTCTTGTTGCAATTTTTGAAGAGTCTTTCTTGATTCTTTGAAGTTTTTGTTTGCTGCAAGGTTGTACTGTTCTTCTAGGCCGAGTTTCTAAGTTTCTTGTCTTCTTTTGCTCATACAAATCTTGCTACTAAAGTGGCACTATAAGATTTGGAGTTTTCGTGGATTTTTTCTTGAAATTCAGAGTTGTTTGGCTTGGTAATTGGATAGTGTTCTTGGTCTCTTTGAGCTCTTCTTTTCATAAAATTCAAAAGCTCAAAAAACATTTTGTGTTGTCATTTGCTTTTGTTTTGTATTTTTGTTTTCGTTTTGTTACATCTTTTGAAGCTTTGTTGAGATTTCTCGCCTTTGGTTTTTGACTTGATTTTGGAAAGGAATTGTCATTGGTTTCTTCCTCTTGTTTTCAAGCATAATTTGGTGTCTTCATATTGAGAGTTTCTGCTTTTGGGAACTAGTTTTGTAGACAATCAAAAAGTGATAAAACTGAAGGATCATTGGGAAATTTCTCTTTTCTTTGTTAGGATTTGCATCTTAGAATTTTCATGCTCTTAGTTATTTGCATTAGGTGCACTTAAGCATTTGTAGTCACTTTCATAGATTTTGCGACTGTGAGTTTGATATTTGAAAAGAAAAAATATATAATCTCGTAGAACCTGTGTAGAAATTTCTTTTCATCGAAAGGAAATTACTGCATTTGCATGTAGTTTGGTTTTTATTAATTTCTTTTCTGCATCACAAAACACCACAAGTTTCATTTCCATATCCCTTTGACTTAATATAACAGCCGATTAAAATGAGCGCTATAATTTAAAAACAACTAGCAAGTTTTTTTATTATTATTAAGTGTCATACACCAACTAGCTAGGTTGTAGGGCCTTGAATTAGGTGAGTGGAGAGTTAACTCTCAAAGGCCGCTCAAACAAAAACATAGAAGTTTATTAATTGAGCGAAATCCAACTCCGTTAGGTGGACCGGAAAAGCTCTCCTCCAGAGAGTCAAGCGTGAGGGGAAGTGAAGGCCGAGAAGAGAGATACCCCCTCTCCGATTTGCTGGATCTGACCTCAAGACCATTCCGCCCAGCTTCTGACACGGATTGGTACCCATAGTTGCCATTCCTAGGTTCCACATAGGTGACTGCAGGGGGGAATACCCGTGGTACCTGAGGCAGACGTCGTATCAATTCCAGCAGTACTTTTGGGGGGTTCCCTTGCGAAGCTTGGGTACTTTTGCCGGCAAAGGCTATTGTTAGGAGGTCGGCGTAATTGTTTCTGTTACCTTCGCTAGTAGGCCTGGGGGGTAATTATCCCAGACTACTTTCGGGAGGACCTATTCTTCGCTTTCTTGTATTTTGGTGTCCGGTCCTAATCACCCAGAGTGGAAATACCTGAAGGTTGTTTGCTTGATTGTATCTCAGGGATTTTTTGTAGTGAGTGCTCCTTGCTCCTAGCTTTCCTAGCTTTATACTTTTTTGAGTCTAATTAAAATTTGTTAAAGTGGCTGATCAAGCGCCTCGTCGATCGAGGAGAATCCGGGGGTTATCTCCCGAGAGTCCAGAGCCTTCTTCAAGAAGGCGTAGTAGTAATTTAGCATGTGTATATCACCCGGTGGCATCTGACGCAGTGGAGAGAGATCCTCCACAAGGGATTGAAGGTTTTTTAATTGGCTCCGGTGTTGGTTCCGAGAGGAGCGTTCCGCTCACCTCGAGAGTCTTATTTCCGTAGGAAGAAGAAGTACAAATAGAGGAAGTACCTCAACCCTCTGAGTCACTTCCATCTCCTCTTCCTCTTGATTATCCAGCCCGTTGTTCAAGAGAGCCTGACTCCCGAGTCCGCAAGACCGAAAGACCCTCCCACTATTCATACCTTCACATGGCCATGACTGGAACGGGGGCTTTAGCTTCGTGAGTGCCGGCAGTATCGTACTCCTACTTCCTGGGAATGAGTGTAAAAGTCATATCTTCGATCGTTTCCTTTATCATCGGTTTGCCTGCTCGCCCAAGCACATGCTTCTCAATCCGGTCCCTTTGTTTTGGAAATGCCCACTAGTGGGTTCCTTCATTTTCCGTTTCCGTCGCTCGGCACTGCGAAGAACCGCATGTCTAACATGGCTAGTGGATCAGCTTCTTTTCAAGGGTTCCCCTTCGGAACTGGGCATATTCCTAGTTCGAATCCTTCTTTAGGGTCCTTTCTGTTTACTTCTCAGACTCAGAGTTTTAACCCTTGGTCTGGAGGTCAGAATTTGACTACTTTTACAGGTTGGAAACCTGTATTCACAACAGTGGGGGCAGGGAATCAGTTTTACGCTGGTCACCAAGGGAATACTTCTTTCCCTTCGTTGAGTGCTTATCAGACTTTTTCCCCTCTTTCTAATTTCTGGAACCCCTATCAGGGGCTTTCCTCTTCATTTAATACTTCGGGAGGGGGGACTGGTCTGGTCTTTGGTAACTCTGTGTTGGGAGGAGGCTCTTCTCCTTTTTCTACGAGTTCTTTTTGGCAACCTGGTGCCTCATCAAATCCAGGGTCTTCTTTTCAGAATGTTGGGAATCCATCCCATCAAGGATGGAATCCTCAGGCTCCTCCTCGCTTACCTTTTCTGGGGTGGCCTCCGGTCTCGACCAAACTACCTTCAGACATTCCAAAGTTTGAAGGCAAGAATGGAGAGGATTCGGCTAACCACATCACCACTTTCCATTTATGGTGTTCATCTAACTCCCTGATCGATGATTCGATTAGGTTGAGATTGTTTCAACGCACCTTAACTGGAAACGTTTCCAAGTGTTATATTGAGTTAACTGGGGGCAGTTTTGCTACATTTGGAGATCTGGCCACTACATTTCTAAACCATTTCCAATTTCCTGTCCGTTATGGCGCCGGGACTGAACTCCTAGCTAATTTTAAATAGGACGATACAACCCACATTTCTGACCATATTCAGGAATGGCGGAGAAAGAAGAGGCTTATTAAAGCTCATATTCCAGGTGAATTCCTTTTGGAATGGTTTTTGAAATCTCTGCAGTCAGATATTTCTAAAGTTGTATCCCTGTCTGGGGTATTTTCGGAGGAACAGGCTATTTTTAGGGCCCAGCAACTTGAATTGATATATTCTCAGTCTGGAGTCCTTCATAAATATTTTCCCAATGCTCCTCGCTCCAAATTAGATTTATCCAAGACTAAGCCTGGTCCTCATGGTGATGGAATTATTGGGTCGATTAATAGTGGTGCAGCTAACCTGCTTACTCAATTGCAGCAGTTGTCTATACAATCTTCTCCTTCTGGTCAGGCTATGCCTGCTGAGTCTTCACCTTCCCAATCTTTGTCAGTGAATGCTGTCCAAACTTCTGACCCCAAAGGAAATAAAAAATCTGAAGGGAAGAAGAAGGGAAAAAATAATAAGAAAAAGGGCAAGAATGGGAAGGGTAATGCGAATAAAACCAACGAGCATGTTGGTGAGGGTCCAAAGGATAAAAAAAAAGTAAAGTTTCCATGCAAGTTGTGTGCTAGAGATCATCTTACACACCTTTGCCCTAAAATTTAGGATGTGCAGCGCTTGTTAGCTCAGCAGGGTTCTTCCAGTTCCCAGGCTGTGTTGAAAAACCCTTTTCCCCAAAGGAAACAACTAGTTGTTGGCGCGAATCAAGGTACTGGGGCTTCCTCTGGGGGCACCCAGGAAGGGGAAATTCCGTCAAACATATACATGATGAGTGCTCACGTGGATATCACTACGAGATCCCGTGACTATGGTGAAGAAGAGTATTCGAAAGCTAAGGGTGCTCTCGATGCTACTGAGCAGCTTCATATTACGAAGCCTACTGTTGAGCCTATACCTCGAATGCCAAAAGTATCTACTAAGCGTACGCCGATTATTCCAAATGTTAGGGCTGCCCAGAACTACTCTATTGTGGAAGATCTGGCACAGAGTCCTTCTGCCATGTCGGCTCTTGAGGTGCTCTAGTCCTTTCCTTCTCAGTGCAGCGCTCTGCTCATTGCCATTAGGGCTGTTGATCCAAAGAACTATCTTATGATTACATTTGATATGTCTAATGTTAAAAGGAGACTCCCCCATCATATGGCTTTTCATATTAAATCATCGTACCGGAAGTGCAACATCTTTCGGACGGTTGTTGATGAGGGTGCTTCCACATGTGTGATGTCTCTTACATGTTGGAAGACGATTGGATCTCCCGTAGCTGTTTCATCTGCTACTCTTCTGACTACGTTTGACGGTCATTCTCATAGACCACATGGTATTTTCCCAGCTTTTCCTATCTGTGTTGGGGGCAAAACTGTAAATATAGAGGTTGAGATAGTTGATGCAAGCTTGGACTACAACCTTCTGTTGGGGAGAAACTAGATTTATGAGATGGATGCTATTGCATCCTCATTATTTCGAATTATTTGTTTCCCTCACGAAGGGAGGATTGTTACAGTGGACCAACTGGACTATCCTCCTATAGACCCGAATGCTTCTACTGACTCAACTGTTCCAAAGTTGGATAATACCAAGTCACCTGTTGAGAATTTAGGGGTTGGAATGTATTCTTCCTTGATGGGTACTTTTGATATTCCACCTCCTACGGTTCATATTAATGCAATTTCATCCTCCAGGGCTCCTCTTCGAAGAGAGTTCTTCAGAAGTCATTATTTTTCGGACCCTTGGACCTTACCTTCCCCTACTGCCACATTAGCGGAAGTTCAAGTGGGTGGAATGTCGTTTCCTATGTCTGCAGCTGAGATTGCTTATCAGTCTATTGTTGACTCTGTAGAATCCATTCCAGCTCCTCTTTCTCCGGATGAGTTGGATGGAGATGTGGCTCGGGCTTGGACACTTAGTTCTTCTTCTGCCCATGTTTGCCTTGATACCACCCTTCCATCTGAAGAGGCCATCCTGGAAGCTATGACTGGTATAGATAGACCGTGGGATGATTTGCATCATCAGTCTTACTTTTTACCTGATTTAAGCGAAGTTGAAACAAGTTTTCCAAGTCCTCCGTCTGCTGGTCCTGTTCACCCAGTCCTGAACCCTTTAGCACCAACACAGGTATATGTTGAAGGGAACATGGTTGTGATTTATCCTACTATCCCGGTGAACATTTCCAGGGATCCCAATGTTATTGAGAATGTCTTCATCGAAGCTGAATGTTCCCCTGAAGAAATTCAAATTTACACCGATCTCTTTAAAGAGTATAGGGATGTATTCGCTTGGTCTTATGAGGAAATGCTTGGTATAGATCCATCTATTGTCCAGCATGAGATCAATACTTACGAAAACGCTAAGCCGGTGAGGCAAAAAGTTCATTCGGTTAATCCTAGGAAAGCGGCAGCTATCAAAGATGAGGTGGAGAAGCTGCTTAAGGTTGGATTTATTTATCTTGTTCCTTTGACTGAATGGGTTTCAAATCCTGTTCCTGTGGATAAAAAAAAAGGAACAATTCGAGTTTGCATTGATTTCAGAGACCTTAATAAAGCATGTCCGAAAGATAATTACCCCACACCTTTTATAGATCACATCATTGATGAGTGTGCCGGTAACGAAATTTTCTCCTTCATGGATGGTTTCTCCGGATATAATCAGATTACTATCCGTCCTGAAGATCAATATAAGACTGCCTTTATTTGTCCCTGGGGTACTTTTGCTTACAAGAAGATGCCTATTGGTCTTAAAAATGCTGGGGCTACCTTTCAACGGGCCATGTCATATGCCTTCCACGACATCAAACATATTATCGAGGCATATTTGGATGATTTAGCTGCTCATTCTCGAAACAGGATGGATCATCCTGCTCACCTCCGTCAAGTATTTGAACGATCTCGTTTCTATAAGATTAGGTTGAATCTGAACAAGTGTGTTTTCGCAGTTACATCCGGTCGGTTATTGGGATTCATTGTGTCTAGGGAAGGGATTAGGGTAGATCCCTTCAAGGTTGAGGCAATACTTTGGTTGCCTCCCCCGTCCTTTATTCGTCAACTTCAAAGTCTACAAGGAAAGGCTAATTTTCTTCGGAGATTTATCGTAAATTATGCTGAAGTTACCAAGGAATTTATGAGATTGTTGAAGAAGGGAGCTCCATTTTTTTGGGATGACTTTTCTCAACGCTCATTCGATGCTTTGAAAAAAGCATTGACCTCTGCTCCTTTATTGAGTCCACCCGATTATAGCAGGGATTTCCTTTTGTATCTTGCAGCAGCAGAATCTACCATTGGTATGGTTCTGGTTCAGGAAGATGATGCTCTTGCAGAGCATGTTATATACTATCTTAGTCGAGGATTAGTAGGTCCTGAGCTTCGGTATACTCTGATTGAAAATCTAGCTTTAGCAGCTGTTCATGATGTGCAGCGACTCCGGCATTACATTATTCTACGAAAAACTTATGTTTTGGCAGCAGCCAATCCATTTCAGTTTGTTCTCAGTAGGCGAGTGATTGGGGGAAAATACAATAGATGGATTGTGATTTTGCAGGGATTTGATCTTGATTTTATGTCTGCCAAGTCCAAGAAATCATTGGTTTTCGTGGAATTGATCTTCGAGTTGCCCTGTGGGGATGGGATAGTCTATGACGAATCCTTCCCAGATGAACATTTGTTTCTTATCTCTCCATAGGATCCTTGGTATGGAGATATAATTGTGTATCTCCAGACTGCGAAGTTTCCCTCTCCTTTTTCGAAAGATGAGCGTCGTAAGTTGCGTCAATTGGCTAAGAATTATTTGATCATTGGTGATGCTTTATACTGTCGAGGGGTTGATTCAATCCTGAGATGCTGCTTGACTCTCGAAGAAGCTGAGGCTGTGCTCAATGATTTCCACAGTGGAGCTTGTGGTGGTCATTTATCCGGGCTTGCTACAGCCCAAAATATTTTGCGTCCTGGGTAATTTTGGCCTTCGATTTTCAAAGATTGTATGGAGTCGGTCAAAAAGTGTCATCTGTGTCAAGTTTATACTCGAAAAATGCGCACTCATCGAGCTCCACTTTTTCCAGTCATTACTGCCGGTCCCTTTACAAAGTGGGTTATTGATTATACTACTTGTAACCTGCCTTCGGCTAAAGGTCACAAGTATATTATTGTAGCAGTAGACTACTTTACGAAGTGGGTCGAGGCTATGCCTACTTTTGGGAATGATGGTGAGACTGCAGCTCTCTTTCTTTTCAACCAGGTTATTGCTCATTTTGGTATTCCTAGAGAGATTGTCACTAATCATGGTAGTAATTTTCAGAATAGCATGATGGCTGAGTTGGCTCTAAAATTGGGTTTCCGGCAGGAGCATTCATCTCCGTATTATCCTCAAGCTAATGGGCAGGTGGAAGCCGTGAATAAATCCTTGAAGACAGTTCTTCAAAGGACAATCAATAAAGCTCGATCCAATTGGCATATTATGCTATATCCTGCACTTTGGGCATACAGGACGTCAGTGAAAAATGCAACTGGCTTTGCTCCATTTCATCTATTTTACGGGTTGGAATCCGTATTTCCCATTGAATGTGAGATTCCTTCTCTTAAGTTAGTTGTGGAACTTCTTCTTGACACTTCTAGTCTTGAGGAACGTCTCCTTCATCTGGAACATCTTGATGAGTAGCGTCGAGATGCCGCCACGATGAATGAAGTGCATAAAAACCGAGTTAAAGTTCAGTACGATAAGGCGGTCAAACCTAGGGTTTTTTCGAAAGGTGACCTTGTTTTGGTCTATGCCCAAGAAAAATATGCCCTAGGGGTAAGAAAGTTTAAGTCTATGTGGTATGACCCCTTCATCGTTAGAAAAGTCCTTAAGAAAGGAGCATATACCTTGGTTGATTTTGAAGGAAATGAGTTGCCGGAGCCCAGAAATGGGCTCTACTTGAAAAAGTATTATGCCTAGGCTTCGGCCTGACATTTTGCTTTTGTATATAGTAGTTTTAATTTTTACATATCTGGTTTTTCAATCTTTGATGCGATGGTGATGTTTTTGATCTGCTTTGGCAGGTTGTGTCGAATGTCATGAGTCATTTTGGTTTCGCCGATGGTGCTAGTAGACACACCCGGAACTTGGCTTCCATGGCTTGGGTGCTTCATCATCCATCCGGTCAGCTGTTAGTATCAAGAGGAGTCTGCATTGGTCCTGCTTCCAATAATATAGCAGAATACTTTGCAGTTATTTATCTACTCTCGGACGCAATATCTTTGGGTGTTGATTCGTTGGTAGTTTTCTTGGACTCCCAGCTGGTGGTGTTGCAGTTGAACAATACTTATTGGGTTCGAGATTCATTTTTACTTCGGTTGTTCTTGAGGGTACATTTGTTACAAAGATCATTTCAATTTTTAACTTTCATTCATATTCCTCGAGCTGACAATTGGATGGCAGACTCATTAGCTAATCAAGCAATTGATTGGCATATTAATCATTCCATACAATAAAATTTAATCATCAAAAACATCATACATTTTCATACATTTTTTACATCACATCAAATAGTCGCTGTATATATATCATCAGAATGTTCAAAAAACTATACAAAAATTTGGATTCATAAGTCATACAAAAAATTGAGCTTATGCCCGATCATGTTCAGTCTCAAAAAATATACAGTCATCTGGTATGTCATATCTATCTACTCCTGAGGTCCCTGCACAGAATTTGTGGCAACTCGGCGGAATAACCGTACCCAGTCTCGGGGCACTCCTACCACCCGTCTCTGGATGGCTTCAGGCAGATCTTCCACTGCAGCCATAGGTACTTGGCGGGTTAATCCCTCCAAGTTCCTCTGTATAGCCTGGAGGGTCCTGTCTGGATCTACTGTATCCGCCTCGCCTCTGCGACGCTTATGTCGTGGGTAACCCTTAGGTCGAACTGGTCCAATATCTGTATCATGATCATTATAAAATTGTAAGTCATTTTGAATCCAATCAAAAAACATGTTTGTTTTTTTTTTTTCACATATATTGAAAAAATCCAAAAAAAATATACAAGTCAAAAATTGTAAACTTACCGACTGTGCCCCATGCCACCCCTGGTGGAAGGACAAGGTCTGGATCGCCACGAAAATCCATCCCGGCATAGGGATAGTCCTCCACAACGATGATTTGTTCTCCCCACCATTGGAAGAACTCATCATCCCAAGTGGTCTAGGGAACTTCACTTCCCCCCAATCTCTTAATCAAGTCAGCCCAACGAGCAATTCTTGGGTCTCTCGGGTTGCTGATTGAAGAGATCACTTTGGGTCTCAGCCCAGGAATCTTCTCGAAGAAGAATGTCATCAAAATTGTACCATATCCAAAATGTTTTGTCTTTTCCTTTCGGATAGAAGTCAATTTTTGCTTCATGTTCATCATAAGAGCTGTGCACCAATCATATAAATGAGTTAAGCATTCCACTGCTATACTCATTTGAGTCCTGGATGCTTGGTGTAGGGAGGCAGATCCCGCTACCCTGCCAATGGTAAAAAGGAGGATTTTCATGTGCAAGTCTCTTAGATATTTGATAGCAATTTGAGTTCCAAATTTCTTGGAACCCTCTACGCAGTAGACGTGAACGTAATCTTCCATGGTTAGCCCTCCCAAAGGCTTACCATGCAAGTCTACTGGCTCCCCCCTCCGGGAGAGTCCAGTAATAAAATAAATATCTTCCACCTCGATGCGTATGGGCATTTGATCTATGATGAAGCAGTCTTCTTCCGGTTCCCAATAGTTCACAAGCATTTCGAGCAACCGGACATTGCTCTTCATATTTGGCATTTTAAAAAACTTGAGCAATCCACAATTTCGGAGAATATTTAGTGATACTTGGTCCTGCATGACTTCATTGTCAATAGCACTGTGTTCACGCTCTCTCCAAGATATATTCATCCTACAAAAATTCAATAATTTGTTCATTAGATGCGCGTTTTTTCATTTTGGGTTGTGCATACGCGACTTTCTTTGTGCACAGTCGCGTATATACGTGACTTGGTCTTTATAAACCCGCGTATGCGCAAACCCGTGATTTTAAACAAATGGTTCTATGGTGAAATTCCTAATTTTTAACTTATAAATGGACAAAATGAATAGCAAGGATGAATTAAGAGCCTATCTAACAAATTCGGTGAAGTTTGACGGTCGGTTGCTCCTGTTTGGATGAAAGAGGCTTTTTCTCCAGAGCACTTTTTCCCAAATCAGCAATGTAACAATGAACCAAATATGAGGTAACTTGTGTATTTATGCCCAAAATTGAATTTTTTTTTCAAAACTTTGTTATGCTTGTTTTTTCAATCTATCTTAAGCTGCATAACCCGGATGCTTGGAAGTGCCCAGATTGGTATATTTTCAGGTACATTTTGACGAATTTGAGATTTTTCAAGGTTTTTGATCCATGACTGCTGACCCGTCATGGCAGGTATATGATATTCACTGGCATATAGGTTAGGGAATCCACTCTCCGTTGCATTTTGCATACTAGCCTCCATACTGATCATTTTCCATAGGGTCGATCCCATCAGGTCATGAGTATTACACCCATTTCACTCACCGATTATTTAATCATGACTTTGTGCTAGAGGCTTCCTTTACATGGGCTTCCTAGTTAGTTCCTCACTAGCATTTGTTGCCCATGCTGCGTTTTATGTAGGCTCGGGAGTCCTCTTTAGTCCCGCCATGACTTATGTGTTGAAGCTTCATTCTTCTTCTTCCTCACTATCATTTTTTCTCGCTATTACCCTAGAGGCTCCCTGGTGTTGTTGAGTTGTATTACTGCATTGCATATTGGCTACTTGTTTATCCTGGCCTTTAGCCGGCTTCATTTTGGACTCAATGTTTAAGCCAACTTTTGACCTTGACTATCTGTACAAGTTAAACCATTGCATGCACTTAGCTATCACGACTTGACACCCTTTTTTACCCATGGATGGAACACTCCTCTGAGTATCGCTTACCAGTTTCCGCCACCTTGCATTGAGCATAGGATCGTTCCAATCCCAGGAACTAGTGCATCTGTTTCTGGATACTCGTTCTATCCATTATACCATAGAAATATTTTATTCTTTTTCAGGCTTATTATATGAAAAAGACAAAAAAATCAAATATAACAAAAAAGAGCGGAAACGGGATATAACTTCGTAATTTGATGGCAGTATAGTGTCAGTTTGTCACCCTTGAACAAAGCACATACACTTATATATTTCCTCCATTTGGGATGGTTTTAGTTCTTGACCTAGGTTTAGCCTTTGCCTTGTTTCACTGGTCAGTCCTCCTCCGGTTGGTTATCTCTTCCAATCATATGGAGAGTTTGTTTTGCCTCCTGCATCACAGACTTATACAGTGTCACTTTTACTGCCATGGTCATCACGAGTCATGCTTTTATTCAAGGGAAGTCTAACCAGAGTCGGCCATTCTGCAGTGTTTCTTGACTCATTATTCAGTCAGCCTTCTCGGTTTTGTTAGTATCTTGTTCTATCACATCAGATGTTTTGGTCTTCTACTCGTGCTAGTTTAAGAAGGTCTCCATTGAATTCTTGCTGGCGGGTTTGTCTCTTATCAACTACGACACATTGCTCTGAGAGCAAACCTAGAGCCGCACCTTGGCCTTATTTCCATCATTGAAAGGTGAACTTGTACTCAACATTTGATCATCATTATGGGTCTTTGACTGAGTGGTTTCCCCTGTGTTTGACGTCAGCATACATTATCACACTTGGGATTCGTGCAGTACCTTGATTTCCATTTGACCCTATTGGTGGATATCTCGCCTCTGTGTCATCTTTCATTATTAGTTGGCTCAGAGGGTTTCTTCCATGCGTTAGCTTCATCTTGCGCATGTCGGAAACGTACTTCGGTTTGGTTCCGTCACTCTACTTCGTCCGATTCCTTCCAAATGTTGGCCTGCGGGTTACACTCGCGCTGGATTGAAGTGG
This sequence comes from Pinus albicaulis, assembly GCA_034641835.2. Classification (NCBI taxonomy): domain Eukaryota; kingdom Viridiplantae; phylum Streptophyta; class Pinopsida; order Pinales; family Pinaceae; genus Pinus; species Pinus albicaulis. Next base: position 16,000,380 of record CM076575.1, read on the forward strand.
GATGCCTTAATGCTTTCCTTCCAGCAGATCTTTTCCCATCGACTCCGACTCATTGCTCTGGGAATAAGGTCTAGAGTCTTTTTGTCAGTACCTTAGGGTTTGCAGTCATCAGTGGCAGACTCTTCGTTATCGACAGTGGGGATTCATCATTGCCTCCTGATCGGTAGATTCTTTCAAGTGTTTGACTTCAACTCATTCATTCACACTTGTTAGATTGTACTGGGGCACCTTGACACTCATTTTCATTATTGGTGGGTTGTCTCGCGTTGGTTAACAATATACATCATTGACCGGTAATCCAACAATTTCTCACATGGTCAACTTCAGCTCATTTATTCCCATTGTGTAGAATTGTGCCATAGTGATCAGTGAAGACCTCAGGATTGCATTAGAATTTTTTGGTTCACTTTTGACAGTCCATTCAGTTTCTGCCAGTGATGTCGTTCACCCTTATATGTTGCAGTGTCAGTACAGCATCATTCTATATGTTGGCTCCCGAGTTGCATGATTGTACCATGTATTCCACCTATTATGATTTGGTACTTGGAGATTCAGTTACTTATATGATCAAACATCCAGTTTCAGCATCATTCATCAGCTTTTTATATGTGATACTTAGACATTGATTCTGACTTGTATTTCCGAGCCATGCTCAGATGATTCATTGTGTAATTTCATCTCAGCTATACTTGTATACATTTTCGATCTATTATGTACTTTCTATATGATGTATTTTTGACTGAGCATGGGTATGCCCGCCTCAGCATGAGTTGACTCTTTGTTTTCTTTCATTGGTTTTTGGCAGGCTGAAATCTGGTGAAGTCCTCCCTTGTCCTTGCGAAGTTCTTTCTGTGTGCATAATACATTTCGGCCATCATGTACCCCTTCTGAGCTCATATATTAGGGGGCATCTGTTATAGCATCATTTTTCACCCTCATGTGATTCATGATTGTCTTTATGGCATTGGGCACCCATTCCCCCAGACTTGAACAAAATTTATAAAAAACAGTGTTAAAAATCCCATACGCGGATATGCCCAAACATTTCTATGTGTATACACGAGTCCACATGTACTTTCCCACGTATGCCATTAAAATCATTAAAAAATATATAAAAATTCCCTATTTTCGGGCTGGGTTGATGGTTACTCCAGTAGTTCAACCACCCCAGCACGTGGCCAACTCTTTCCAACTGATTGAAACTACTTTGAGGGAGTATAAAAGACCCTCATGTGTATGGCCTAAGGGGGAGAGAATTATTATAGATATTATACTCTGTTGGAATCCCATTTCAAGTCTGATTTCCCGTGCCTCCTGCACTTTCCCATATTTTTACAGGAAACCCTTGTTTCCTGGAGATGTTGATCATTTCATATACCATCTCGAGTGCACAAGTCTTGAAAGTATCTTAGCAAGGCAAGGGCGGGACGGATTTGGACGACGGTCTGTTCGAAGATCGTGGAAGGATTCATGTGATCTCTCCACTTTTTACTACTCTACATGTTGTTCATAATAAAGAAGAGCCATCTTGTTCCTGAAGTCATGTGGTAATATTTACTTGTATATGTGAAAATATTACTATTTAAGCATTTATTATGGTTTATGTAATGTTTCACATGGTTTTCACTGACATTTAGGGTAAATATACATTGTACAACTAGATTTCCGTGCACGTTTCTTCTTGGTTTTCACGTTAAGAAGGAAGAAGGGTTGCTGGGGGTTTGCACCCCACGGGATATACATCAAATGTAGGATTACGGGTGAGTTCTAATATCGATGTTATCTAGTTTATAGCATACAAGTGTGGTTGTGTGAGTCCTTCTTGAATAGCATGCCCTGATCTGTGGAGGTTTTGACCCAACAAATCTCTAGGGTGATTTTCCCCGAAACAACAATGTTGGATTTCATCACCAACTAGTGTTTTTAGTATGGGAAGTTATTGTTTGTGTGTGGTTTGACTCCTAGATTTGATAGCGCGTGTTAATTTGTTTGTTTTTACTTTTAGAGACCATAGGTGTGAATTGTGAATTTTAATTGTTAGGTGTGAATTGTGAATTGTTATTTTTAGTTTTAAATTATTAATAAAATTCACTGAAGTTGAATATAATGGCAACTGTTCCGGAATTTATCAACCAAGGAACCCCTCTTAATGAGAATCCTAGTACTTTTCCTTTCTTTGGAAATGTTGGTCCTCCTTATATGGCTACTTTGTCATTACCTGGATTTACAATAGGTTTACCGATATGGTTATTTTCAACTTCGTTGGCCCTGAATACTCCATTTGTTCCACCTCAGCCGGATGCTTCATTTCGACAGAGTTCACCATCTCAACATCACCAACCTTCTGTTGGCCCTAAATAATCCATTTGTTCCACCTCAGCCGGATTCTTCATTTCAACAGAGTTCACCATCTCAACATCACCAACCTTTTGTTGGCCCTTTACCTTCTTTGCCTAATATTTCTTCCTCCATTTCTTCCTCTTCTCTTGGTAAAAGCCTTGACGCTAGTAACCAGGTGGTGAAGAAGAAGAAAGGGAAGAAGAAGAAGAAGAAGAAGCAAGATAAGAAAGAAGTCAACCAACCAACCAACCATGGCTGTAAGTGTTAGTTGTGTTGAGGAAACCTCCAACATGCATCGTAAACCCAAATACCCTTGCAGGCTTTGTAAGGGTGACCACTTCCTTATCAATTGTCTTGGTATTCCAAAGGTCTTGGAAGTATGGTCAGAAAAATCTCATCAACTTTACGTTGATCCATCAACCAGTGATAGTCAGGTTCCTGGGAAAAAGGGTAAAGTTAGGTTTCCTTGTAAGTTATGCAAAGGGAGTCATCAAACTCACATTTTCCCTCACATGGATGAAGCCTCAAAATTATTTGAAAGCCTTACTGTTCCACATCAAGAATTTCCAACTGGTTACCGTAAACTTTCTCCCAACCTACCGTCAACTGATGGAGTGATTGATCTTATTTCAAGTACAGTCGATCCCACTCTTCCATTGGAGAGTGAAACTCATATCACTCAGATTGATGATCCGTTAGTTGATCAAGTGGTCGATTCGATTTCACATTCAGTCGATCCCATTCTCCCTGTAGAGAGTGAAATTCATACTGCTCAAGTTCTTCTTGTTACATCAGATTCTTCTACGCCGGGGGGAATTTCACCTATTTCTACAGAACCCCCTCCAAGTACTGAGGTCTTTTCATTTGATTGGAATAGACTGGCAGAACCTCATCTTCCTTCCTCTATCCCTTTCCAAATCATTGTGAAGTTTGGTGGTAGGGACATACACCGCACACAGGTAGATGAAGGTGCTTCTGTTAGTATTTTATCCTCAACTGTTTGGAAAGCTTTGGGTTCCCCTCAGCTTGTGCCTATTACGCAGAATCTGAAAGCTTTTAACAGAACCATTAGTGAACCTTTAGGAATCCTTCCTAAGTTTTCTATTACTTTGGAAGGTAAAACTGTCTGTATTGATCTTATGGTAGTTCGAGGTCCCTTGGATTTCAATTTACTCCTTGGGCGAGACTATGTTTATGCAGTGAAAGCTGTCGTATCGACACTCTTTCATGTGATGTATTTCCCTCACAATGGAAACATTGTGACTGTAGACCAGCTTTCATTTGCTAGTCTTGATTCGACTACCAATTATCTGACATCCCTGAATGTTCCTCATATGCAAGTGGTATCTACCCCGCCACGGGTTAATTATGTGGCAACTGGTCCCATGTTTTCAGTTACTGATGTAAGCGAGCCTCTCACTGTTTTCTCGTCTTCCTTTGACTTAGATCCAGTAATTGACATGGAAAACTCTATGGGATTAATTGAATGCGATGTTCTTATCACTTTCGAGTCCCTTGACATGTGTTCCTTCCAGAGAACTATTCTTTCTTCTGATGAAGAACTGTTGGAAGACATGATCAAGGTGTGTCCATTGACATGTGTTTCTTCCAGTTGGAAGCCATGATCAGTGCATCCGAGGATAGTTCCTTTTACTGTGTCAACCTCATTAAAAAATGAATCAGTGAGTCTGAGGATAGTTCCTTTTACTGTGTCAACCTCATTAAAAATGAATCAGTGGCCGGTGAGGAGAGTTCCTTTTACTGTGTCAACCTCGTTAAAAAATGAATCAGTCGGCGATGAGGACAATTCTTTTCCTGTGTCAACCACATTAAAAAGTGAATCAGTAGTTAGATTATTCAGTAGTTAGATTGATAGATTAGAAATAAGTAGTTTCTGAGGATAGTTCTTGTTACTGAGTCAACCTCGTGAAAAAATGAATCAGGTATGAGGATAGTTCTTTTCCTATGTCAACCTCATTAAAAAATGAATCAGTTGGAGAGTATGTAGGTAGATTAGAAATAATTAGTTTATGAGGATGGTTCCTGTTACTGATGCAACCTCGTTAAAAAAATGAATCAGGTATGAGGATAGTTCTTTTCCTGTGTCAACCTCATTAAAAAATGAATCATTTGGTCAGAGGATAAGTTCCTTTTATTGAGTCAACCTCGTTAAAAAATGAATCAGGTATGAAGATAATTCTTTTCATATGTCAACCTCATTAAAAAATGAATCAGTAGGTTATATAGGTAGACTGTAGAGAGTAGTTTTGAGGACAGTTCTTTTCCTGTGTCAACCTCGTTAAAAAATGAATCAGTTGGTTAGAGGATAGTTCCAGTTACTGAGTCAACCTCATTAAAAAATGAATCAGGTATGAGGACAGTTCTTTTCCTGTGTCAACCTCATTAAAAAATGAATCAGTAGGTAGATTGTAGAGAGTAGACTAGTAGATTAGAAATAAGTAGTTTATGAGGATAGTTCATGTTACTGAGTCAACCTCGTTAAAAAATGAATCAGATATGAGGAAAATTGTTTTCCTGTGTCAACCTCATTAAAAAATGAATCAGTTGGTCTGAGGATAGTTCCTGTTACTGAGTCAACCTCATTAAAAAATGAATCAGGTATGAGGACAATTCTTTTCCTGTGTCAACCTCGTTAAAAAATGAATCAGTTGGTCTAAGGATAGTTCCTGTTACTGAGTCAACCTTGTTAAAAAATGAATCAAGTATGAGGACTGTTCTTTTCCTGTGTCAACCTCATTAAAAAATGAATCAGTAGGTTATATAGGTAGATTGTAGAAAGTAGATACGAGGATAGTTTCTTTTACAGTGTCAACCTCATTAAAAAATGAAACATGTAGAAGAGGACAGTTCCTTTTACTGTGTCAACCTCGTTAAAAAATGAAACATGTTGCCATGAGCATAGTTCTTTTCCTGTGTCAAGCTCGTTAAAAAATGAAACAAATCCTCCCCTAATTGAGTCAAGTCTTTCACTAGATCTCATAAATGTTAAGTCATATATTTAGGTTAGTTATTTCAGTTTTTTTTTTTTGTATAATTTTCTTACAGTTTTAGGTCGGGTCTTTCATATGATCTCGTAAATGAACCTTCATTCCATCCAGCTATTAATTACCAACATTGTACTTAGTTGAATGAAATGAAGCTGGGGGGGCATGCGCTCTGGCAGTTACGCTTAGGGGGCATCAAGCACAGTTTTCTCTTTGTTTCAAGCTTGTGAAAAATGAAACCACTCTGAAGCATATTTTTTCTCTGTTTCAAGCTTTTGTAATAATGAAACCTATCTTGAGTCAATTTCGGTTATTATTTTCAAGAATCGTTAAACTCATGAAAATCCCAAGATTATTTTGCTATCTTTCATTCTCGTAAAACATATGAATGCTGAGTTCTTTCCATATTTTCCTGCTCGTAAATTAAATTGAAAGTCGGCCACAGGAGTACATTTTTATCCCTTTTCCGAACTCGTTAAAACTTACAAAAAAATGAAAACCATGAGTACATTTTTATCCCTTTTTCAAACTCGTTAAAACTTACGAAAAAGCAAAACCCTAGAGTCCTCTTTTAAGCCCTTTTCAGACTCTCTAAACATGAAAAGATTGCTGAGTACCTGATTATTCGAACTCGTTAAAGTAAATGAATGATCATCCCTTCAGTATAAGTTTACCCCTTTTATGGACTGAAATGGACTATTTACGAAAAAGGTATACGTTGACTAATTACGGTCAATAGAGTTCTCTCCCGCATTATTTTATCTTTTTTCGGGCTCGAGAGACTAAACTTACGAAAAAGTACCCCCATGGAGTCTTCTTAAGTTTTTTCTTCTAACTCCCTAAAATTGAAAAAACACCGAGTTTCTCCTATACTGGACTCGTTAAAATTTAACAATAAAGGACGCACAAAACATTCAAAACGGGGAATGACCCTGGATGCTTTAGGGTTCGAATTTTAAACTAAGTTGGACTCATCCAAAGGATGAGCTTATAAACAAGCAAATGTTATCCTCCTCAAGCTTGTCAAAAATAAAGAGGTACTTTCCAGAAATGGTGGGGGAAAAAAGAGAAAAATGAACTTGTTTGTTACATTTTGATTATTCGAAAAACCGTTAACCACTCTTGAACACGACACTTTTGTTCACTTGGGTTGGGAAAATCCTTTTCCTAATAGTTAATCAAACCATATTGAAAGTCTTCAACCGGTTTCTGGGTATTAGCTTTGGGTCAATTTTCATCAAGCCATCTGCAGTGTCGTTATGTGTTCAAGAGGACAGTTCAAACAAACCATTCATCTGCGAAATATTTGTCTTCCATTTCGACCATCCCTGAGTCAGTCCTTGCCAATATATTTCTTCAAAACTTGATCTATGATTTCGTGTTGTGGGCTTGCCTACGATGGATCACTTTCTATCAACGACAACTCATTATCTAGGAATTTGATCTAGGAATCGTCAGTACCTTGAAATATGCATGCCTCAATGGTAGGTTTCTCGCTTTCGATGACAGGTTGTGTCATTGACCTTCGATCGAATGATTTCGTGACATGTTCGACTTCAGCTCATTCATTCACATTTCATGGATTGTACTGGGTACTTTGAGAGCCATTGACATTTCTGGTGGTTTCTCTCACACTTGTTAACAGTTTACATCATTGGCTGGTAATCAAGTGGTTTCTACCATGTTCAACTTCGACACATTCATTCACATGGATAGAATCGTACTAGTTTGAGATGCGGAAATCAAGACCTTGGATCTAGTTTCTACCATCCAGGCTGCGAGACATTTTGTTATCATGTATACAATGGACTATTTCTAAACAGATGGCTGCGTCCATACTGTGTCTACACATGTCTATACTGTGATGTACTCAAAATCATTCCTGTATCAGAACAGTTTGAATTAGTTTCTAGTTAGTTTTTATCTGAGTATGGGAATTCCTACCTCAACGATGATATATATATATATTTTGCATTGAATTTTTTTACAGGTACTGACTGGGGTGTCCACAGGATGATCCTTGAAATGATAAAGTACTGCACTCTTCATATATGACAGACTTCAGCATCATCTATTCCAGACCTTGCACTTTAGGGGGTAATCTGTTACACTGAAAATTGTCATCCTGACATTCTGATACGTTTATGAGCTCATTATTACTCATACTTCTCCCTTTGCAAGTCTAACATATCATTTCCTCATGTCAAGCCTTGAAAATTGGAGAAATGTTCCTAAAAATCTCCTAAACTTTGGTGTCGCACTTTCTCTCTATCTTGCCTGCGGTCATGCACCTAATGTTCAGCTCTCTTGCATATCTGAACGCACTTTATCTGTGTTAAAGGTGCGGACCCCTGTAAGATCAAAAAGGTGCAAGTAAATTCCAAAAAGCTCAATAAAAGTAAATTCTGGAAGCTTCTAGAATGGATCTTGCGGTGGCAGAACTGCTCTTGTGAGGTGCATGAATCCCTTACCTTATGGAGCTAACCCCTTGATGTGAGGAGCTTATCCCTTTGAAGGAGGATTCTATCCCTTCATATTTGGAACAGAAAACCTCTTCTTTTCCACTATAAAAAGAGGCATTGGGTAGCCTCAAAGGGTTAAGTTTTTGGAGATTGAGAATTAGAGTCCAAGTTTTAGGATATTTTAGGTTAAGTGCTATTGAGATTCAGACTCAGTTAACTGAGACTTTTGTGAGGAGAGATTACATACCTCTATTCGTCTTGGTTGGAGGAGTGCAGAGATTATCAAAGTAAAGGAGATTCCTGCTTCGGACCCTGGAAAGTCCTGTGCAACATCAAGGCTCAGGTTGTAAGGATTTTCTTCTTTTGAAATTAATACAAATATACTCATTTTTCTCAATAAGCTTTCAGTTAATGGTTTATTTCATAGATTCCTTAATCACTATGATAATCATGGTTTATGATGATTTCCATACAGGTTCTATGTAATATTTTTCTTGTTTGTGACTGCAGGTTTACAAGCAAAACTCCTTCAAGCGCGCGAGGGATAACAACAATTTCAAACAAGCACTGGACAAATGGTAAGTCCTTGACACCTCTATAGAGCTTTTCATAGATCATATATTCTTAGAGAAAGATTAGTCTATTTGGTTGTTTGTTGCTAGATACTTTTAGTACTAGGGAGATCGGTCTTGTCCGCAGGACGTATTTATCCGCCAACATGGAGTCTGTTGGGAGGGAGCAAATGAGATCCACAAAAACCAAAGATTTGTTTGACTTATTAGTGGTAAACTCTAAGTCGAAATCCTGATGGATAACGATCCATTTGGAGTATTTTCCCCCTATTAATTGTCGAGATAGAATGTACATCATGGGGTTGCAATCCGAAACCACAGTTATTGTATGCAACAAGATGTAGTGGCGAAATCACTGCACAACGTGTACTGCGGCTAACACCAGTTTCTTGACGTGAGCGTAATGCATTTCTGTGTCGAGAAGATTCCATGATAGATAATAAATGACGTGTTCATTTCCATCATCGTCATCTTGCACTAGAACGATAGCTATGGTGCTGAACGCGGTAGCCAAATATAGAGTGAAATCACGGTGATAGTTTGGTGGAAGAAGCAACGAAGTATTAACAAGTAACGTCTTTAGCTTCTTGAAGGATCTTTGAGATATCTTTTCCCAATGAAAGGGAACGTTCTGCTTTAAAAGACGCGTGAAACCTTTGGCAACTTCCGCATAGTTCGGGATGAAGCGTCGAAGGAAATTAGCTTTTCCCTGCAGACTCTGCAATTTATATAACGAGGAGGGTGATGGGAGATTGACAATGGCCTTGACCTTTAGAGGTTCGAGGCGAATCCCATATTTGGAGAATATTAATCCCAAAAGACGGCTAGAATCCACGCAAAAGACGCATTTATGAGGGTTAAGCTGGATATTATAGCGTCGACAATGAAGGAAAATATGGCGGAGGTGTTCGGGATGGTCCTCTCGTCGAGCTGAGTGAGTTGGAAAATCGTCCAGATAAGGCTGAATGATATGGTGTATGTCATGGAATGCGTAAGACATAGCACACTGGAAAGTAGCTCCAACATTCTTCAAGAAGAATGGGAGCTTTTTATAAGAAAAGGTACCCCACGGACATATGAATGCAGTCTTGTGTTGATCGGCAGGTGAAATATTTATCTGATTATACCCGGAAAAACCATACATTAGGGAATAAATCTCACTCCCAGCACATTCGTCAATGATTTGATCCATGAATGGAGTGGGGTAGTTGTCCTTATGACAGGCCCAATTAATATCACGATAATCAACACAGACTCTTATAGTACCATGTTTCTTGTCTACAAGGACAATGTTTGAGACCCATTCTGTCAGGGGGATCGGGTAAATGAAGCCCACGTTCAGAAGTTATTCAAATTCTGCTTCAATGGCAGTGGCTTTGCGAGGATGCACTGGGCGTAGGCATTGGCGCACGGGTTTCGCATCGGGGTAGGTTGGAATCTCGTGCACTACTATGCTAGGATCAATCCCAGGCATTTCCTCATAGGACCAAGCGAACACGTCTCTGAATTCACAGAAAAGATCAATATAAACTCGTATCTCATCAGGAGAACAAGTTACTCCCACATATATGTTCTCAACTATCCCCGGTTTGACAGAGATGTCGATTGGAGTGGTTTGAGTAATGTTTCTCAGGTTTCCTTCCGATAGGACCTCATGTGTCAATATAGGCATTTGGAGAGGCGGAGTAGGAACCTGAGATGCAAAACGCTCTAGAAAATACGACATTGCCCCCACGATAGGCATGAAGGAGGAACCATGATGTCCATCACTCCAAGGCAGTTCCTCAAGAGACATTGTTTCAATGATGGCTTCGTTAGAAGGGAAAATCTCTTTAAGAGGATCAGGCGAGTCGGACTTGTCGAGCCAGGGGGATTGAGAATAGATATCTAAATCCATGCTCGAGGGAGCATGTTGAGAAGGAGGAGGATCGGATGCGGTGACGATTTCACAGTAATTAATCTCTACTGGATTTAGGGGCATCAATTCTCCAAAATCAGTCACCTGTTCAGGCGAAGGGATGATCCATGGGTCGTCAGACCTAGAGATCATATTAACTTGAACGGTGTGTGGTGGTGGCGTGGGAAAAATACCCATGAGGACAAGGTCTTTGAAGAGACCAAGTCCTACACTGTCAGGGGGATTGGGGATCTGATCCACGTAAGGAACGTTGTTCTCAGAGGTGGAGGTGAAGAAAGACAATTGATCCACAGTAACAATCTTTCCCTCGTGAGGAAACTTAAGAAGTCAGAAGAGGGTGGATGGTACGCATAGCATGGCGTGAGTCCAACTATGGCTGAGAAGCAGATTGTAGTTAAGCTTAGCATCAACCACTTCTACTTCTATGTTGACTTTCTTCCCCTATAACGTAATCGACAAACTCTCAAGAACACCCAGAGGTTTTGATTCTCGACCATCGAATGCCTCTAAGGCATTGGGAGATGATGAGAGAGCTGGAGAGCCAATGGCCTTCCAGCAAGCGGATGACATGACACAGGTAGAAGCAACTTCATCTACGACAGCCCTATGGATGTTAATACCATTGATCCCAACTTGAATAACGAGAGAAATTTGATGCGAAAGTCGGGGGGTAAAGTTTTCTAAGTCGAAGGTGAGAAGACTAGAATCAGCGGGATCAATTCCACCGATTGCAGACAACAAAGCTTTCTGTTGTGAAGGGAAGCTTTGAAGGACTTCCAATGCAGACATAGCAGAAGGCGCCTGTGCAAAATCCTCAACAATACTGTAGTGTTGAGCGGCACGGGCATTTGGATTGTAGGAAGGCCTTCGTAGAACACCTTTAGAAGGTGGCCTCACAACAGGTTCAGCAGTAGGCTTCTCAATTTCCAAAGAAATGGAGACATGTGGAGGAGGTGGACCATCCACAACTTCCTTTCCAGTTGTCTGACGTGATCCAGTATAATCCTTCGAATGCGTAGCGATTGAGACAGGTGTAGCACCATTCATCATAAAGACCTGGGACCCAAATGGCGCAGATGGTGATGGTTGTTCAACCATCTGGGTCTGCTGAGATGGGAACAGTTCTTTAAGAACCGTCGAAGTCCCTTTAGAGCCTTTGAGAAGTTGACTAATTTCAGATTGTTTGGGACAATCCTTGGTATAATGATCTCCTTCACAAATAAGGTAGGGGTACTTCGGTTTACGCTGGGAACCGTCCTCAGTACTAGGTTTAGAAGAATCTGACTTTGGGGTGTCGGGTTTGGATTTTCCTTTGCCCTTATTTTTCCCTTTGGAGGATTTTTCTGTAGGATTAGCCTGAACGACGTTAACCTTCGCAGTTTTTCCAAAATATGGAGGGGTGGGAAGAGCAGAATTATTGGACGAATTGAACTTCTTCTTCCCATTCGAAGATTTTCGAGAATTTTGAGACACAGAACCAATAACACCATCCACCGTTGGGGTAGGTGGAGCTTTAGAGGTTCTTGGGCGTGGAGAATCATTCAAAATATCATACAGCATGCCAAACTGAGAGTATACCAGATCGAGATACTGGGCACGCGCAATGGCTTGTTCTTCAGTCACACATGCCCCCATAGCAATATCTTGCATGATTTTGTTAACGAAGGATGTGGTGAAACAATGAGTTAGTAGTTGATCAGGTATATCAAACTTGATCAGCCTACGACGACGTCGCCACTCATGAATATGATCGGATATGTGGGTGGCTTTATCCTACTTCAATGAAGTCAGGAGATGCGTCTCGGCTTCATAGTGAACTGGTAACTGAAAGTGAGTCAGAAAAGCCATTGCTAAAGTATTGAAATCTTGAAATATGCCACGGGGTAATTCAATATACCACTTAGTGGCAACACCAGTAAGAGTGCGCTGGAAGAGACGTGGGCGAATTGAATCATCGACCCAAGAATTAGATGAACACCACAAATGGTAGGTCATTACATGAGCTTGGGGGTCTTCATCGGCTTTACCTTAAAACTTTGGGCAGTTGCTGGGTACCTTGGTCAGAACTGGAGGCCAATAAGGATTGTGAAGAATTGGATCATTGGTTAATTTAGAAACGTCCGGTAATTCCAAGTTAGCCAAGAACGGAAATTGCAGATTGAACGGCATGTCAGGCCCTCGATAAGGACCAGTACCTGTACTCCACACTGGTTGAGAATATCCTTGCCCCCATGGGTTTTGTCCAACAGGATTCTGACCGTAGGGGGTATAGGGTGTATAACCAGTCTGATTCAGTTGCTGGTAACTAGTGTACGGGGCTTGATAACCAGAGTATGGACCCTAATTGTAAGTCAGCCCTGTTTGAGTAGTCTGCAGATTTGGCCACTAAGTATAGGTGTAGCCGAGTTGTTGAGTGTAATAATGGGAACCTTGGGGCGGATTATAAGTCGGTCGATATTGACCGTGAGGGTAGTAACCGCCTTGGGGCTGAGCGGGCTACTGATAGGTGGGACCCTGCTGAGCCTGATAATTGGGATGCACCGGTTGATTTGGTTGCGGCATCGAGTAAATTGGTTGTTGGGCAGGGTTGACAAAGTGTGCAGGCTGGCTTGGTTGGACATGCTGACCTGGCTGAACGAGCTGCCCTGGTTGAACAGGTTAGCTCGGATAAACAGGTTGTGTCGGTTGCGCAGGTTGACCTGGCTATTGTGGAGCACCAGGTTGTACCGGATGGGCCGGTTGGCCTGGTGGAGGAACACCGAGTTGTGCCAGATGGACCGGTTGGCCTGGTGGAGGAACATCGAGTTCTGCCGGATGGACCGATTGGCCTGGTGGAAGAACAGAGCCAGGTGGTGGCTGATAACCGATTTGACCTGCAACTGGACCATAAGATGGTCTTGGCTGATGTGCAACATTTGGAGCAACAAGATAATGAGGTTGCATGGGTTGGAAGGCTGGACTTGCCCCCCAGGATAGTATACCGGCCCGGGTTGGTACCCTAGTTGAACTGTGAGTCCTTGTGGTTGCCCCGGTTGGACTCCAGGAAGAGGCTGCACGAGTTGACCTGAAGGGTTGTAATACTGTCCTTGCGGACCGTATAATGGCCCCTGTTGGCCCGCAGGGTAACCTTGCGGGCCATAAGGATAGCCAGGCTAGCCCGAAGGTTAGCCTTGAAAAGGTTTTCCTTGCGGGTTATAAGGCTGCCCAGCCTGGTTATACGGTAAACCCTGAGCATGAAGTTGAGCCTCAGGAGCGGGTAAACGTAAAGGATTCCCGTACTCATCGTACTGATATGGAAAAACGTACACCGGTGTACCATCCTGTGCATAATGCGAAAAATACGAGCGGTTGGGATCTTGAGAGGATTGTCCGACCTCGGGGTTAGATTGTTGTAGGGATAATCGATACTCCTCACAAGAGATGTTCTCTGGCATAGTAGAAGCTATATAGATGTCTTCGGGAAGCGATATGGTCCTGACAGACTGAGTAGTAACAACAGGTGTAGATGCAGCCACACAAACAGTGGGCCTAATGGGTACAGAAGTGACCTGAGGGGATGACATGATAGGTGTCCTAGGAGACATCCCCAACAAAGGAACAACCGGCCTCGTAGAAGGAGCTGATATCCCCATAGAGGCAGTGGCGGCGATAATCTGACCTAAGGATCTATACCCTGCTGCTAGTGAGGGACCGGGTGAAGACATAACAGATGATTCGGCGTTGTCTTCTGGGAATAACTTCCAGGTTAATTCTGGGAATAGCTGGTAATATTCACCAGACGTGGGAATTTCCTCACTAGGAGAATGACTGGATTCACTCATGTTTGAACCTGCTGCTAGATCTCATAACAGACGACGAGGACTAGGAGGAATAACATCAGCTAAAAAGGGCGAACCCGGTGTAAGAGGAAGGAAATGTTCCCCTACTCCCAATCCAGACCAAGGGTCAGAAAAGGGCCAATTGAACTCAAATGGTCCTCCAAAGGGAAGCTCAGACAGAACCGGTCCCCCGTCAGGAAACTTGGAAACAAAGGGCTGCTGCAGTTCAGCAGAGGATTGCGAGACCTCTGATGAATCGTCTGTATATGGACTACCAGTAGATGAAACTGAAGGTTCCGCCACTGTGACAATGATGACAAAAGGAAAAGATCAAACACAACACATGGGTTGAAAAAGACTCAAAGCACACAATCAAACGACCAACAAGTAAAATCTAACAGGGCGTGTGATCGTGGGTGATTTCTTTTATGACATTGAAACTTAGAAACTTCACCGTTTCATGTTTTAAGAGTCGAGAAACGGATGAAAGATGACTCTATCTCTTTCATTTTTGAAGCAAGCTTGAAAGGACAAGCGATTGGTGATCTTTTAAAATTTAAAGAGTCAAATAAGATCAAAATGACTGCTCAGGAATACTAGGCAAAGGGTGTACCAAATAACCGTGAACTGCAATATACACCTTCGTTTCAAAATGAAAGAGAAATCAACCAAGGACTTAACGTACGTGCATGCAATCTCCCCGAATGTTGTGTCTGGTGTATCATGGGTATAGGGCAGTAGACTCGGCTTCCTATGGTTAAAGGATAGAAACCTAGTGGAGTCTCCCTTTATATACGCGATGGTACGGGGAGCACAAGTCCGTACTAGTGTTGTCTAAAGCCAAGAGGCGAATGATAGCTACTAGGTTTAAAGACGCCGGAACACATCTCTAGCCTAGACCTCTAAATATTTCGTTAATGTTTCAATGTTGCCTTAGTGTAAATTGAATGAATTTTAATATCTATCTTCAATTATGTTTCAGTTTTCAGGCCCTAGCGAGTGTTATGTCTCAAAATCACCTAAATGCATACTACATGCCACAGTATGTCATTTCATTCGATGAAAGCTAATTACAGAAGAATTAATAGCTTTTCACACAACAAAAAAATGACCAGAAAACAACTAATGATATCTCTAATGCAGCTGATGGAAACTAAAAGCTTTTCTTTCAAAGTTACTAATCACTAATAACACCGAAAAGTTTCAATTCACACTAACTAATCCAAAGCAAAAGAGATTGTTTTTTGGTATTTTCAATGTTTAAGAGCAAAAGCACTAAACAAAATGAAAAATAATGAGACAAGCAATTTGAGAAGAAAAAACAAAAGAGAAAAACAATCAAATTTCACTCAATGCAAGCCCACAATGAGATCTCAAATTGATAAAAAGTCCCTTAATTCAAAAGACACCCCAAAGACTCAATTGAACCATGTAATCTAGGCCCAAAACGAGACAAAGCGGAATTTGAATGAAGAAGAAGAAAATCACTCAAATAATGCAATGAAGCAATAGAAAACCACCAAACGAGTGCAGAGAAGCAATCACAAAGCTGACTAAACAGACAGAAACCAAAAACTCCCAAGGGAGGCTCGATGCACAATAACACCTAGATGCCCTAGGGCTAAAATGTAAAATCGATAGAAATGGACAAACAACCAAAGGAAGAAGGTCACAGTCAGTCAAACAAGGCTCCAGAACACTCAAGCAGTAAAAAAAACAAGACCAAACACCCATATCAGTCTTAGAAGGCTCAAAACATATTAAACCCTAGCACCTTACAGGATTGGCGCAACTGTAAGGCTGAAACTAGCACCAGAATGGAATTGGCACGAGTAATACACTGACAACATGCGCTAGTGGGCACGACTGTCACACTGAAAAATGCGCCAGTTGAGTTTACTAAGGAAAAATAAAAAATAAGCAATCCAAGAAGCAAACCAGTGATGTTGGAGCTTAAATAAAAAGCCCAAGACACGAAAAGAGCCAGCCAAAAGAGCTGATCAAGCAAGCAAAGTCAAGAATCGACCGAAAGAAAAGACAATACTCCAAGTGTTCATTTCATAAAATAGACTAGAGATTGACTGAAGCAACATTGATCTACTTTGCTAATGCAGAGCAAGAGCGTTTCGAAGGCTATCTAGCTGACTTCAGGCTTCGTCTATAGTTTATAAAGAAAACAACAAGCTAACTCCCCAGCGGAGTCGCCAATTTGTTGTAGAGGTAAATCCCCTCTATGGACAGAGGCGATCCCTACTAGCCCAGACTAGGTCTAGCAACAATCAAAACACGCTATGGCGCAAGTTCCTAATTGCAATAAACCAAATCGCGAAGAGGGCCTACCTCAAGTCCAACGCTGTCATTTGTAGAGGAGATGATGCTTCCGTTTCCTCGCTCCAGTAGATCACAATCCTCTCGCTTGCTGCGATCAAACACCTGCACGCACGAGAAACATGACAAACACAATCGTAAAACCTGATATATGCAATTATGTATCAATCAGAGAAGACACAACTCATGATCATAATGAACAATACGAGTGGAACCATAACCAATAGTCGCTTATCATTAATTCAACAAAGGAAAATACAACTTGGCTCTGATGCTGAACCTTCCTTTGGCGGGTCATCAGCAGAATACGTCTCGGTAAAGCTTGTTGGGAGTGGGGACAAGCCTCTCTCTTCAATCGTCAATCTCCTTGCTAAGGATTTGGCACTGTGAGGACTATCAAAGCTCTTGCAGCATTCTTTAGGCGATGAGGCTCTTGGAGATTAGCTTGCAAAGGGAAATAGCAAGCTTATATAGATGGTGGAAGGGGAGTTTGGATCCCTACAATTATGGGATTGGCCCTATCCTCAAGGAAGCTTCCATGAGAGGTGGAATACTACTTCCTCTACATGGCGATTTGGAGCCAACCTCCCAACTCAATTTAGAGACCAGTTTAGGAATTGGTTGGAGTCAATATTCCGCCATTTATTTTTAAAAAACACCCTTTATTAAGCCTGGCGCGAGTGCAACTTTGAGACAGAGTGCCAATTGGTGCGCCCTCTTTGAAGAATTTCCCCCATTGGCACAGGTCTAACATAGGCTAGTTGCGCCATGGGTAAAAAGGCTATTTTTAGGGTTTTTCACAAGGAGATGTCTTCAGGGGAATGAAATTCCATGTCTAGGGGAATGCCATGAAAGTGTTTTCATGATATGTCACTACTCACAAGTCACGGAATGATCCCTCCAATGTGCGGGATGGGGAATTACAGGGACGGTGACAAATTGTTGTGTAACAGTGCGATAAGGGAGAACATAGATGAATATGTGGAACGATACTGTGGACCACATGCTCATAAGGTCAATAGAAAGATAATCATTAGAGAAGTTACTAGCCTCACTCTTCACATCATCCTGTTGATCATTACCCATGTAGTAAGCTCCATGGGGCCTCATTTAGGCTTCATGGCATAGATGGATATGGCTCTATGGTGTTTACAACTTACCATCTTCAACTAGAGTGAGGGCTTATTGATGACCCATCGATTTTTATTGATGTAACCATAGTTTTATGGTTATGATGGCGATAACTTGTACATATGTTCTTATGATGTTTTCATTTATTTTTCTAATGATAGTATGCTATGCATGGTTTAAAAACTTAGCATAAAAAATTCCAATCCAAGAAATAAGTAGCCAATGTATTAAATTCTATAGGAATATGAATGTAATAAATCGTACGAAAATGTCGTTCTAAGATACATAACCTCAAATAATGATGAAACAATGCAATATTCCTCACAAAATAGATATGGGTTAGCTTAGATACTATAAATTGCAAGTTAAGTTTAACAAATAAGTGATGAATTCCAGGGGAAATGGCATCAAACAAGAGCTCAATTATGACACTATATTCAACCACATTGTTGGTCCCAAGGGCAAGATAATTCCCCCCTGAGCTCACAAGCTCATTGATCGGAAAAAAGAGAAACGAAGCAATAGAAACAAGGTTCTTAGTACTATAGTTGGCACCATCTACAAAGCCTATGTAGATAATAGAGGTACTTGAAGTCTACCAATAAAGAACCACCCATAAGTGAGCACTTAAAGTACCATAGATATACACAAAAACATAAAAGGAAAACACACTGTTGGGCAATTTATTTGAACAAATTGCTGCATTAAATTATCGACCAGGGAAACTCGTGAGCTTGTGATGGTGCCAGCAATATATATGCAGGAGTAGGCAACTAACTCTATGTCTAACTAAATTGTTTATGATTCAATATAATATGCAAGGGAAGAGGCTCCTAACTTAGGAGGTCCTGGTTGTCCTTCCCTACAGTATCATAGAGAAATCATTCATAAAACCAGAAACTTGAAATAAAGACAAGGCTATTCAAAAGCTGAACTCTAACTCAATTAGTTTAAAAAGAGGAATAATATTGAAATGGTTCTTGACTCAAGAAATCCACTTTCACCTCAATTACCACTTAATGAATCAGAGATTAAAACCAAGAACTTAAGATGGATAAATTATTAATGAAAGAAGCTCTTAACTTAAGAGACATGTAAAGTATTCCATTATAATTCATTCATCTTAATATCAAAAAAAATCACACACAAATCCTTAAACATCTAAGCAATGAAATGAAACAAAATCTAATATGAAATAAAATGTTTCTCTCATCCTTTTAGAGTGAGCTCAATTCTCTTAAGAACAAGACAAATTATTCCATATACTACATTAAGGAAACTTAAATCTAAAACTACATAAAATTCCATAAATTCATATTCTACATTAACACAATTTACATCTAAAACTACATAATGGAAATATATGAAAAATGAAGCTTTATTCTATTCCATCATCAATTGGATACAATGCTCTAAGAGTCCTCCTTTTGGAATGGAGGAGGTACTCCTATTTATACAATGAGAGGAGTAACAAACTCATAATGATCATCCACTAATATCTCTAACCATCTAGACACATAACCCTATCCTCCATGATCTCCTCCATAATCTTTTCCATGAGGTTTATCTTCTTAAATTCGAATTTGATCATCCAAGGCCACATAAAGGTGTCTTGGAAGCTTCCTTTGTGCCTACACATGTCAACAAACTCATGCTAATTGTTAGGTATAAGTATAAGCATATTATTTTCTAAGTTTTAGCCATAAATTCACTTTAAAATGTTAAGAATTAATAAACTTTGGAAAAACATAGTTATGACCCAATAATGAAGTGAATGTAATGATATGGAGGTGGAATGGAGGTGACATGAAGGTAAAATGTGAAGATATTGATGAATAATGGAGTGAAAATAGAGACTATTTTGAGGCCCAACATACCCCCAAACTGAAGGTATTGCATGTCCTCATGCAATCTATTACATTACTTCTTAGTACTTGAGCTTTGGCTTAAACTCTGCATGAGATCATTTACTTAACTTTTGCAAAGCGTTATTTTGATGAACTACAACTTGGTTGGTTCTTGTGTTTCAACCATATTTTGTTTGTTGCGTTCATTGTATGATCTTTGCATAATGATAATGTGCTTTTGTACTTTTATGAGAGTATCTGTATTATTGTTTGGGTGCATTATGGTTGGTTCTTGTGTAACAACATGATTCTGTTAGCATCAATTAACTTTGTGCTAGACAAAGCCATTTGTATGCTCATGTAATAGTAAATATATTTTGAAGGTAAGTGGGTTTAAAATGTGATATACTAAGCGTGGATATGAATGTGACCATGCATGTATGTAAATGTATCCTTCCCATTAAACGGATGGCTTTGGCAATGAAAGGAAAGGAAGTGAAGTTTTTTTTTTTCCAAAAATTATTATTCTAACATTTCAAGGAATTTAATGGTTAAAAGTTAGAAAATAGCATACCTTAACTTACCCTTAAAATGTTAAGAATTAATAAACTTTGGAAAAACATAGTTATGACCCAATAATGAGGTGAATGTAATGATATGGAGGTGGAATGGAGGTGACATGAAGGTAAAATGTGAAGATATTGATGAATAAGGGAGTGAAAATAGAGACTATTTTGAGGCCCAACATACCCCCAAACTGAAGGTATTGCATGTCCTCATGCAATCTATTACATTACTTTTTTTTGTACTTGAGCTTTGTCTTAAACTCTGCATGAGATCATTTACTTAACTTTTGCAAAGCGTTATTTTGATGAACTACAACTTGGTTGGTTCTTGTGTTTCAACCATATTTTGTTTGTTGCATTCATTGTATGATATTTGCATAATGATAATGTGCTTTTTATGGCAGAGTATTTTTTGTTGGAATGCATCATGGTTGGTTCTTGTGTAACAACCATGATTCTATTGGCATCCAATTAACTTTTAAATACTTTAGACAAAGCCATTTGTATGCTCATGTAATAGTAAATATATTTTGAAGGTAAGTGGGTTTAAAATGTGATATATAACTGTGGATATGAATGTGACAAAGCATGTATGTAAATGTATCCTTCCCATTAAACGGATGGCTTTGGCAATGAAAGGAAAGGAAGTGAAGTTTTTTTTTTTCCAAAAATTATTATTCTAACATTTCAAGGAATTTAATGGTTAAAAGTTAGAAAATAGCATACCTTAACTTACCCTTAAAATGTTAAGAATTAATAAACTTTGGAAAAACATAGTTATAACCCAATGATGAGCTAAATGTAATGATGTGGAGGTGGAATGGAGGTGACATGAAGGTAAAATGTGAAGATATTGATGAATAATGGGGTGAAAATAGAGACTATTTTGAGGCCCAACATACCCCCAAACTGAAGGTATTGCATGTCCTCATGCAATCTATTACATTACTTTTTGGTACTTGAGCTTTGGCTTAAACTCTGCATGAGATCATTTACTTAACTTTTGCAAAGCGTTATTTTGATGAACTACAACTTGGTTGGTTCTTGTGTTTCAACCATATTTTGTTTGTTGCGTTCATTGTATGATCTTTGCATAATGATAATGTGTTTTTTATGGCAGAGTATTTTTGTTGGAATGCATCATGGTTGGTTCTTGTGTAACAACCATGATTCTATTGGCATCCAATTAACTTTTAAATACTTTAGACAAAGCCATTTGTATGCTCATGTAATAATAAAAATATATTTTGAAGGTAAGTGGGTTTAAAATGTGATATATAACTGTGGATATGAATGTGACAAAGCATGTATGTAAATGTATCCTTCCCATTAAACGGATGGCTTTGGCAATGAAAGGAAAGGAAGTGAAGTTTTTTTTTTCCAAAAATTATTATTCTAACATTTCAAGGAATTTAATGGTTAAAAGTTAGAAAATAGCATACCTTAACTTACCCTTCCAAAAATAGGTGAGAGTCGTTCATGTGTGACTGCAAACTGTTGTGAAAATGGTGGATGAAAGATGGATCTGCATTGTCATATCAGCTGCTGGATCTGCTGCTACTAGATGAAAAATCTGAGGAGTCTGCTGAACATGGCTGAAAGTTGTATCTGCTGCTGGATGATGAATCCGATGAGTTTGCTGAATATGGCTGAAAATCTATAAGGCTTGGAAGGTATACAAAATATAGAAGTTACATTTTCCTCCCAGCCTTTTTTATTGACTTGTCCTCAAGTGAAATACAATGAATACCATGAATGGAAATACAATGAATGGAAATTGGCTTCATCTGCTGCAAAATATGGGTCTTCAAGTCTTCAACGCTCGATGGCACAAATCTTGCTATGTGATTAAATGTGTCGATGTCGAACATAGCAAGAAGTTGTTGACTTAGTGGCCGTTAATGAATGCCCCTAACCAACACAAGAGCTCCCACCATTGATTCCAATGGGAGTCAGGATGCCTAACACATCTTTGTAGGTACGAATAAATTTGTCGTGGTCGAGTCACCTACAAGATCCAACGAACAAGGGATATTAATGTACTCACATTGTTCATTGGCAAGAGTACTTGCCATTAAGGCATGCAAGCCTCTAGGTGTTTTTCAATGATACTTAGACTCTAGGACTTTGACTCAAGCAGGGTTTTATTGGCGGAAATGAAAAAAAATGGTATGAAAATGGAAATGGAAATGGAAAATGGCTTTTATTGATGAGTTAGGAATAGATGAGTTAGGAAATGCATGGTGAATGAAGAAGAACTCTTGCTATGAAAAATGGACATGGAAATGATATGCTTTATGGATTTACAATTGGTGGAATTCAAAATCTTTTCAGAAAGGGAGGTGGAAGGTAATGGTTGTGGAGATGGATTTGTCTTGAGAATTTTTTTTTTTTTTTTTTTTTTTCATGAATTTTGTCTTTGGAAGACTAATTGTCGTCACAATGTAGTCTGCGTAATGATCGCTTTGTCGTCCTGTAACCTGTAAAAAAAACTTGACAAAAAGAAACATAAGTGTGTTCAAGAAGGAATGCGCATTTCCTACATGATTCTTACGCAAAAATTTTATACCAAATAAAACAAATTAAGGACAATCAAAGTGTTGAAATTAACTTAATCATGATATTAAAATCAATCCATTCGTAACCATGAAAAATAATACTCCCTGTTTGTGTCAGATAACTCATGAAATGTGCTTGGCAATTCTGTTCTGTAAAGCATACAAGAACCATGTGATGAGTTTATACCATCTTGATGCTATCGAAATAGAATTGAATCCTCCAATTGATTTTTAAAATTTGTTTCCAAGTGTTCCATTATTTATTTTCAAATCTGCGTGAATTTTGTGAAAAGTGTGTTTATTTTTTTTTATTTTTTTATTTTTCCCTTGTGCCAACTGTTGCGGTTTCATCCAATTCCATTATTCTCTCAATATGCATTTCACCAAAGTTTTTTTATGCCAATGTTCTTTACTTTATAAAATGCCAATATTTGCCCCTCAAATCCTTCAAAACAACTACTGTCACAAAACACAATTTTTTTTTTATTTTTATTTTTATTTTTTTTTTAATAAAAATCATAACCTAACAATATATTAATTCAATCATATAACAACAAACATAACAACAATTATATACAACAAATTAAAAAAAAAAATAACAAACTACAACTATAACAATTAATACAATTATATCAATATATAATATATTAATATAATTAATATATTAATACATTAATATATTAATACAAATATAACAAACCTTAAATAACAAACATAGACATCAACTTATAACAAATTACAATTAACAAAAGAAAAATAAAAAAAATAAAAATTTACAACTATATTAATATAATCATAACAATATATTAATATATTAATATAATTAATATATTAATATATTAATACAATCATAGCAAATCAAATATTAACTATAAAAAGAAATTATAACAAATACAAATCAAAACAAATCAACATTAACTAAAAATATATAAATATGAATCAAAACAAATAAAAAAAACATAACATATAACATTAAATACAAAACAAATTAAAACTAAAAATTCAAACAAACCAAAAGAAATGGAAAAAAAAACGGATCTGGGCGCAATATGTTAAATTGTGATTGAAAGAACCTCAATTTTCTCCTAAACCACTGCAAATTTCAGGAAATTTCTCACGAGTCACCTAATTACCCCCGTTCTGGAAAAAACCCATGTCTCAGTTTTTTTTAATTCATCTTAGTTTGCTCAGAAAATCCATTTTAAAATCGCGTGTTGAAACTGATGCGATTTCGTGAAGCTTTTGGCAATAGAAATCAATTGCTGTGCATGGTAATGGAGTCCAGCATACGAAGGTAAATAATTTAAGGAATGAAATAAAGCTTTTGATCTATATTTGATTGTCATTCACGCCAACAACTTGACAATGTGTTTACAATGAAAGAGCAAATTCAGAGTTGTGATTTTGTTTTTCTGTGAGAACTAATCAACTCTTAAGGCAATTACCCACTATTTACTGCATCCATTCTACTCCACCCAGCTTTTCTTATTGGAGGATTTCAGTCTCCAGTTAAGGTCGGTACGCAGATCAATTTTTCAGCAAGAGTTTTTTTTTATTTGAATAAATCAATTGATTTTCTGATCTTCCTGATCGCACGAAGCGCGGGAAGAGAGCATACTCATCGCTTGATTTGTTTTTATTTATGCAGGGGGGTGTTTTTGAAATGACGAAATTTAAAACTAGCTAAACATTAAAACATCAGAAAATTCAAACTTAAACTCCTTTGTGAAGATCCTGCTGTCACCAAGGTTCACAAATTATTTTGTCTAAAAAAAAAAATGCTAGTACTAAATTAAATTTCTAATGCCTAATCCCTTAGCACCATCCCCGGCAACGGCGCCAAAATGTTGGGCAATTTATTTGAACAAATTGCTGCATTAAATTATCGACCAGGGAAACTCGTGAGCTTGTGATGGTGCCAGCAATATATATGCAAGAGTAGGAAACTAACTCTATGTCTAGCTAAATTATTTATGATTCAATATAATATGCAAGGGAAGAGGCTCCTAACTTAGGAGGTCCTGGTTGTCCTTCCCTACAGTATCATAGAGAAATCATTCATAAAACCAGAAACTTGAAATAAAGACAACTCTATTCAAAAGCTGAAAGTAATATATTCTATAACTCTAACTCAATTAGTTTAAAAAGAGGAATAATATTGAAATGGTTCTTGACTCAAGAAATCCACTTTCACCTCAATTACCACTTAATGAATAAGAGATTAAAACCAAGAACTTAAGATGGATAAATTATTAATGAAAGAAGCTCTTAACTTAAGAGACATGTAAAGTATTCCATTATAATTCATTCATCTTAATATCAAAAATCTCAACAAGAAACTACTTGCACACAAAAAAAAGAAACCAATTTTAATCTAAGCAATGAAATGAAACAAAATCTAATATGAAATAAAATGATTCTCCCATCCTTTTAGAGTGAGCTCAATTCTCTTAAGAACAAGACAAATTATTCCATATACTACATTAAGGAAACTTAAATCTAAAACTACATAAATTCCATAAATTCATGTTCTACATTAACACAATTTACATCTAAAACTACATAATGGAAATATATGAAAAATGAAGCTTTATTCTATTCCATCATCAATTGGATACAATGCTCTAAGAGTCCTCCTTTTGGAATGGAGGAGGTACTCCTATTTATACAATGAGAGGAGTAACAAACTCATAATGATCATCCACTAATATCTCTAACCATCTAGACACATAACCCTATCCTCCATGATCTCCTCCATAATCTTTTCCATGAGGTTTATCTTCTTAAATTCGAATTTGATCATCCAAGGCCACATAAAGGTGTCTTGGAAGCTTCCTTTGTGCCTACACATGTCAACAAACTCATGCTAATTTTTAGGTATAAGTATAAGCATATTATTTTCTAAGTTTTAGCCATAAATTCACTTTAAAATGTTAAGAATTAATAAACTTTGGAAAAACATAGTTATGACCCAATAATGAAGTGAATGTAATGATATGGAGGTGGAATGGAGGTGACATGAAGGTAAAATGTGAAGATATTGATGAATAATGGAGTGAAAATAGAGACTATTTTGAGGCCCAACACACACCACACCCAAATCTATAAACAGTATGTACAAGCACCATTTAGCTATAATACTCATGCATAGTACTTTTTCACATAGATACCCTTACATGATTCCTTTAAAGGGTTTCCATCATCATCCACTATTGCGTAGGCCCATTTCTTAAGGACACACTTAACAACATAAGGACCATCAATTGACCGAGGAGACATTCTTATACTTATTTCAATCAACTCCTCAAATCTCATAGGGTGGGTGGCATAGTGGGACAAGTTTGCCCAATATTTTATGTCTAGATTTTATGGATAGCTGAAATAGATTTTTCAAATTGTTATGATAAAATAATCTTATTTTAGGGAATTTAAAACATCAAATAAACTAGACTTAATATTTACAATTTTTTTTTTGAAATTTCATCAAATTCATACATAAAAGGCTACATTAGAAAAATCAACGAACATAATTAAGAATCAGACATGAAAAAGAAACAAACTAGTCAGTATTTTGGACTTTTACAACTCCCAAAAATATAGAGCCTCAGTTGCATTTAATTTTATAGATTCAAGAGAACAGACTGTAGGTAAAAATACAAAAAATCTATGAGAAATATACACCATAAAAGAGAGAGAACATTAATAATTTATTTAATAAATGTATGTGAGTAAAAAAAAACACAATGGAAGATTCTTATGAAGAATCATTATCCAAATTAGATTCTAAGTATCTAAAATGAAAAGGAGGTCATATACATACACTTTGGAAAGAGATAAATTATCAGACAACTTTCAAATAGCTTTGGATTATCTAATACAATTATAGGCATCATGTTTTTCTTTGCAATATTAACAATTGTTAGAGTTGGTTAAATTCAAACCAGACCTTTGATAAATAAATAAAATAATAGGAATTTCAGGTTACCTAAAAATATATGTTCAAAGGTTGAGTAGATTTTCCTTTGGACTATAGCATCCCTTTGAAAATAATTTTTTGCTACCTTTGGATAAGCTTCTTTTAATTCACAGAAAAAACTAAATTGGAAGGAAGGAATGACAGTTAGAAATAATTTAATACATAACTCTCCATGCAATGTTCTCTCCCTCTCTTTCATAGCCCCCCTCCTCTTTTATTCCTATTCAAAGTAGTTTTGAAGTTGAACCACTTTGGAAATATGTTATAGTTTAATTTCTAATCAAGTGTTTATTAAGATATGATGCTGGGGTTTCTAAAGGAAAAGTTAAATTAAATTAACTTTTTAATTATTATGTTTTTTCAATTACCTAGTAGGTGGGACCCTCCTAATCCACTAGATAAACCTTTTGATGTATTATTTCCCTATATAATTCATTTGAAAAAAATAAAGTATTTTAAATAAGAATTATCTATGCATGTATAAACCTGCAAGTAGAATAAGACAAAAAAGTAACATTATTGCAAAACATGTTGTATAAAATATCACACTTGCCTAATTCGAAGACATGATAATATCATCCATGTTTATTCATGAATATCCATGTAGACGTAAGAAAAAGGAATGCGCCTAACCATAATCACAAAACAATAAGTGACAAGCACCTTTTGCATCTCATGACTTCCCTTGTATCAACATCACTAACTATCGTAATAATCATCAAGGGAACACACACATACACACACATATCCCCAAAAATGTATATTTATACTCAAAACATATACCACATATATCATAAAACCCAAAAAGTGTTATCACATGATATGAGTGTTGTTCAACCATCCATGCATACAATATAATGTAATAAAACTCTAGTTATGCTAAGAATAAGTGCTAAAAATCTAGAAACAATTTGAAATAGTAGAAAAAATAAAGCATGGTCTATCCACAAATGAAAATTCTATTTAAAAACATGAACAAATCATCACTTAAGATCGTGTGATGGTGCAATTTCATCTCGTTTCTCCTGTTGGTGGGAATGAGAGGTAATAGAGTGATATTATTCGTGAGAAGAGACTGATTTGTGACTTGGGCCTTTTGTTTCTCAAGGTTGGAAATAGGCATAGGGGGATGGAAAAAAATATTTGAAGGCTAATAAATGTGTTCAGAAGTGGGAACAATGCGTTAGGCAATAGATTTCAACTGTTGTGATACATGTTCTTCAAGAGGGGGTGGAGGGGGAAGTAAATAATCTATTAGCCATCCCTAGATAGATCGTAAAGGTTGTGGCTAAATGATGTTCTTACTGCCATCATTGGAAGGGACTACTAGTGCAGTTAAAACATGAAGGGCCACTAGAATTCCAATGTTGGGCCTGTTATGAATAAATGGTTGTGGGGGTTGAACAACATGTTGACTAGTTAAGCTTACAACACTAGTTTGTAGCAACTGTCTTAACTATTTTGAGTTTCCATCAAAGTGCACTAAAAGTTTGGACCTTCTATATATTCTTATTCACAACCCTATATGTCTATTATTTCTTCCCCTTCCTTGGTTGTTTCGATTAAAAAGGCTCATGATATAAAATAAACATCATGTTATTTACAAGTCACAACAAGGTAAAATATTATAGCATTAATAAATATAATATTAATATACACTTGGAAAAATTTTGGAAGGGAAGGAATAACTGGATTATTGCATCATGAGAGCCAATATATTTTTAAACAAGGATCATGGTCACATGTCTACATAGTATCAATAATCATAACATGAAAAGGAATGAAGGAATAACGATATCTAATACATGATTCAAAGCATCTCTTTGAATTTTACATAGGCCTCACATATTGTGAAGATACATTGATAAAACATATATTGATATAATGAATGGGCTTGAAAAATGATTTCTTTTTCTTTAACCAAATTTTTCATTACATAACTAGTCTATGACCTTGAAGGGCATACACAAATTATGCAAACAAAAAAATTCTAAATGAACTTATAAGCAATGATGTACCATAAATTTTGAGAGTGCATACTTGAGAAGCATATAAATAATATGTATGGATTATATAAGAGAAAAGTGTCAGGTTTTGACCACCTGAACGAGTATGTATAAATTCCTTTTACACTGAACCAATAAATACATGAATAAAGACCAATATTTTCACTTGTAGTAGAATGAAATGAGGAGGATTGAAAAATAATTTTGTTATAAGTTCACACACACACACACACACACACACACACACACACATATATATATATGGCATTATGGCCAATGTATTTTACTTTATGACAACCTACTTGATAAATATGTACTTGATCTCAACATGGTAATAATATGATGGTCATGAAACTAATATAGCCATCAGATAAATTGATACAAACGCTACAATGGATATTGACAGAGAAATGGCCATTTAGTTATATATGGATGACAAAAGTGAAGTTTGAGAAAGTATACATAGTTCCTGTGAAGAAGGGTCACATACATACACAGGTCTTTTGAGTAAAAGTTGTGTACAATATCTGATCCTTGGAAATATGGATAACAAGGGTCATTACCATGGTATTGGCCCATAGTAATTTGAGGGAAAATAGTCATTTGATCCTATCAACAAATACTAACGAAATTACCAAAGTATTTACCTAAAGTATTGGATAAGGAAAAATATATATAGGGAGATGGAGATCAAGGTGTTAGGTGTGCAAGTGAATGATTTATTCATATGTGATATGATATGAAAAGGGCGTGCACCAGGGAACAAGGATATGTCTAAGATATGATAGATATGAAATTATAATAAAGACTATTGAATACACTTTCTTTACCTATTTATACTGGTAGCTAATAATGATATATTTGTGGTTATAATGATGTTGTAATATGAATATACGATAGTGAGGTTTACAAAATGGGAATTGTGCTTGCAATGAATATTTTGAGATCCGTACACAGGTTTGTTTCTAAATAGTCACATACATATGTGGATTTATTTTGGGTAGTCGTGTATATATTTAGTAATATATTTTTTAATATGTTGAGATCTATATGTAGGTGTTCTACATTATAACCATGTACATACACTGGTATGATTAGTAAAAATAATGAATATATTTCGAGTTAGATTTGGTCTGCAATGATGCTTAATGATAATTGTTGCTATTGTTTGTTCTATTTGCTATTGTATGTCAATGGTGTCTTGATTAGCTTGATCTGTATTTGTCAGTGTTGTTTTCATTGATTGAGTCATAGACTATTATATTGATCAATTATGATGATTGGGTATGGTTCAATGATATGTGATTAGTTTAATACTGGATTCAATGAGTGATTCAATATTACAGTGATTAAGTTATCCAAATGATTCGTTGTTCAATAATATGAGATCTGTACACATGTTTTATGGAGAGGAAACATGTATATAAGATGATTATATTGAGAACAATTGTGTACATATTCTGAATTTCATTTTCTCTGGTTGGGTTTTGTACTCAATAGTTTTATGCTTCAGATATTCATTTGATTTACAAATATTAAATGATTCATATTCGTGTTTCAGTACTTTAGTTTGGATATTAGTTTGGGTTTATTGTTGGTATGGGTCCTGTACGAAAATTTGATTAAAGGTGGCCTAAAATTTGTTTTAGGGTTTTTTGATAGGTGGATCCAATCTAAACCACTCTAAAAAGTGGTACACAAGGAGCTCAAGGTTACAAAATTAAAAAAGGGGGTAGGATCTCTCTTGCAGTAGGAGTCGATAAATGAGTTTAGGGGGTTGTAGCTCCCTTCCAGTGGGTGCTGGAGAACAAGTGGAGGTTGGAGCCTCCTGCATGTGGATTCCTGAGTACTGGAAAGAGTTTTCACTAGTACAAAAATGTAATGAATATTTACTTTATATAATAAGGAAGAAGACAAAGACAACGACAACAGTGGTTTTCTCTCACATTGGGTTTCCACCTAAAATATTGGTATTATATGTGTGTTTCTTATATGTTGTGATTTATCTATTCTTTAATACATTATGGATGGTGAATGAATTAAGAATAAACTAGCTAAGTTAACTCATTGATGAAATATATATCAAATTAATTTAACTGGATATACGATATTTGCATTCAGAAGAGTCACGTACATACACTAGTTTCATGAAGAACAATAGTGTACAAAATTCAAAATATGAAATGAAAAGTTAAAAATACTTATTCACCTCCACCACTCCGCCGCCCCCCCCCCCCCCACAAGTATTTTTCCTAACAATTAGTATCAGAGCAGGTCTCTTTGAAGAAGCTTTATCACTTAAATGGATATCCATAAAAATGAGCAGCCAAGAGGGACTACCCTCTATTAAGCCCCCTTTGTTTAATGGAACTAACTTTGTATTTTGGAAATTAATAATGAGAACATATTTAAAGACACTAGGATTTGATGTATGGAAAATTTTTAAAGGTTTATATCAATACCGAAACTCCATTCCCATAGATCATGCATGGAAGACCAATATGAGGTCAATTGAAAGGTCATCAATGATATCTTGGGAAGTTTCGTTGAATTTGAGTTTGTGAAAGCAATGCAGCTAATTGCCACAAAATCAATATGGGATAAGCTTGTCCAAATTCATGAAGGTGACACTAAGGTGAAAATAAATAAAATTAAAATGTTTAGAATACAATATGAGGCTCTTAGATTGCATGATGATGAAAGTATTACAAGATTTTTCCTTAGAGTATACAAGATTGTTAACTCAATTAAAAACCTTGGTGACAAAATAAAGGATTCTACTATTGTTGAAAATATTTAAAGATCTCTAACCTCAAATTTTTATTACAAATTCTCCGTCTTTGAAGAAATGTAGGATTTGAAGAATATCACTCTTGAACAACTCCATCGGATCTTGACAACTTATGAGATGAGAAAATGGGGTACATCAGGTCTTACTGAAGAAACACTCAAAGCCACAAACAAAGGGAAATAAAAACAAGATCATAACGAAACATTTTATATTTAAGACGAAGAAGAAGCGAGTTTTGTAAAGAAGCTAAAAGTAGGAATTGTCAGGTTCAAAGGTAAGCTTCCTTTTAAATTTTTTTCCTATGGAAGAGTAGGTCACTATGTTGCTAAATGTCCTTATAAATAAAATCATGAGAAAGGGAATAATATTCCAAATAATAATTTTAAAAGAAAATTTGATAGAAAGAATTTTTTTTATGCTCATGAAGATAGTGAATATTCTTCCAATAATGAGGATGATGAATCAGATCATGATTGTCAATTATTTATGGAATTTGAAGAAAAATGTGTGGATGTAACTGGTGATGTGTTTATGGATGATATAGAAGAAATTTATAGAGTCAGGGTCATAAAAAAGAATCAATAAGTGGAAATGAGTATGTATAAGGAAAAACCCCTTGTTGAAGAAATAATTAAGATAAAACTATGTCTAGAAGAAGCTAAATTAGTTGAACGATATTTGAAGAAACAAGTCCAAGAAAAGGAAAGGCACTATGAAAACTTATAACTTGAAATTGTGGGTCTAAGAAAGAAATTTGAGAAAACAAAGCATTTGGATATTGGATTTTCTAAAGGATATGAAACTTTAGAATAAATCATTAAATTACAACACTCTCCTCTAATCAAGACAGGTCTTGGATACAATCCAAATGCAAAAAAATGAAAATATATGATATATTATAAAGCTGGTGCAAGAAGCTACAAAAATGTGGTAAAAGGAAGCAATCATCAGAATTATATAACTCAACAAAAGAACGAAGGATCAAATATTTCTCATGCAAGAAAACCTTTCCATGAAAAAGGGAAAGCTACTCAAGAAGGTATTATACTCCTAAGTATTCTTAATTTAACATTCAATGCTTCACTTGTCACAACTTTGGTCACAAAGTAGTTCATTGTGTTGCTTATAAAATGATTATGACTAGAGAAGCAAGAAAAAAACAAATTGCAACCGGGACAAATAAATATTCTTACAATGTTTTCTCACCTCTTTAAAATTAAATTGAATATTCTATTTGAAATAAATCTGGTCATGAAGAAACTAAATGTAGAAGAAAGATGAAGTCATCTTATCAAGATGAAAAAAATACAATACCACCCAAGGTATGGAAAATAAAATTACTTCCTCTCAAAATTGTGGTCTAGCATTGTATGCAAGAGATCTAGAGAATCTATGGTGCATTGACAGTGGGTGTTCAAAGCATACGAAATGTGACAGATATAATTGTGTTTATTTTAATGAAATTAAGAAAGAAAATAATGTGAATTTTGGTAATAGCTCTCCTGCTACCATTAAAGGAAAAGGATTTGTTTTTTTTAAAGAAAAGGTCAAGTCTAAGAATTTATTATTTTTTGATGGGATAAGACATAAATTGTTAAGTGTTAGTAAAATGTGTGATCAAGAGCATGAAGTTATTTTTAGAGAAAAGAATTGCATGGTAAGAGTTTGAATACAGGTAACATCATAATCAAGGGAACCTAAACTCGAGGCAATGTCTATATCCTAGATGGCGACAAGGAGCACTGGTTTTTGAGAAAATACAAAGAAATATGGATTTGAAATAAAATGTTGGGGCACCTCAAATTTTCACAATTATACAAATCAAGTAGGATGGGAGGAGTTAGTGACCTTCCTAGGAATTCTCCACTTGAAAATAACATTAGAAAATCATGTCAATTTGGTAAGCAATTGAGTTTCAAAGGATCCACAGTATCTATTGAGTAAGCACATAGTCATGTCAACTAGCTACAAGGTGTGAAATTCCAAAACCCAAAAGTTACGAGCCTATGAAAAAATATGATATTTGGAATGCAAGGGTGATGCAGGAGCACCCTTCTCGGAAAAAAAATTGTATATTTTATTGACTTACGGGGTCTAATGTTTGATAAGGAATTTAATTTATTAATAGGAAATTTGTATAGTTTTAATAATTTGAGTGAGAAGTAGGTGTGTGAGGTATTTAAAAGTAAATATTCTCAAATATGTGAGAATACAAGAGATATTAGACCTGTGAAGATCTCATAAAGATATTAGGGATTAGGAAGTCCTAGAATAGGGATTTAGTTAAGTCAAAAGTGGATTTAGAGGATTTTTAGGATATGATTGAGTAGATTGTGGATCTGAACTAGAATTGGTTGCAAAATCCTTTTGTATATATTTGTAAGCATCAAAGGCATTAGGGGAGGCCATTTGAAATGAAAAAAACTAGGCCAGAGAGAGGGGAAGATTATTGAATGTAATTAAGGTCAAGAAGGTATAGAATACCTTATGTAAATATTTGTAGTTTATGTGTGCATTTGATTAATACAGAAAGAGGTGCATTCTATTTTGAGTGTTATATGAATATACTATGTGAAATATTGTTCATTATGTGATAGTATATATCTTTGCATAATGGTGAATTCCGTGAGTACATGAATGCACAAATCCTGTGAAGAGGATTAGAATCACCTATAGTGAATTCAATGTCAGGGGAAGTGTTTTTGGAGAAGTTCGTTGTCAAGGTCATTGTGCACAAGAGCAGATAGGCATAGGAAGCGTGGAGAATACTAAGTACATAATGTGTTGAATTGTGAGATCATATTTTTTTTCTGTGTGACCATTATTGCATTTAGGCAGTGCTGATCAGATCGTAATTAAATCTCAGGAGTATTTTCGTATAGGGAAACATAGTATGGTGTGCATGGTTGGAATGTTCCATATCCTATGTTATAAAATCAAGCTCATTGTTGAGCCACAATTGGTGTAAAGTTTTAGCGTTTACAGATGGATGTAGTCTTCCTTCATTCCATCTTCCATTGTTTCAAGAGACTGAATGAAATTTGTTCTCACGAGAGATTTCATATCATTGCTTCGACAAAGAAATGAGGGCTAGAATTAAGAAATTAAATGACATAGAAGAAATTAATACATCCTCTGTCAATGCATGATTTTTTCTGCAATGATTGAAAGGAAAATGGCTGCAAGTTTGGGAAGACAAGCGTATTTGAATTTACACAGAGCTGAATAACGTTGCAAGAGTGGCACGATCATAGCAAGCAAACAAGGTAGCAGGTGAAGGGATAATGGTAACCACCAATCATAGAAAAATAAGGTGTTATGTGTCTGATCCAGCGATTCTATTCTTGTTCCATAATTTTAGTTCATGTTCCCATTCCAACAGTTGGTTTCTAGTTTTCGACTCCACCATTCTCGTACTTCAAGTTATACTGAAGGTAAATGAGCACATGGGTTTTGAGCATCAGAGAGTTGACATGCTCATGTGTTCCCTTAATCACGCTTATCTCTTCCATATAGTGCAAAACTATGAAAACTAATCCTTCCATTTTTATGTATAGTTGATATGAGCGCAGTTTTAAATGAAATTGATCAAGGATAGAAGGGTTGAAGTATCTTTATTGAGAGTTGTAGTGTAGCCTAGTGTTTTAAAGCTACATATTGTAGAGTTATAAACCTGGTAGGTCATCAAAGGGACATGGTCATGAACCTTGGTGACAAGGCATTAAGGATAAGGTTCTAAGGGATAACCATCATTGCATTGGTATGTAAAGGCCATGGTTCCAGTTAATCATTCGTTCCTCCAAAGGACACATACAAAAAGCATGATCACATAGTTTTAGAGGGATAAGGTGCCTATGATAGTCCCAAGAGGTTGGTTTAATTTTAACTGAGACTTGTCCCATGGGTGGTATCCCCATTGCACATTTTTTATAAGGATAATGCAAGAAATGTGATGAAATTGGAGGTTCGGTGAGAGCATTCCAACATGGGTGTCAAAAAATAGGAGTCGAGGTTTCTTTACATATGAGCATGGTGGCATGAGTTACACAAGGGTAACACATGACCAAGACATGTGGCCTTGATAGAAGTTGACTAAGTGTCATTTAATTGAGTGCTTGTGTCAGCTTAAGGAACCATGGCTCTGAGAGGGGGGTGAAAGGTTGTGATGTGTTAAGTGGTCAACAAGCATGTGGATGTGATGAATGAGTAGTGAATGGTAAAAGGAAGGATATGTGGGATGACGGGAGGTCAAAATAACCTGATTTCATATGGTGGAGTGAAAATGTAACCCAAAATGTGAATGGTAGAGCTGAGGAGGAAACCCACAGTGATACAAACCAAAGTAAATTTGTACAAATAGTGGATCCAATATGAACATAAGTGAAGGGTCATTTGGAAGAGTTGTATCATTAAGAAAAGTTTTCATATAAATATAAACACATGAAGGATAGATGAGGGGAAAAAATCAAATTAAGGAAGTTGGAGGAAAAGTTACAAGATAAGAACAAAGCATGAGTCAAGATCACAAGATGCAATGTCTGAGGAGCAAGGAAAAAATTGAGAGGGAAACAAAGTATCTTGGTGGAGCTACAATTGTGTAGACCCTTAGCAAAAGAAAATACCAAACCAATAATATGTTGAGTTGGGTACAGAGTGACTAACATAAGGTGGAATCGGGTGAACGTGTTTCACTTTGGGTTTCTTATGACTTTTGGAATTGTACTTTATGTAATCAAGACATTGTTTTGAGTCTTGATGTAAATTATGATCAATTATAGAAGAAGAAGGCTGCAAGTTCGTTTCATATAAAAATTGTTCATGTGTAATTACATGTTATCTTTTGTAATTCCTCCTTCATAAATTTAATCACAAACTCCAAGAAATTGGCAATGAGCAACAAACAATCATCCCAACCATCCTTTATATGATTTATTTTATAATGTAGCAACACATAAGAATTAATTAGAAACCATAAAAATAAATCCAACTGAAGACAAGGATAACAGTGCATCTATTACAACCCTGAATAAAATTGAATGTCCACATACAAAATTTTGCAACAGAACTATTAGAGGGGCAATAGAAAATAACTCTTTGACAAAAATACTTACAATGGGTAAGGAGCAAGAAATATGCAATAAAGAACAAGACCAAATAAGAAACACTTACACAAAAAGAGATAAATGAATCAAATGATTAAAACATGAGACTATATTGATTAAGCCTCCCAATATGAAAATGTGATGAAAAATGGATCTAATAAGAAAATAAGGTTGGTTCTATAAATTAGAAGGGACTAAAATATCCTTCAGATTGGTACCTATAAATTATAGGTGACATGTGTATTATTTAGGTCGATGCCTATAAATTAAAGGGGATAAGAATCTCCTTCAAGATGGTGCCTGTAAAGTAGAGGGGATAAGAGACTCCTTTCGGTTAGTGTTTATAAATCAGGTGATTAATGTCTCCTTCAGGTTAGTGCCTTTAAATCATGAGATTGATTTCTCTTTCAGGTTCATTCTTTTAAATTAGGGGATCGATGTATATTTTATGTTGGTGCTTGTAAATAAGAAGATGGTTGTCTCCTTCTAGTTGGTGCTAGAAAATTAATGTAACAATAGGTTGGTGCTTACAATATAATTCAAAG
The DNA here is from genome assembly GCA_034641835.2 of Pinus albicaulis. NCBI lineage: Eukaryota > Viridiplantae > Streptophyta > Pinopsida > Pinales > Pinaceae > Pinus > Pinus albicaulis. The sequence continues at coordinate 16,037,345 of CM076575.1, forward strand.
ATAATTTTTGTAGTTTTCTCCCTTTAATGGTTTCCACATACATTTGGAATTCTTGTGTGTTGATAATGTGATTGATGTGTTGAATGGTTTAAATTATCGTATAGTGTAAATTTATAAAATTGGCCATTATACTGATTCACCTCCGCTCTCAGTATAATCAAAATCCAACACTCAAGGGATTTGATCTCTCTCAACAATATGGAGCTATGATATAATAAATGTGTTTATTTAATAATATAGATTCATGCTAATTACGAACATATCAAACATCAAAAGACATAAGAAAAAAAAAAGAGAATCATAATTGTACAAATGTTTAACATATAATAAATTAAGATGAATTTATATTAATTTTTCCAATCGTTAGTAATAAAAACTCAATACAGAAATTCATAGCCACTAATCCCTACCAAACAAAAAGACACTTTCAATTCACAAAGGCTTTACTATTATTAGACACATTCAATTAATTATTAATTATTATTAATTAATTACTAATATGAATATGATTGTGCATGTAGTTAATATATGTCTATCGATGCATCTCAATGTGTACAAAATGAAATGCGCATAAGATGTAGTGCACAAGCTTCGGTTGTAGGAGCCCTACACACCTCTACAAGCACACCAAATGTCTACCAATAGTTGGAAATCAAAGGAGAAACATTTATTAAGTGAAATAAACTTGAAGCAAGCTTCAAAGATTGAAGTGTGAACTTACAAATATTTCTTCAAAGTTTAGAAATTACAAACTTGTTTTGCAAGCACTATATGCTTGCTTTTATAAGTAAAAATATAACTAAAAACCTTCAAATACTCTTTTTTGGTGATTGTGTCCTATTTTGATGATGTAATTATATTGAATTGACTTTTTTCAGTCCTTATTTCATAAATAAAATTGGAAAAAATAAAATCAAAGTGAAATTCCCAAACTGCCATGTGTTTTTGCAACGAAACTATGTGGCTTGACCCACATTGATCAGGAACCTCAGGGTTAGTTTTCGATGAGTAGATAGGTATTCATCCACCTTGATATATCAATATACAAAACCCATGTATCAAAATTTTCCAAGTTTGTATGTAGATATGAAAATGGTTAATCAATTACAAGATTTATTGCATCTTATAAATTCATGTTACAATGCAATTATTTCATAATTTTTTTGAAATTAAAATCACCAACAAAATACCTTAGGGAATACATTTGTTAGGAAAAATATGACTAAATTTCATAAAAATAACCTTAAAAAAGTTTTTATAAGGCCAAATAATGTAATAAACCATAACAAAACTATGTCTTAAAACAAGATTGACAAGTGGGTTCCATATTGGGATATCAGAGTACCAGGCACCGAATTGAAATTTTTATGTAAAAATTTAAGGTCGAAATCGCGTATCGCTTAGCGGGAGTAATGTGGAAGCCATGAGTTGGTGGAAGTACAATGTGGAAATGTGTGATTGCTCCATTATGGAATAACGTGTCAAACCCAAAAGTCTTGAAAATTACACTAACAATGTATTTTGTGAAGGTTTTCTATGCATTTATTTGGTCCAAAATGGCCAAAAACCAATATTTTTCTCTAAAAGAGTTCATATCTGAGGTTAATCACCAATGAGGCCCATACTGGGCTAGCATAGTACTGATAGGTTTAAATAATCATATAATGGAGCAATCTGGTATGTGATGCTCTAATGTTAATGGAAAAGTTTTCCTAGACTATATGGTTAGAATGTAGGGCATGAGAGATTTGGGTGATTTTTGTGAATGATTTTAAACAAAAATCCTCATCATACATGACCCTTTACTGAGACTTACATTTTCTTTGTGAAATCATGAGCAATGCATATTCTAAAAAGCTTCAACAAATGATTAACATGAAACAATGAACAAATAATCATGAAGGAACCATAAACACATAATATAATAATGGAGTTTAACCAGTGTGTCTCCAGGCCTAGTTTCAAGAGTGAGGAGGTCACTTCATCAGTTTATGGAGGAATATGATGAGTACATGATGTAATATTTGTCAATACCAAGATGAACCCCCTTATCTAGAGTGGCATGTCCCTCCATGATACGTTCTCGTATAAGAAATATCACTCATAAAATATCTCCTTAAACATGAAAAAATAACAATCTGTCACATAAAGTGGCATACAAGGATCCCCTCAGAAATTAGCAAACATGGATCACAAAATCGAATCATCATCTCAACAAAATAAAATGAAGACATGGAAAAAATGCATCTTATACCTCCATAACTGGGGATGGACTAAAAATCGTCTACTAAAATGAAGGAACTACCTATGCCATCATGTTCCTTGCAAATAATCGTGAAATATGAATGTAAAATCGACCCCTTTATGACTTGGTCAACTCTAGGCTCCCAAAGAATCTCAAAGATTACTCAAATATTTTCTTCTAAGGGTTGGATGAAATTTGGCTTCTCGGGTGAAGAAACTGATAATTCCATCACATTCTTTGAAAAAAAATTGAGTTAGATGAGTATAAAGTTGGCATGGTTCTGATAATGTAATTTTTGGGCCTTCAGGGAATCTTTTAGATTCCATGAAAAATTGTGCATCAAAATTCCAACTTCATGGTTTCGCCCTCGACATTATGCTATTAAAAATACCACTACTCTGTTAAAAAAACTAATCACACCATCATAATCCTCGCAAAATTCTGGTTAATTTGAGTATACACTTGGCATGAATCTGATACATTAGCAAATTGACTCGAAAGTGTTGGAAATATAATTCTTATGTCTTAATATGTTGTCCCTGATGGAAACTCTCTAGAAAATGATAGAGTATATGTATTTTGGAGAAGCTCAGTAGTTAGCAGAAGGTCTATTAGAAGAAGAATTGTGTAAAGTCCAGCAGAAGTTCGTTAATATTCATATTGAAGGTTATATATGTGGTTTAGTACAAGCCAAGTCACGTATACATGCATATAAGAACGATCCAAGTTGCGTATGCCTTTTGCGCTACAAACAAATATGATACCAGGGGGCATTACCATGGTATTAGCCCATAGTATTGAGTGCTCTATCACCTATTTGATTCCATCCAAGAATACCGTCAGCAATTGTGTGGTTTTGACTCATGGTATTCGAAAAGGCTAAATCTATATAAGAAGAAGAAGATCATAGTGCAAGGGTGTGTATGTGTAATGACTGTCACTAAATACTTCTCTCTAAAGTATATCTGCATAGGATGAACTCTATTTTAATTGGTAGATCTGAATCTATGATGCACCCTTATATACAATGGTGGATCAGGATCTCTAGACCTGAAATGTCTATGTTCTTGCATGATCTATTGAAGAGATGATTAGATATGTGACATGGCACATGTTTGCTGAAGTGAAGTGAAGAAATCTGGGTAAGTTATATAGATCTGAAACATTCTACAAATTTAATATTTACAGATCTATATGCTAGTTCATCTTGGTAAAAGCACGTATATACGCGGATTTGTCTCAGAAAAAGCATGTATGGAAGTCAGGATTTTCTAAAGCTTATTGCAGACGTTATCTATTTATTGCCGTTGTATTTATGTTGTATGTCAATGAAGTCTTCATGTATATATGGTTTTCTTGAATATTGTATATGCTTCTAAGTTGAATATGTACAAATATCATCAATGAGTGAGTAAATATGTTTAATAATGACTGACTGATTAAGGGTTCTGCAATACTAAAAATACATCTGATTGAAAGCCTCAAATCTAGTTCTGAGACTGACAATATTCTAGAAGATCAGTATTCATAGATCTATATGTAGGTTAGTGTGAAGAAAAATTCGTTCACACATGGGTTAAGTAAAATAAGTAGCATATGCATTTTAAGATAATGAATGTTCATGACTGAGTTTGATTTTGCATACTAATTCTAAAATCTAGGTTATTACTGTGTTCTGGTTACAGTGATCTCACTACTCTGATTGAAATATTGGGTGTTGTTTATTATTGTTGATATATATGAAGAGTTGTGTTGAAGCTGTGTGATCTAATGTGAAAATTGATGAAACGTGGTCTGTAGTGTTTCTGAGGGTTGAAGCCTTCAGTGTGGAAGTAGAAGCTTCCTGCCAGTAAACGTTGGTGTTCTGATAAGGGGATTGAAGCTCCCTTCGAGTAGTGGCTGGTAAATGAGATCAGGGGGTTGTAGCTCCCTTCTAGTAGCAACTAGAGAACGAGAGAAGGTTGTAGCCTTCTATAGGTAGATGCCTACATACTGATATGAGTCTACATTAGTACAATATTTTAAGCAATTTTCCATATAATAAATATTGAAGACAAAGACGACAATAGTGATGGTTTTCTCCTGAATTGGGTTTCCACCTTAAATCTTGGTGTTCATGTGTGATGCTCTTGTGTTATGATTTATTCTGTTGTTACTACACATATTTACTGCTTAACTAACTGATGCATAATTGATAATTTGATTTAAAGATTGTTTCTAAAAGTTTATCTAACAATAAAATTATCTTAGTATATGGAAGTTTTTGTTGGTATATCTGCATGTATACACAATTTGGGTTCATTAAATTCATGTATGGAATTTTGTAAAGAGAAAGTAAAAGTTTACAGTGAGCTCTAAATACTAATTCACCCCCCCCCCAAGTATTTTTCCTAAAAATTGGTACCAGAGTAGGTCCTTCTGAAGAAGCTTAATCGCTAGAAGGAAGATCAGTTAAGGTGAGGAATCAAGAAGGGACAACATCTATCAGGCCTCCTCTCTTCAACAGAAACAATTTAATCTTCTGGAAGATAAGGACAATATCCTATCTTCAGTCTCTTGGAGCAGAAGTTTGGGCTATATTTGAATGAGGTTATCAATATCGAGCTTCAGTTCCATCAGATCCAACCACAAGAAAGAACTATGAAACCAATGCAAAGGCAGTCAATGCATTATTGGGAAATTTTGCTGAATTATAATTTGTCAAAGTCATGTAGTTGAATACAACAAAGGAGATATGGGAAAAAATAATTTTGAGCTATGAACGTGATGCCAAGGTAAAAAGTGCTAAACTCCAAACTCTTAGAATTCAATAAGAAAAACTCAGAATGCATAATGATGAAAGCATTGCTAATTTCATTTTACGTCTAAATGATATTGTAAATCGTATGAGAAATCTGGGTGAAACCATAACTTACACTAATCTAGTAGAAAAGGTTTTAAGATCTGTAACTCCCAAATTCAAGTCAAAAGTGTCTACTATTGAAGAGAAGCAGGATCTACAAACTCTTATTGTTGTTCAACTTCATGGGATTCTGACTGCATGTGAAATGAGGAAAGGAGGTCCATCTGAAGTAAAATAAGTTGTCTTTAGAGCTACTGCAAAAGAAATGGAAGTAGACAAGAAGGATCAGGGTATGTTTCAAAAGAAGATGAGATAAATTTTTTAAAGAAGCTACAAATTGGCATTGGAAGGTTTAGAGGTAAGCTTCCTTTTAAATGTTTTTCGAGTGGAAGAATTGGTCATTATGCTGCTAAATGTCCCCATACAGATAATTATGAAAAGGGAAAGGAAGTGGCAAAAGGAAATAAGAAACGGTCTATCAATAGAAAAAGCTATTATACTCATGAAGATAGTGATGGTCTATCAAATGGTGAAGAAGGAGAATCTGATCAAGATATTAGACTACTCATGGCTCTTGAAAAGGTCTCTAATGAGGCTAAAGATACTTTTATAGATGCATTAGAAGAAAATGAATTTCTTCAAGAAATAAATCATCTCAAAATATGTTTGGAAGAAAACAAAATTGCCATAGATACTCTAAAGAATCAACTTATAGAAAAGGAGAAGCACAATGATAAATTATAATGTAAAATAGTAACTCTAAGAAAGGAAATTGAGAAAGTGAAAACTTTAAATCTTAGATTTGCTAAAGGAACTGAAACCTTAGATGAAATTATCAAGCTACATAGCTCTCCTCTTGTAAAGACAAGTCTTGAATATATCGGAGAATCCACTTAGTCTTCAGCACCAAGCTATCTAAATGCAGCTAAAGCCAGTATGCAACATTTTGACACTCAGCAAAAGAACAAAGAGACCACACAAGAAAAAGATGACCACTTCAATACAATGAATAACAATAACAGAAATATCAATGAGCAGGTAAACATAAATAGAAGGTTTCATGATCACAGAAATTTCTTCTTTAATGGACAATGTTTCTCATGTCATAATTTTGGTCATAAAGCTGCTCAATGTGTTGCATACAAAACCATCATGACCAGAGAAGCAAGAAAGAAAAGAAATGACACTGGAATAAAGAAGAATACTTATAACAACTTTTATCCTCTTCAAAATGAAATGGAATTTTCTTATTGCAATAACTTTGGACATGAAGAATATGAATACAGGAGCAAAATTTAGCCAAAAGAGCATATATCTTCAAATTCCAAGGTATGGAGAAAGAAGGACTTACAGGTTGAAACTTGATGCATAGATTTATTTGCGGAAGGGGAAGAAAATCAATGGTACATTGATAACGGATGCTCAAAACACATGACGGGTGATAAAAATAAACTCCTTTCATACAATGCTCTAGAGAAGGAAAAGAATGTTACCTTTGGAAATGACTCTCCTGCTGTCATTAAAGGAAAATGTTTTGTTTATCTAAAATAAAATGTGAAAGATAACAATTTTATGTATGTGGATGGATTAAAGCATAACCTATTGAGTGTGAGTAAAATGTGTGATCAAGGAAATGAAGTTGTCTTTAGTTAAAAATAATGTGTAGTACGTGAACTTGACACAGGAAAAACGGTAATAAAAGGAACTAGAACACCAAGCAATCTATATGTATTGAAAGGTGACCAAGAGCAGTGCTACTTGGGTAAATATTTAGAAAATTGGCTATGGCACAGAATATTGAGACATTTGAGCTTCTCTCAAATAAGCAAATCTAGAAGACTCAAAGCTATTCATGATCTTTCCAACATCACTCTACCTGAAAGTACCATATGCAAATCATGCCAATTTGGTAAGAAAACCAGGGTACAATTCAATGCCAAAGAAGGATCAGCACATAAGCCTCTTGAAATTATACATACTGATCTATTTGGTCCTATAAGGAAAAATTCACCTCATGGAGAACAATACTATATTTTATTTATTGATGACTTCTCTAGAATGTGTTGGATCGGCTTACTAAAACATAGAGATGAAGCATTTGAAAAATTTAAGATCTTCAAAGCTTTGGTTGAAAATGAATTATATCTAAAAATAAATTTTCTTAGATATGACCAAGGAGGAGAATATATATTATATGAATTCTTTGATTTCTGTGAACATCATGGCATACAAAGACAATTTTCTATAGCTGGAACCCCACAACAAAATGGTGTGGCAGAAAGGATGAATAGAACAGTTCAAAATATGGCTCGGGCTATGCTTAATGAGTCTGTAAATCCTGATACCTTTTGGAGAGAAGCAACACAAACTGTAGTAAATATTCTTAACAACGCTCATGTTCGTGTGATTAGTGATAAAACTCCTTATGAACTCTAGTATGGAAATATTCCCACTGTAAATCATTTTAGAGTTTTCGAAAGAAAATGTTTTATCAAGAACAATGATGAAAAACTTGGTAAGTTTGAACCTAGAGTAGATGAAGGAATATTTCTGGGTTATTCTTCTAGAAGTAAAGCATATAAATGTTACAATAAAAGACTTCGAAAGATTGTTGATGTATTGATGTTGTAATTGATGGGTCTCTTATAGCTCCTAAAAGGGAAGTAACAACAACAAATGAAGATGATGATGATGATGTATATTTTCCCTCATCAAATAGCAAAAATATGGAAGGAGAACCCAATGAAGCACCAGAAGAATATATATCTGAAAAGGAAACATCAAGGTATGTTCAAAATAATCATCTAGAATCTCAAATTCTTAGAGAAAAAGAATCAGGTGTCCAAACAAGAAGAACTCTTATAGGATCCCCTTGCTATCTGGCATTCTTATCCACTATTGAACCACAGAATGTTAGTCAAGCTAGTAAAGATGAATGTTGGATTCAAGCAATGAAAGAAGAACTTGATCAAATTGGAAAGAATCATACTTGGGAATTGGTTCCAAGACCTCATGATAAAAATGTTATTGGAACAAAATTGATATTAAAAAACAAGTTAAATTAAAATGGAGATGTTATTAGGAACAAAACTAGAATTGTTTGTAAAGGGTATGCTCAACAAAAGGTATAGAATTTGAGGAAACATTTGCTCCTGTAGCCAGACTTGAAGCCATAAGAATTTTTCTTGCTTTTCCAAGTTTTCAACAATTAAAATTTTATCAAATGGATTTTAAATATGCTTTCCTCAATGGTGATCTAGAAGAAGAATTTTATATAGAACAACCAGAAGGATTAACTCTAGGAAATGATGAAAAACTTGTTTGCAAACTTAAAAAGGCTTTATATCATCTCAAACAAGCTCCTCGGGAATGTTACTATCATCTTGACAAATATATTCAACAATAAGGTCTTACAAAGGGATCTACTGACAATAACTTATACACAAAAATTGAGAATGATAAACTATTTATTATAGTTGTGTATGTTGATGACATCATTCTTGGAAGTAATGAAGAGTCCATGAGTCAGAAATTTGCTTCTATTAAGCAGCAAGAATTTGAAATGTCTTTAATAGCAGAACTAACATATTTTCTTAGCTTACAAGTGCAACAAGCAATAGATGGAATATTTCTATCACAAGCAAAATATCTCAAACAAATTCTGAGGAAGTATGGGATGGAAAACTGCAAACCTGTGAGTACTCCAATGGTAATTGGATGTAACCTCAGTTCTCATGATGATTCTCCCATGGTGAATCGACCAGAGTATAGATCCATGATTGGAAGTCTTCTTTATCTAACCGAGACAAGACCAGACATTATGCATGCAATTGGGATTGTTGGACGATTCCAAGCTAATCCAAAAGAGTCTTACCTTCAAGTTGTAAAAGGAATATTCAAATATCTACAAGGGACTCAAGACTTTGGTCTATGGTATCCAAAGAATGCTGATCTCACTCTTCATGCTTACACAGATGCGGATTGGGCTGGAAATGTTGATGATCGAAAAAACACTAGTGGTGATGCATTTTATATGGGGCCTCGATTAGTATATTGGTTCAGCAAGAAAAAAAGTTCTATTGCCTTATCTACATTGGAAGTAGAATATGTGGATGCCTCATCATGTTGCACACAACTACTTTGGATGATGCAGATACTACAAGACATTCATATCAAATGTTCACCTCCCATCTCCATTCTGTGTGATAATACAAGTGCCATTAGTATCTCAAAGAATCTTGTTATGCATTCCAAGACCAAGCACATTCCTATCAAGTATAATTTCCTACGTGAACACTTGCTTGAACAAAAGGTTAAATTGGAGTATGTTCCCTCCAAAGAACAAGTTGCAGATATATTTACTAAACCTATTACTAGGGAAGCATTCGAATATCTCAGACAGAAGTTGGCAGTTGTCTCTGCTTCTCTTATCAAATCTTCTTAATTTCAAAAGATTAAATTTGATACACTATTTTCATAAAGGCGAATTGCATATATACACGATTTTCTGTGCATAAAACCACATATGGGTTTTTCTCACAGAAATTCTATGGGCCAGCCTTCAGAACAATTATGGTGATGTTGAGTAATCTTTTTTGTTGTTCCAGTATTCATCTTACTGTACCGTTATTTGATATTTATCTCCTTGATGAAGATGCTTTGATGAATTAGTTGTTGAAGGTGTTCAGGATGCACAAGCTTAGGGGGAGCACCTGCCTTGTTGAAAAGGATGCATTGTTGGAATTCTGATTGGTCTCTGATTTATGATATCTCCCTTGAGATCTTTTGGTCTTGGTTATAAAAATTAATATCTATAATTTGATGAAAAGGCCATGTTGAGACCTATGATGTAAAATTGTTATATTCATTCATGTAAGGATTTTTTTAAATTTGTAAAGCCACTTGGTTGGGTAGTTGAGTAAAATATGTAATTCCAATTGGTTGGATCATTGCTGTAAGTATGAGTCCTTGGTGAGAGTAAAGGCCATACTCGGTCGAGTTATAGAGTCATGTAATTCATTGAAAAATCTGTCTAAAGATTCATCATGAACTCAGGGGGAGCATGGTCAATACAGTGCACATCAAATCTATAGAGCTCTTCTTTCTACAAGAAAAGAGAAACCTTGTTTCGGTATTGATCCACCCTTTTCCCTTGATGTCAAAGTGGGAGAGTATTTTGATATGGTGATCAAAATCCATCATGGTTTCCATCAATTCCAAAGGGGGAGATTGTTGGCAATATGATTCTTATGTCTTAATATGCTCTCCTTGATGGAAACTCTATGGAAAATGATGGAGTATATGTCTTCTGGAGAATCTCAGTAGTTGGCATAAGGTCTATCAGAAGAAGAAATGTGTAAAGTCCAGCAGAAGTTGGTTAATATTCATATTGAAGGTTATATACCCGGGTTAGTATAGGCCAAGTCATGTATACACGCAGATAAGAATGATCCAAGTCGTGTATGCCTTTTGCGCTCCAAAAAAATATGATATTAGTGGGCATTACCATGGTATTAGCCCAAAATATTGAGCGTTTTGTCGTCTATTTGATTCCATCCAAGAATACCATCGGCAATTGTGTGGTTTTGACTCATGGTATTGGTAAAGGCTAAATATATATAATAAGAAGACAATCATAGTGCAAGGGTGTGTATGTATAAGGGTTGTCACTGAATACTTCTCTCTGAATTCTATCTGCATGGGATGAACTCTATTTTAATTAGTAGATCTGAATCTATGATGCACCCTTAGATATAGTGATGGATCAAGATCTCTAGACCTGAAATGACTATGTTTTTGCATGATCTATTGAAGATATGATTAGATCTGTGACTAGGCGCATGTTTGCTAAAGTGAAGTCAAGAAATATGGGTAAGTTCTATATATCTGAAGCATTCTACAAATTTAATATTTACGTATCTATATGCTAGTTCGTCTTCGTAGAAGTGTGTATATACACGGATTTGTCTCAGAAAAAGCGCGTATGGAAGTCAGGGTTTTATGAAGCTTATTGCAGAGGTTGTCTGTTTATTACTGTTGTTTTTTTGTTGTTTGCCAATGAATTCTTCATGTAGATCTGGGTTTCTTGAATATTGTATATGCTGCTAAGTTGAATATGTACAAATCTGATCAATGAGTGAGTAAATATTTTTAATGACGACTGACTAATTAAGGGTTCTGCAATACTAAAAATATATTTGTTTGAAAGCCTCAAATCTGGTTCTGAGACTGACCATATTCTGGAAGATCAATATTCACAGATCTATACTCAGGTTGGTGTGAAGGAAAGCATGTTCAAACGCAGGTTCAGTAAAACAAAGTAGCGTATGCATTTTAATATAATGAATGTTCACGGTTGAGTTTGATTCTGCATACTGATTCTAAAATCTGGGTTATTAATGTATTCTAGTTACAGTGATCTCACTGTTCTGATTGAAGTATTTGGCGAATTTTATTATTGTTGATACATATGAAGAGTTATGTTGAAGTTGTGTGATCCAGTGTGAATATTGATGAAATGTGTTATGCAGTGTTTCTGAGGGTTGAAGCCTTCAATGTGGAAGTAGAAGCTTCCTGCTAGTAGAAGCTAGTGTTTTGATCACGGGATTGAAGCTCCCTTCTAATAGTGGCTGGTAAACGAGATCAGGGGGTTGTATCTCCCTTCCAGTAGAAACTGGAGAACGAGAGAAGGATGTAGAATTTTGCAGGTAGATGCCTATGTACTGATATGAGTTTGCATCAGTACAATATTGTAAGTAGTTTTCCATATAATAAATATTGAAGACAGAGATGACAGTAGCGATGGTTTTCCCCCAAATTGGGTTTCCACCTTAAATATTGGTGTTCATGTGTGATTCTCTTGTGTGATGATTATTCTACTGTTAATGCACATATTTACTGCTTAACTAACTAATGCATAACTAATAATCTGATTTAAAGATTGTTTCTGAAAGTTTATCTAAAAATGAATTTATCTCAGTATACGCAAGTTTCTGTTGGTATATCCATGTGTATATGCGAGTTGGGTTCATTAAATTCGTGTATGGAATTCAGTAAAGAAAAAGTAAAAGTTTACAAGAGCTCTAAATACTGATTCACCCCCCTCGCCCCCCAGTATTTTTCCTAACATAAGGGAATATCCAATATTCTCCATAAGATTCTACATGGGAATATTATTTGGAATATACCAAGGAATATCCACTTATGTTATCAACTGAAAATTCCTCTAGGCTGCGAAATAAAAACTCCTAAGGTAACCTTTTCAAACCAATCTTGTAGATTGAAGGTTAGTCCATTCAATCGAGAGAGGGATCCATCTGAAAACCTAATCACTAAGCTTAGAAAATGGTTGTATCTTTAAACAATGGCTAGATCTTCAGTTGCGTTGTTGGAAATGAGGTTTGGTTGGGTTGAAGAAATTAATCCATTGGGAAATGGGATCAACAAATTAGGTTTTAAGTGCAATTACCAAGACATTGGTTGTATGGTGAAGATGGACAGAGGCAGGGTAGATAATAGACTATGGAACTATCATAATATCATTTGAGATGGCAGCAGAATAAAGATATAATAATCCGCTACAACATGGCATGTAACATGAATCCTGGAAATGTTAAAAGAAAGAGTGAAAATGTTTAAAATATATGAAACAAAGCATTAAAATAATGAATTTTGTCACATTACCTTATTTAAACATCCGAAGACAAACCATAAATGTGCATCACATATAAATGAAAGTTGACACTAAAGAAACACAGACTGATTAAAACATCACAAGAATCTTTGTATCATTGATCATAATATTCTAGTCTTGGCACTTGTAAAAATTAGGTAATTTTATAAAATCGCAGCACAAATACCTTTTTTGTTTCAGAATCCAACCTTTTTTCCTCCTTTTTGATATATTATATAGGAAAATTACATAAAAATTCAAGATCCATGTAATGTATGGAAAATTTAGCCATCAAATATTACAATATCGTCATCATATAATTAATAAAATATATTTTAATTCCTATTATTCTTATATATTGGAACTTCAACTTGACATGTCAACAAAAACAAAGCATATATGATAAACTTGGTATGTGATCCTTATTTCTTTTCTGGAAAGGATGATGACTCACATAGCTAGAATCTAGGATCTCAAAACTATTCACTGGTTTTTAGGATCATGGACCATCATTTCCATACAAAGATCTTCCCTGTAGCTATCTATGAGATACAACGAACCTACAAAATTTCCTTAAGTCATGCAATTGATTTTACACCTGTCTCCTTATCCTAAGGCATCTCTATCTTGTTGAATATGTGATCAAAACCATAAGAACTCATCTACTTGCTTACAATCCACAAAACGTTTGTATAATATCTTCATTCAGCCTTCGAGTATGCTAGCTTGACTGTCAAAAATATTCAGTGAAGTATCATGAAATATTTTAGTCAAAATTATGGTTTTACAACAAAAACAAATTCCCCTATTTTTGGATCAATATACCGCTTCACTAAAAAATGCATACTTTCTCACTCTTCCATGGATTTAGCAGCTTGAGCAAGCATGCTCAACTTGTCTTGACTTGCCTTTGATCTTGTAACCCTTTTTCTACTCTCCTTAATTTCTTTGCTAGATGTTAGGATTTCCTTTTCAATTCTTTTTGCATATCCTGTTGTTATATTCTTTGTAGATTTCATCTTACACTTTGAAGACTCTAAATCCTCATCTTCATCAATACTTATTGGTTCTTCAGTCTAGGGTTGAATTTTTCTTTAAAGTCTAACCTCAACTTATTGGTAGGCTAAGAATGAGGTTTTCTAAAGTAGTGAACCCTATGCTTTGTTTCTCTACTAGTATCCTTTGTCTTCTTGCTTGAACGTTTTCCCCTTTGGCCTTTTATTTCTATATTATTTGATTTCTATCCTCTCTTATTAGTTTGTGTGGATTTTTTTTTTATTCTTTCATAAACCCTAATATGTGGTTCACTTACAAGGTTTTCTGTAAAATCCTTCTACAATTTGCAGAAACAGAAACACGAACACACAATCACATAAACAAGTAAGGGAAAGAAATAATAAATTTCACAACACAAGATGTATCTGGGGAAAGCACACTGCCTAAAACCCCGCTATATCTATATTGTATAAATTCAAGGATCATGAAACAATACAATGCTTTCTCTCTCAAGAGAACTCCTGCACTCTGCCAACTTTATCACTCTAATCTAGGACAAATTGGATAAATACTTAACGAATTCTCTACCTCTTCTCAACCTAACTTTCTCACACATTCCTTGAGTAATTAAATCCATATTAAATAGGAAAATCCCTTGCCTCGATTGTGCAATCCTTCCTTGGCCTCTAACTGACTCTATAACTGACATGTACAATTTTCTAATTATACAAATGATAGTTATCTTCTCTTTAACCTTTGTTTCAACTGAGTCTTCCTTAGAACTGAAATGCAACAACTATTTATAGTGAATTTTCAGTTAAATTATTGATCACTCATTGTCAATTAAATCTGATTTAATTCACTCGACCTATCTCTAGCTCATGACTTAGTTAGAACTAGTTAGACTGATTTTAACTCAATTTCTCGAGTTAAATAATTACAACTCATGCATAAATACAACTAAAGCACCTTAAGTCATGGAATCACTCTACATGAATACTCTTCGACCCTCAACTTGAATTTCCTAAGCTAACTCAGTCATTCTGACTTAGTTAATTAATACAAGTTGTTGTGAGATTGTTGTGAAACCAACTCCAAAAATAGAAGAAAAGAGATATCAATGCCTTAGAAAAAAGCCACTTTGAGGGGGAAACCTCTAATAGATTACATGAATGAACAATTCTTGGATGATAAAAATTAAAAACCACCTTTCTATATATAGGAGTCCATGGGGCCACAATGTAATTCTAGCCGACCTAAGAATAATAATTTAAGGGCACAATAATAACAATATGGGGGTTACAAGGGTACAATAATAACGATAAGGGGGTTACACTAATAACAATAAGAGACTATACTAGTAATATAGGGACCTAACATTCCCCTCTCCTTCAAAAAAGTGTTGTCCTAAATGCTTGAGTATCTCTGGGTGCTTTTGTATAAAATTCTCATCCTCCCATGTAGAATCTTCAGTGGGTCAGTGCTTCCACTTGATGAGATACTCTGAAATTGATCGATTTTGTAGCTGTCGAGTTTTGGTTTCCATGACCGATTCAGGTTCCAATATGATTTTTCCTTCCTCATCAAGTTCTGGAAATATTGTTTGAACTGGAAGATTTTTACCTATAACCTTCTTTAAGCATGAAATATGGAAAATTAGATGCACTCGTGAAGAAGCAGGAAGCTCCAATTTGTATGCCATAGTACCAATATTTTGCAACACCTTATAAGGACCATAGTACATTGGCGATAATTTATTATCCTTCTTAGCTTGCTTGAGGGACATCTGTTTGTATGGTTGTATTCGTAAAAATACCCAGTCCCCTACATCAAAACTTCTCTCGCTCCGATGTTGATCTACCTGTTGTTTCATTCGATTTTGTGACAAATTCAGATTGTCCTTTAAGAGTTGGAGAACTTCTTATTGATGCTCAATGTGATCTTCCACTGCTTGAACCTTCGAATTTTCTCTTAAAGATGATGTGATGGATGGTAGATGATATCCATAAAGTGCCATAAATGGGGTCATTTTTGCTATAGTATGGAAGGAAGTGTTATACCACCATTCAGTGAGAGGTAACCACTTGACCCATTGTGTTTGTTTATCAGATACAAAAAAATGAATATATCCTTCCAAAAATTTATTTACTATCTTAGTTTGACCATCGGATTGAGGATGATAAGATGAGCTATGAGCTAATTGAGTACCCAAACAAGAAAATAACTCCATCCAAAAATTTCCAGTAAAAATGGGATCTTTGTTGCTCACAATAACCCTTGGGTTTCCATGTAGCTTTTGAATTGTGTGCATAAATGTAGTAGCAATTGTACTTGCTTTAAATGGATGAGATAATGCACAAAAGTGTGCATACTTGGTAAGTCTATCAACTACCACCATGATGACACTCTTTCCTTCGGACTTAGGTAAACCTGTGATAAAATCCATTGAAATCTCCTCCCAACATTGACTTGGAATGGATAAGGTTGTAGAAGACCTGGGGTATTAATTGTCTCAACTTTATTTTGCTGGCAAACCAAACATTCCACCACAAACTTTTGAATATCAGATTTAAGGCCATCCCAAAAAAATTCTTTCTTCACCCTGTGGTAAGTTTTTAAAAATCCTGAGTGTCCTCCTAAAAGAGAAGTGTGCAATTCCAGAAGAATCTTTTGTTTTAGTTGGGAATTCTTACAAAGATATAAGCGATCTTTGTACCATAAGGAATCATTTTTCCAACTAAATGTATCAGATATACTAGGATCTTGTTGCAACTTTTGAATGAGTGTCCATACATCTTTGTCCTTCTTCCATTCATCTCTTGCTTCGGTTATCCAATCTGGTTGGATAATAGAAATGGCACAAAGCAATGCTTCCACCTCTTCATTCTTTCTTGAGAGTGCATCTGCAACAAAATTTAGCTTCCCTTTTTTGTAGATTTTTTCAAAGTCATAACCCAACATCTTTGTGACCCATTTTGATCTAGATTTATGCAGGAAAACAAAAAAATAAACATATAACCATAAATATAAAGATGCAGTGGAAATAACACTTCATTTCATTAATATCAAAGAACTAAAATTTGCTTACAGACATAATGGAAATAAAACTAGCTAGGGCACTAGTAGCTATCTTTGAGAAGAGATGTGGCAGCTACAAGCCTCTGAACTGAGTTACAATGAAGATTCAGGACCTATTTATTATTTAGAAACAATGTGAAATCCTAAACAGCCAAAAACCTAACCCTAGGAGATGAAGCTCCAAAACTATGGGCCCCATTTGCGTAAATTGGTGTTTCAACTTCTCGGGGACATAACTTTGGCATACGATCTTTGTTTGACGGATACCATACCTCGTTAGAAAGATCTATCCAAGGAATACAAATTTTTAGTGAGCAACATCAGTCCATGGACGCACGTTGCTCTCGTTTTTCCCAAAAAATGTCATTTAGGGCCTCAAAATGGCTCCGGAAGTTCATGACCCAAAAAACTGCTAAAAATAGTAAGTTGTGCCGAAACTGAAAAACTGAAAGAGACAATGGTGGGGCCCCAAGTGGAATAGGTGGGTGACCAAAAATATCCACCTAAACCATTCCTTCCCCCTTAGGAAGCAATGGTACGCATTGCATTAAGGTCCTCCATGAGATGAGGAAATTTCTACTGAACTTGGTCCCTGGTGAACCACTTTCCTTGGTGCAGGAGTTGGCCAGCTTTGACAACCTGATACAGTTGGATCTTATGTTGGAGAGTGTTCTTGATTTGCAAGTCCATGATATAATCTGTGGTGGTCTATTCCATGCAGTTTGGGTTTAACTCTGTTGGTGTGAGTTGTTCTGCAATGTCAGAGGTGTCTAGTAGAGGTGGGAAGTAAGGATGAAGGCGGTCCACTTTGAATACTGAGTGTAGACCAAGAAATGGTGGAATACCGAGCTCGAAGGAATTGTTCCCTATAGCCTTGGTGATGGTGTATAGCTTGTATCAGAGCGGGCGAAGCTTGCGGTGGGGTCCACTGAGGCGCTCCTTCTACGAATGTAGCCATACTTTGTCACCCACCTAGAAGTTGTGTGGCACCCGATGTTGATCATGGCATTGCTTGTACTTAGCATTGGCTCTATCAAATATTGCATGAACCTATTGGAAGATGTGTTGAATCCGCTTGATGAAGCTATTTTCTTTGTTAAATTTAGATTGGACATGAGCCGAATTGGCCTGAGTAGCCGCAAATGGCATGGCTACGTCAATGGGACATAGTGGTTGGAATCCCAAGCCCACCTGAAAGGGGCTATGGCCGATTGAACTGTGGAAAGCCCGGTTATAAATATGTTGTACATAGGGGAGGCTCTTGTCCCATGTGCGTGGATGCTTTTAATTTTACATGCGCAAAATGTGTACAATCTTTCTATTGACAACCTCTGTCTGGCCATCTGTTTGGGGATGGAAAGCTGTGGAATTGGTGAGCTTGGTGTCCAAAATTGACCAGAGGCTGGACCAAAATGTGCTAAGGAACCTACTATCCCGATCTAATATGATAGACTGTGGGATCCCAAAGTGCATGCACACTCCTTCAAAGAAGAGTTTAGCAGTGGCTTCTGCTGTGATATTCTTCTTGCAGGCCACCATAATGGCCATATTTGAGAATCTTTCGACGACCACGAAAACACAGTTATTTCCATGCTTAGTAGAAGGCAGGCCCGCCATCTAATCCATGGAGATGGATTCCCAAGGTCGACTAGGGGTAGGTAGCGGAGTATATAGGCCTTGCTTCTTGATGGTCAGTTAAGCAATGGCACAAGCAATGCAGGATCTGATGTGCTTCCCGACATCCTTTCAAAGGTTTGGCCAACAGAAATACTTCTGTAGTACTGCTACTATTTTCTTGACCCAGAAATGCCCAACAACTCGACTGTAGTGTGCTTCCCATATCATCTTGGCATGCTCACTTGAAGGAACACAAAGGTGTCCCAGGTGACATAAAAGTGCATCTTGGAGGTGAAAATTTGGAACTTGCATACCCCCCAAGAGTGCCTTGTAAGTGTGGCCAAATTCTGGGTCACTCTCATAGAGAAGTGGCCAATCAGAAGTCTCGTGCCCATAAGAGTTGAGCACGGTGGTGAGCGCCATGATCGGTGGTCGGCTGAGGCAGTCTGCAACATTATTGGTGCTACCCTTCTTGTACTTGATGTTCAAATGAAACTGTTGCAGATATGTGGACCACTTCTGATGGCGATCATTCTGCAACTTCCCTTGTGTCTGTATGAACTGCAGGGGCCTGTGGTCTGTGTGGATGATTTTTTCCTTCCCCAAAATGTAATGCTTCCATTGTCAACAAGCTTGCACAATGGAGTACATTTCTTTGTCATATGTGGGGTACTTGCGAACTGTGTCAGACAATGTCTCACTGTGAAATGCCACTGGATGTCCCTGTTGAGTAAGAACTGCCCCAATAGCATAGTCAGAGGCATCTGTCTCGATCTCGAATGGCTGTTGCAAGTCTGGTAAAGTGAGCACTGGGGCAGAACAGAGGCGGTTTTTCAGTTCTGTGAACGCCTTCTGTTGAGGTTCCGACCAAAAAAATTTTGCTCTCGCTCCTCCCTTGGTGACTTGACTCAAGGGCTAAGTGATATGAGAGAATCCTAACACGAACCTCTGATAGAAATTAGCAAGACCCAGAAAGCTGCGAAGCTCTGTTATAGTGGTTGGGGCTGGCCAATCCCGAATGACTTGGATCTTGGCTGGATCCACATGCACCCCCCTTTCATCAATAATGTATCCCCGATATTGAACCTGGGTCATGCCAAAAGTGCACTTCTCCAAATTGGCACACAACTTGTGTTGCCGCAGTGTTTGGAGGACTTGTCGGATGTGGTGAAGGTGCTCTTCCCAAGTCTGGCTGAAGATCAGAATGTCATCCAAGTAGACCACTACAAATGAGTTGGTGAATGGCCGCAAGATGTCATCCATCATCCTCATGAAGGTGGCGGGAGCATTCGTCAACCCGAAAGGCATGACCAGCCATTCGAGAAGGCCTTCCTTGGCTTTGAAGGCAGTCTTCCACACATCGGAGGGTTCAATTGGTACCTGGTGATACCCAGACTTCAGGTCGATCTTGCTGAAATATTTTGCACCTTTGAGTTGGTTCAGAAGGTCATCAATCCGTGGGATTGGGTACCTATTCCGGACAGTGATCTTGTTCAGCGCCCGATAGTCAATACAGAGTCTCCACGTCCCATCCTTCTTCTGTACCAACACGATCGGGCTCCCACAGGACGATGAACTTGGTCTGATGTGACCTTTCTGCAACAGCTCCTGAATCTGCCTCTTGATTTCATCATTCTCCAGAACAGAGCGCCGATATATCGGTCCATTAGGTAGCGGCGCACCTGGGGTTAGATAAATCGGGTGCTTGACGTGACAGTGCAGAGGAACCCCTGTGGGTGAGGTGAAGATGTCCTTGTACTCCTCCACAGCCTTATCCATTTGTTGTTGTCATGCAGAGGAGCCCTGTCTAGAGGTCGTGGTCACAGTCTTCTTCTTGCCAAGGGGGCGGATCATCAAGAAAATGAATTTCCTGGTTTGGGAAATGAGCTTACTGCATTGTTTTGTAGTAACCAAAGAGATAGCAGCAGGAGGTGGTACCTCTGGTATCCTGTACAACTTATTTCCCAAAGTAACAATAATAGCGTGAGGCCGAGACTCATACACAACTTGACACTTCCAAAAGTATGGTTGTCCTAATAATACATCAGAAACATCAATAGGAGCAACGTCACATAATACCTCATCCATGAAGGGCTTGATGCTATAGGGAAGGTGGCACTGCTGGCTGATGCGGAGAGCTCGTCCTTGGTGAAGCCACCCGTTGGTGTATGAATGTGGGTGAGCTGTGGTCGGCAAGCCCAACTGCTTCACAGCATTTGTTGAAATGAGGTTCTTTTGGCTCCCATTGTCGATAATGAACTGTATTGGGGAGCCCTTTACCCACATCTAGGAGTGGAAGAGAGGTTCCTCCTCCTCTGGATCTTTCGGTTCCTCCTTCTAGATATTTGTAGTGGCAACAGTGGCGTTGGGCTCCACATCAATAATCTATTTCCCTTTGTCATTCCCCTTTTCAGGTTTTGATTCAGAGTCGGAGCATGCATCTGACTCGGAAGCCGTCATCTCGGCCACCAATGACTGCTTGGCCCGACACTCACTTGTGTTGTGAGTGGAGCTCTTATGGAACTCACACCACTTTCCCGTGTCCTTCTTTGGCTTTGCGGTGTTGTTATTTTCTTGTGGCTTCGACAGGTTGTCTTCAGTTTCCATGTCTTGGCTCTGTCCTTTGTTTTGTGGTTTGGGAGCACCTTTCCCTTGCTTTTGATTCGTAGATCCAAAGTCTCGCTTCTTCTGTTTGAATTTTTTCTCAATCTTAGTAGTAGACCGGTATGTTGTACCAAGTGAGGAGATGTCAAGGAAGTCCATTTCCTCCTAAATGTATCTGTGTAGATAACTGCGATACTTTAGCACTAGATTTTTCTCTGAATCTTTGATACCCAACTTTGTGTGCAGGGTATGGAACAGATTCGTCAACTCATGCACATCTTGATCCCTTTGTTGTCGCAGCATAGTCCATTGTATGTACTTGTCCTCATAGCTCCCCACAGGATAGTATTGTTCCTTGATGGCGTCTCGGAAATAATTCCAAGTGGGTACAGCTAAGAATAGAGAGGGTTTTGTCTCATCCTTTTTCTCATACTGGGTTTCCCACCAGTCCTTGACACAGGGGGCAACTTTGAGGAGTGCAAAAATAATCTTCTCCCTGTCAGAAAAGTCATGAACTAAGAAATATCCTTCTAATAGATTCAACCATCTATCTACGACATCTGCATCTATTTTACCCTCAAATATGGGAATGTCAAAATTTACTTGTACCTTAAAAGGAGTCGCACCTCCAGAGTAGCTGCTAGATGCAGATGTGCCGCTGGTGGGCAGTCGTTGAAGGATCTGGGCAAAGTTATCCATCATCGCATTCCTTTGTTTTTCGAGGGCCCCCTCAAGCAATATTTTGATAGGATCTCCTGCTTCCTCATCTTTCTTTTCGTTCCCCATGGGCGTCTGTCGGGGTTTGCGAGGCTGATCTTGCAAAGGTTCCACAAGATTGAGCCCTAAGTCCTTATACCCCGACCTCATTGGGGACATGCAAAGAAGGATCAAGAAAAAGCAGACGGCTCTGATACCACTGATCCAAATTTATGTAGGAACACAAAAAAATAAACATATAACCATAAATATAAAGATGCAATGGAAATAACACTTCATTTCATTAATATCAAAGAACTGAAATTTTCTTACAGACAGAATGGAAATAAAACTAGCTAGGGCGCTGGTAGCTATCTATGAGAAGAGATGTGGCGGCTACAGGTCTCTGAAATGAGTTACAATGAGGCTCGAGGACCTATTTATTATTTAGAAACAATGAGAAATCCTAATCAGCCAAAACCCTAACCCTAGGAGATGAAGCGCCAAAACTATGGGCCCCGTTTGGGTAAATTGGTGTTTCAACTTCCCGGGGACGTAACTTTGGCATACGATCTCCGTTTGACGCATACCATACCTCGTTAGAAAGATCTATCTGAGGACTAAAATTTTTGAGTGAGCAACCGATGTTGCTCCCAGTTTTCCCAAAAAAAACGTCGTTTAGGGCCTCAAAATGGCTCCAGAAGTTCAGGACCCAAAAAACTGCTAAAAATAGTAAGTTGTGCCGAAATTGAAAAACTGAAAGAGACAATGGTGGGGCCCCAAGTGGATTAGGTGGGTGACCACCAATATCCACCTGGATCACATTTTTGCGACTCTTCTGAAGATAGTATTTGTTCCAAAAGGTTTTTAAGACTATCATGATCAGTTTTTACCTTGAAGTGTCTTCCCATTAGGTAAGTTCTCCATTTCTTTAGTGCATGCAGTATTGCTAACATTTCCTTCTCATAAATAGGTTTTTGTAAATACTTTCCTTTGATTGGATGACTTTCAAAAGTAATGGGTCTTCCTTCTTGCATTAAAACAACACCAATTCCATTTCCCGAGGCATCAAATTCCACAATAAAGGTTTTTGTGAAGTCTGGCATAGCTAAGACCGGTGCTAGGCACAATGCCTCTTTAAGATGTTCAAAGGCCTTAGTTTCTTCAGGTGTCCATGAAAATGCATATTTCTTCAATAATGTTGTTAGAGGTGTTGATATTCTACCATAATTATTAACAAACTTGCGATAATACCCTATTAGCCCCAGAAATCCTCTCAACTGCTTTATGGTTGTGGGGACTTTCCATTCCTTAATGGCTTTAATTTTTTTAAGGTCTACTTTAACACCATTGTGAGATACAATATGACCCAGATATTCCACCTCTTGTATTCCAAAGAAAAATTTGGATGTTTTTTCATATAATTGTCTCTCCTGCAATAGTTTGAGCACCCTGTGAACATGTTGAACATGATCCTTCCAAGACCTGCTGTAGATTAGTATATCATCAAAAAATACTTGCACAAATTTTCTAAGGAAGGGTTTGAAAATGGAATTCATCAACCTTGAAATGTAGAAGGTGCATTGGTAAGGCCAAAAATCATGACCAAAAATTCATAATGACCCTCATGAGTTCGAAATGCTATTTTCAGAATATCTTCAGTCTTCATTCTAATTTGATGATATCCTCAACGAAGATCCAACTTGGTAAAATAAATTGCTCCATGTAATTCATCAATCACAGGAATGGGAAATTTATCTTTAATGGCGAGCTTATTGAGCTCCCTATAATCGGGACACATGGGCCATGATCCATCCTTCTTGTGTACCAATACTATAGGAGCAGAGAAATAACTTTGACTATGTTGAATTATACGCACCTCTAACATTTCTTCAATCATACGTTCAATTTTTCTCTTTTGGACATAAGGGTATCTATAAGGCCCGATGTTTAGAGGAACACTTCCTGGAATCAAATGAATAGCATGATCATGATCATGAATAGGTGGGAGTCCTTTGGGAGTTTCAAAACCCTTGGAATGATTGTCCAATATTTTTTGGAGATCTGCAGAAATAGATTATTTTGATGTTGGAATGTCTAGTGAGCATAATTGTGCAATTATGCCTCATTGTTCTTTATTTAGAAGTTTTTTCATGACATTATAGCTTATTATCTTTCCCAGCTTCCCTGCAATTCCCCATGATTCGACTTCCTTTCCTTCTGAAAAAAAATTCAAGAAAAGTTCTTGAAAATTAAAAGCTACTGTCCCCAAAGATTGTAACCATTGTACTCCTAGTACAACATCAGCACCTCACATAGGAATGGAAAGCATTGGACTATTCAATACATATTCCCCCATGGTTAGCTTGATATTATGGAATTTTCCAGAGAAATTTATAGTTCCTCCATTTTCAACCATCACTTGACATTCTGGTGATGGGCATATCCTCTTCTTGTTCATTTTCTTCTTCCTCTTCAATCTATGTAAAATAATTTCTTCTCAGCACACTTGTGACCTTTAGTGTATTTTATATCACAACTGTAGCAAAGCCCTTTTTCTCTTTTTTCTTCCAATTGTTGTGGTGTCAACCTTGTAGGTTGTTGAAATCTAGGAGTAGCAACACTTCCCTCTTTATAGAAGTGAGTGGTAGGTTTCCTTGTTGCCATAATTTTACATTCAATTTTTCTTGCCAAACTGAATGCCTTCTCTAATGAATTAGGTTCCAAAATGCGAACTTCATGTTGGATGTTATCCTTTAAAGTACCTATGAAGAGATCAATCCTGCGTTCCTTTGGAATATCAATTACCCTTATATTCAATTTTTAGAAGTCCTCAATGTGCTTCCCCACTAAAACCTTTTGTTTTAGATTTATCAATTGGCTAAAGAAGGTGTTGCTATTTGTATCCTCATAATGTTCTATCCTTTCCTCCATAAAAATTGACCAAGTGACAATTTGTTTTACAGGAGCAAAGCCATTGATACCATACACATGTATTTTTTTCTAAATGTAAAGTTGCAATGCGTACCTTTTGTGTGTTTTGCACATTATTGAGATCAAAATATTGCTCCATCTGTAATATCCATGTTACAGGATCCTTTCCATCAAACTTCCTCATATCCATTTTTGGAATATGGTGGTTCTTCCCACCGACATTAGAGTTTATGAAATCACGATTATCATTTATTTTGTTCTCATCATGAGTTTCCTCTACTATCTTTTCACCATTAGGAAACATTTTTTGTATCAACTTTATCAAACCTTCCATGTCTGCTTTTAGATCATTCTTCATGTTTTCCATTTTTTCATCAATCTTAGCTTCCATGTCATCCATCTTAGATTCCATGTTAGCTTCCATGCCATCTATCTTAGCTTCCATGCCATTCTTCAAACCATCCATATTAGATTCCACACCTTTCTTCAAACTATCCATCTTAGTTTCCACGCCTTTCTTCAAAACTTCCATGTCATTTTTTGTTGCTCTTTGCAAGAGTGAAATTTGTTGAACTTGCTCTTGTAAATTTCATATGTCATGTTGCCATTTTTCGTCTTCATGAATCATAGTAGAGCCTTCTAAAGGCTTAATGGGTGTTGAATTATTTTGAGGGGCCATTTTAGAATCTAATACTGATATATATTCTACAATATGCCCTTGGAATCAATTCAACTTGATTCTTCAAACAAGACTTATGCAATTCGGGAAAACAATATACACACCTTTTACTTGCTTTTGAGGAGCTCTATATTGAAATTGAATTATCTCTATAATTGTAGATCCTCAATATCTGAAATTTAGCCTTGTAATATCCCTCTGAAGCTTTTTTCAAATGTCATAGGTCTGACCTGATTTGGATTCTTCAAGGAAACGTTATGTCCAATCTCCCACAATGACCCAATTATGGACTGGTTCAGTAGAGCAAACTTGTACGACTTGTCACATGTCACTGTTTCCTCCTTTTCTATGAAATTGATAGAAAAGAAACTACAGTCCGTTTACTTTTGGCCACTTTTTACAGCATTACAATCCGATGCTCAAAGAGAGAGTTATGAAGATTTTCCCACGATAACCTCTTTGAGATGAAATTCGGGAGCCTGACAAAGACCTAACTTCCACAGATCATATCTCCGAAAATATTGCAAACCAAGATCTGAAATTTTGCGACGATGTTCCTCAGGATTTCAGCTTCACTCTCTAAACATTTCAGCTTCTGAAACTTCATAGAAAAACATTTATAGCGCAAATTCCACGATGACCTGTTTAGGTTAAATTCAAGAGCCTGCAAAAAGCCCTAACTTCCATAGATCATATCTCCGAAAATATTGTAAACCAAGCTCTAAAATTTTGTGACGATGTTACTCAGGATTTCAGCTTCGCACTCTAAATATTTCAGCTTCTGAACCTTGTAGAAAACAAGTTATAGTGAAAATTCCACAATGACCGGTTTGGAGTAGCGAAAACCCTAGAATCCAAAACTTTGATACCAAATGTTGTGAAAACTACTCCAAAAATAGAAGAAAAGAGATATCAACGCCCTATAAATAAGCCACTTCGAGGGGGCAACCTCCAATACATTACATGAATGAACAATTCTTGGATGATACAAATTAAAAAACCTCCTTTCTACATATAGGAGTCCATGGGGCCACAATGTAATCCTAGCCGACCTAACAATAATAATTTAAGGGCACAATAATAACAATATGGGCATTACGAGGGTAAAATAATAACAATAAGGGGGTCACGCTAACAACAATAAGGGACTATACTAGTAATATAGGGACCTAACAAAGATGAAATTACAATTTCTCTTCCAATTTAATTAGGGGAAAATTAAATCAGAAGCCCTGCTTTGGGGTGCCATTTCAAGATAAGGATTAAATGATTAGATTCAGCCTCTCCTTCTACAACTAGGCTTTCGATAGGGGTTTAGCTTCAATCTTTTTCTTTTTTCTGGGTGCAAGGTTCCTCAAGGTCCTTTGTCTCCATTGATCTACATGTTTTCTCAATGCATGGGTGTATAACATTTTAATTAAAGCATGATGACATATATCATGAGAGAACAACTCAGTTCTGGTTCTAGCCTTAGTGGTCAATCTGGAGAAGAAATTGATGTATAAAATAGGGCAGACTCATCTTACAAAAACCACTTACCTGACATAAAAATCTCATGTGATATAAATAAATTTTGGATTACCTTCCTTCACACGTAAAGAACAACTGCACGGTCCTTAAAGAATTGGTCCATTTGGGCTTCAACATACTCTGAGGGACTCTAACGCTCTAATTAGGACTTTGAAAATTTTCCTTTGAGAATAAACTCAAATCTACATTCTATACCCTCTATTTCTTGAACCACTTGTCTCCTTCAGTAGATAACCCTGTAGCTTCTGCAATTGACTCCTCAGTGACTAGAAACTCCAAATTTCTAATCTGTGTTGTGTTGCCATCAAAAGAATTAATGTAATTGTGACTACAACCCAAATTATACCCATTAAAACAATGGAAAATCAGCTCCCATCGTGCATTGGTTAACAATGGTATGAGTTCTTCATATGCCTGAAACCATATTCCATATGGATCATACCGTTTATATGACCAAAATTTCCCATATCTCAACTAAAAATGCACACAACCTCTGGTCACACACTATAAAAACTACAAGAAAATATCTCAAGCACTACAAATGGGTTACCTGGAAATGCTAGAAATGATTGTTTTACAAATAGCTGCAATTTTTAGGTTTAGTTTTAAAACCCTCCCCTAGTACTTTGAAAGTCATTCAAATGTCACATCGGGTTTTGATATAGGTTAAATTACTTTCAACAAAGGTCTGGTCATTTTAAATGATAGAAAATGCGGTTTAAAAACATCTATTTTTACATTTTCTATAGGCGTTACCAAAATATTCGTAGTGCAGTATGTAGGCGATGAAAAATATTTTCGTACTAACAGTTGTAGGTGCTACAAACTATTTCAGAGTGTTACTTGTCTACTTTGATTGGCTCTAATTTACTGCAAAACAGGAAAAAATAGGTATAACATAAATAAAATATTTTTAAATGTTTCTAAGCTTTATGATATCTTTTCATATTTTTTTTTACATAGCCCAATGCTTAATCCTTCACTCTTTATAAATGAATATGTCGATTGATTCTCAAAACATTTGCACCATATGTGAAGGTACAAACCTAGTTATAACACCCTCGAATATTACCTATCTTGAAAATCGTACTCCACCTAGGCTGGGTTCCTCCTCGGCTCTTGGTTCTATAGGTGCTTCGTTCTCTCTGACCTATCGAATGGTAAAAATTAGTTTTTAAATAATTTTCGGGTAGACTTCACAAATTTTAGCCCATTGGTTTGTTTGGTTGCGCCAAAATTTTGCAGGCGGAGGTCCCGGGGTCAAGCCTGCAAGCCTCCCCCATAATGAAATGTTGTTGGTGAGAAAATTTGGCATTTTATGTGGTAATGGGGCTATCGAATGGGCGGGTTGGCTAAACCGGTCGGGAAGTTTTTATCCCCGTTGTCCCCCCTCTATATATTATATAGTCGGTTTGTAATGACAAGTGGGGCCTTGGGTCACCCGTGGGCCCCAGTTCATATTTAATTTTTTTAATATGTTGTGTTGGGAGTTGTAGGGGGTGGTAGCTCGCACCCCATTTTTTTATATTTTATATTTTTATTTTTAAAAGAATATGGTTGAAAATTGTTGACCGATTTTTTAAGCTCAGTGGAAAAATCAAGTAGGCAACAAATTCACCAATTTCGACCACCACACAATGTCAAATTGTTTCTCCATTAGTAGCCACCAAATTTATCGTCTTTCGCCAAATTTAACTGAGCCTCTAGATTTTTCGATCCTCCATCTTTAGCTGGCGCTCTGCTAAATTTAGCCAGTTGGGCAAAGTTGACCAAACGTTTGACTACAAATATCTTGAGCATACAAAGTCAGATTTGAGTGTCATTTGCACCATTGGAATCACGATGAAAAACTCTATGTTTTGGTCCTAGTTTGGAATAAATATGAGGATTTTTATTTTTGAGCCTTTCTAGAGCCACCTCGATCAATGAGAAAGGTGTTAATTGAAGAGTACCAGGGTATTAGAGTACGCGGCTCTAGAAATAATTCTTTTTAATTCAATTCATTATAATATCGGTTCGATATGACGGGGAATAATTGTCAGTTGTAGTAAATGGAAAGGGTTGTCATCAATTGAAGTTTTTTCTACTAGGCTCAAGAGTATACTAGTATTGGGAGGATTAGAAATAAGAGTTTAGAATGAATTCCATATTTGTTATGGAGACTCTCATGCTCATGAGTAGATTACCATCTAGCACTCAGAGGCAAGAGTTTGAAAGGTTCCCCAATATTCAAAGATCAAGAACATAGTCACAATGCATGGTTACAAGGTGCGAAAGTATAACACCTAAAGGTTGTGAGCCTAGGATCAAATATGGTATCTGCTATGTAAAGTACATGGTCATGAACCTTGGTCACAAGATGTGATAAAGAAGGTTGTGAGAGCTAACCATCACCACATCGATATGTAAAGGTCATGGTTCCACCAAATGACATGAACATAGAGTGTGGTCACATAGTGTTAAAGGGCTAAAGAACCTAACTCTTTTTTGGTCACATAGAAGGGAGCTAAAATGAGGGAAGAACACTATAGGTGAAGTTTATCTCTTGGACCTAAAGAGTGCTATGAAATAAAACATGTGAATTAAAGGTTGGCATTTAAAATTATGAAATCCATTATTGAATTCATGGTATGAATAAAGGTGGTGTGTTGAAGTGGTTAAGGAAATAGTACCATGGATCAATGCCCATGTAAAAGAAAGGTCATAAACTATAAAATATGAGAAAAATAATTGAAACTCTCGCTAAACCCATGATGAGAAAAATAATTGAAAGGGTTTAGTGTCTCCTTCAAGTTAGTTCCTTTAAATCATGGGATCGATACCTCTTTCACATTCATGCCTGTAAATTATGGGATCGATGCCTCCTTTAGGTTGGTGCTTGTAAATAAGAAAATGGGTGTCTCCTTCTAGTTTGTGGTAGAAAAATGATGTAACGATAGGTTTGTGCCTACAATAATATTCAAAGAGATATGTTTTGTGGTTCTCACCCTTTAAGGGTTTCCACATACATTTGGAATTGTTATGTGTTACTTATGTGATTGATGCGTTTAAGGTTTAAATTGTATTATAGTGTTAAATTTGTAAAATTAGTCATTAGACTAATTCACCTCCCCTCTCATTATAGTCAAAATATGACATTCAAGAGATTTGATCTATCTCAACAATATGGAGCTATGATGATTTTAGATAAATTAGTTTGTTTAATAATACACGTGCATATTATTTATGAATATATAAAATGTCCAAAGGACATAATAAAAAAGAGAATCATATTTATACAAATGCTTAACATATAATAAATTAATATAAATTAATATTAATTTATCTTATCATAACTTTATAATCACATAAGTAAAAAGATTTGTTCAACGTTGGTTTCAAACTTTTTTCCAATTTTAGAAGCAAATGAAATGGAAAACATTATCTTAAAAGGGAAATTGTGAAAATATAGATTGAAATTTTTGGACTTCTTTATTTACTTATTACTACCATCCATTGGTAGTAGTTACACACAGAAGTATCCATTATTAGATCTGGATAATCAACTGTAAATTTCCATAATCTCTGTAATTATATCAATTACATACCATCCCGGTGCCATAATTGAGATGCAGAGTACAAGTGCCTATGCCTGGCATCGCATTTTTGAGAAGACAACAACTACAGTAGGATTGGAGTTGTTTGTCCTTCTTCTTTACAAACAACACCGGTACTCCCCAAGGGGATACACTTGGTAGAATATATGGTCCCTTATCCAACAATTCTTGCAGTTGCATTTTCAATTCTGTTAACTCAGGTACACTCATGCAATATGGTGCTCTTAATACGCATTTTATGCTGGGCATTAATTCGATAGTGCAATCGATATGTCTTTTTGGAGCTAATCCTTGTATATTTTTTGGAAACACATCCATGAAGTCCTGTACTACTTGTATATTTTCCAACATAGGGGTCTTCTCATTAGAGTAAGAAACTCCCACTTGGATGGCATAAATCTGGCATCCTTTTCTGATGCATTAACCCTACTGAGATGCTAAGATGGGACATAATTGTAGGGGTTTCTTGATTCCTTGCAATTATTGGCATGTCCCATATTCATCTCTGAAGTAAATGGTCTTATTATTATAGTTTACCAGAGACCAATGTCTTTCTAACCAGTCCATACCTAGTAGTATGTCATAGGAACCAAAAGGTAAAATATTTAATTCTACCTTTAACTGTTGATTTTCGATTTCCAAAGAACAATTTGAAACATTGGCACTAACCCTTCTCTTTGCTCAAGTAGCTAGTTGTACTAGCCAAGGGTTCTTAAATTTTTGGCTTTGTAAGTTACATTTTTCCACTATCTAGGGGTTTACATAACCTAAGCTGGCACCATGGTCAACCAAAATATAAAAATTTTGTGAAAATAACTTACCTTCAAGTTCTATCATTGTTGGTAGGTAATCTGCTTGTTGGTATTCAAGAAATGCATTAATTATTGGTATATTTCGAGCCACATCCCCCACTGTAGAAGCCTCTTGCAGGTTAACTGTTGTTTTGCCTCTCCCACAATGAGGAAAATATTTGTAATAATGTGCCTCACCACATCCCCAACATTGCAGAGGGGGTTTCTGGGTCTACCCCTGCTCTAGTTTCCAGGAGGCTTCTGTGGGTCGTTCCTCTATTGGCCATTTTGTTCTCTTGTGATTTTTCCCAAACTTCCTACTGACTGAATTTATTACAGAATTTTAAAATTACCAGGCCTGGTATTTTTAAAATTTGAGTTACTTTTTTGTCCTTTCTTTGGCAGCTAGTTTCTACCTGTTTCCCCTTTTTCCTTGGACTGCTAGTAGCACATTTGTTCTTCTCGAATTGCCTCCTCCAATGGTATCATTGGTGTTATATATATATATATATATCAGAATATCTATTATCTTGATTTTTCCATCGTACTTGATGATGTATGTAATTAAATTAAGGGTACAGGTGTTTATCGTCCTTCTGATTTTCCGTGCCACATTTCTATGATTGAATCGACATTTATGGGATTTAACGTCATTGGATCTTTGGCAACGATCAATGGTGGATACAAGCCGACCTGGGGTTAGGGTAGTTGACCTACCCACAACCCTAACTATTTTTCTCATTTGCTCAGTGAATTGTAGCCTTCTGCTCCTCCGCTCTACGGCTTCGAATCTGCTGACGCTCTATTGTCACATTGTTTTCATTATTTTTTGGGTTAAAATATGCTCCACTGCCATATCTATGCAACAGGTAATCTCTGGAAGAGGATGCGATTTTATTTGGCAATGCTTTTCTATGTATTTACAGTTGTTGATATTCCACTTCTCCACGCGTCCGCTTCGGTTGACATAATATGGAGTTTCTAATTGTTATTATAGGTTCTTGATTTTCCCTAGATTTCTTGCTGCACAACTGAGCTTCACTATCGTTTTCCCTTCATTCAGTTTGTTAACTTGGTTTCTTACTGTGCAGGCTCTTGTCGTAGCGAGACCCTCATGTCGCTGAGGAATCAAGTTCGAAAGACCCAACACATTCACGTATGTAATACTTTATGGTTTAACAATTTTATCCTTTGTGTCATTTCTAGGGTTAACAATCCCTCGAATAGGGTTTAATCATTTTTTGTTTTGATTTTCGGTGTCTCAGGTTATGGCTACCGACTTCCTCTGGTATTTTACCCACGTAATTCCTCCTTTCTCGCATAATATGGTAGTTTCTTATAATAGTTGATGCTATAACTCTATTTCAGGCTATCATTCCTAACATTCGGTTGTTTGTTTGTAGTTAACATACACACCTGCTTTCTTGTCTCAACCTGCGAGGCGCTGCTCCCTCAATATTGACTCTGTCTTCTGTAATGACTTCATATTCCTTGATGTACATGTACTGCAGTCGCTGAGTTTATTAGTTGAGCTAGATGTTATGATGGGACGTAATTGTAGAGGTTTCTTGATTCCTTGCAATTCTTGGTGTGTCCCATCTTCATCTCTGAAGTAAATAATATTATCCTTATAGTAGACTAGAGACCAATGCCTTTCTAACCAATCCATACCCAATAGTATGTCATAGAAACCAAAAGGTAAACTATTTAATTCTACCTTTAACTATTGATTTTTCATTTCCAAAGAACGGTCCGAAACTTTGGCACTAACTCTTCTCTTTGCTCCAGTAGCTAGTTTTACTAGCTAGGGGTTCTTAAATTTTTGGCTTTGTAAGTATTTTTCCACTATCCCAGGGTTTACATAACTTAAACTAGCACCAGGGTCAACCAAAATAGAAATAGTTTGTGAAAATAACTTACCTTCAAGTTCTATCCTTGATGGCTGGTAATCTGCTTGTTGGTCTTCAATAGCTGCATTAATTATCAGTGTATTTCGAGCCACATCCCCCACTGTAGAAGCCTCGTGCAGGTTAGCTATTGTTTTGCCTCTCCCACGATGAGGACAATATTTGTAATAATGTGACTCATCACATCCCCAATATTGCAGAGGGGGTTTCTGAGCCTACCCCTACTCTGGTTTGGTGGAGGCTTCTGTGGGTCATTCCTCTATTGGCCATTTTATTCTCTGGTGATTTATCCCAAACTGCCTACTAACTGAATTTCTTGCAAAATTTTTAAAATTGCTAGACGTGGTATTTTTAAAATTTGAGTTACTTTTATGTCCTTTATTTGGCGGCCAGTTTCTACCTGTTTCCCCTTTTGCCTTGGACTGCTGGTAGCACATTTGTGCTTTTCGAATTGCCTCATCCATAGTCTTCGGATTTAGGAATTTGATTCTTTCTTTCATGTGAGCAGGTAGGCTGCTCAGAAATCATTTAACTTTAGTCTTCTCATCTTTCAGGTAAGGTACATATCTTAACAATGATGTGACCTTTGCTATGAATTCATCCATTGGCATATGTCCCAGTCTTAAATCATGGATTTATCGAGATTTTTCATCATAGAAATGCTCCGTTAAATACTTATCCTTGAAATATTTTTGGAACTTGTCCCGCATTACATTTTGGTCTTCAATACTTCGAACATTTTTTACTTCCTCCCACCATAAAGTAGCTTTCTACCTCAGCTGATAAATCACCAAGGGAGCCTTGAGGTTGCTACTATATTCATAGACTTGAAAGTACTTGTTCATATTAATTTACCATGCTTCAGCCATCTCTTCGGCCTCTTCATTGAAATTAGAGGTTTTCTTTCCTGAAACTCTCCCTGCAATTCGACTTTCTATTTCTTCATTTCTTGCCGTTCAGACACATTTCCAAACTCTGCTTCGTTATAAAATTTTTTTATTACTCCGTTCTGTATGAACTCCATCTGGCTTGTCATTAGTATGTCGTCGTTGTTCGCTTTCTTCTCGAGTGCTTCTTTCAGATCTTGGTGGAACTATCCCTTGATTCTTCCTATCAAATAGGATTTTGAGAATCCTCTCCTACTCTTGCATCAATATTTCATTGTCGCTTCTCACTTGGACCATTTCTTCCTGTAACTATTGCATTTTACTTAGCAGTATACTTATCTGAAATTTTTGTTCTTCTAGTAATCTGGTGGTCTGTTGGTGCTGATCTACACTTAGTTGTACCCACATTTCTAGGTTCATCTCAGGGTTGGTTTCAGGATGTGATTCCCCAGCACTCCTGGGTACTTGATGCGTTAATCCCCTTTTCATAGTATCCTTTCTACTTTCTGTGCACAATTTTTCACACGAAAATTTGTTATTCAGGTAACCCATTTGCGTCCCAGCATATGAACGTTGCTTTGATACCACTTGTGGCATTCAAAAAATAAATAAATTACTTTTAATCCTTATACACCTCTTAACTACCTAGAAGAGGATAACCTTATCCATGCATTAAACCATATGACAATATATTGAAACAAAACATTATATGACTTATGTATTAACACATTTCATACCTATATAAAATTTTAGTTCACCTTATGAACTCACACATCCATATACATATCATTATAAATATTAAAAAAAATCCATGTGATATGACTATAGGCATATAATCAGAATTATGGCTATTGTACAAATAGATTTCAGGTTATGAAATTTAGGGTTTGATTGATATATAACCCCATAACCTATGGTATCATCGGCATTATATATATATATATAATCTTGATTTTTCCATCGTAATGGATGATGTATGTAATTAAATTAAGCGTACAGGTGTTTATCGTCCTTCTAATTTTCCGTGCCACCTTTTTATGATTGAATCGACATCTATGGGCTTTAATGTCATTAGATCTCTGGCAACAATCAATGGTGGATAAAGTTGTCCTGGGGTTAGGGTAGTTAACCTACCCACAACCCTAACCATTTTTCTCATTTTCTCAGTGCATTGTGGCCTTCTGCTCCGCCGCTTTGCAGCTTCGAATCTGTTGACGCTCTATTGTCACACTATTTTCAATCTTTTTTGGGTTTAACTATGCTCCGCTGCCATATCTATGCAACAGGCAATCTCTGGCAAAGGATGTGATTTTATTTGAAAATGATTTTCTATGTATTTAGAGTTGTTGGTCTTCCATTTCTCCATGCGTCCACTTCGTTTGACATAATATGGAGTTTCTAATTGTTATTACAGGCTCTTGATTCTCCCTAGCTTGCTTGCTGCACAGCTGAGCTTCGCTACCAGTTTTCCTTCATTCAGTTTGTGAACTCGGCTTCTTACTATGCAGGTTCCTGTCATAGTGAGACCCCCATGTCGCTGAGGAAACAAGTTCAGAAGACCCAACGCATTCACGTAGCTAGTACTTCCTGGTTTAACAGTGTTCTCCTTTGTGTCATTTCTATGGTTAAAAATCCATCGCGTAGGGTTTAACCATTTTTAGTTTTCGTTTTCGGTGTCTTAGGTTATGGCTACCGACTCCCTCTGGTTTTTTACCCAGGTAAGTCCTCCTTCCTTGCAGAGTATGGTAGTTTCTTCTAATAGTTGATGCTAAAATTTTGTTTTAAGCAAT
Source organism: Pinus albicaulis (assembly GCA_034641835.2). Taxonomy (NCBI): domain Eukaryota; kingdom Viridiplantae; phylum Streptophyta; class Pinopsida; order Pinales; family Pinaceae; genus Pinus; species Pinus albicaulis. The sequence continues at coordinate 16,073,209 of CM076575.1, forward strand.
CAGTCCTAACATTCGGCTGTTGGTTTGTAGGTAACGTATGAACCCGCTTTCTTGTCTGAAATTGCGAGGCGCTGCTCCATTAGTGTCGACTATTTTTTCTATAACGACTTCGTATTCCTTCATGTACATGTATCATGGTCCTTGAGTTTATTACTTGAGCTAGATGATAAATCCTCCAGGAGTTTCTAGGATTGAATCCCTAAGTTTCTATAGTCCGTTCTTGTTCTAGAGGCCTTATGGCTCTATCTCTTTCTATTTCGGAAAAGTCGTGTAATAGAAACCATCTATTTTAGTGTTGGCATAATACAATTAGTTTGTTCAATTTTCATAAATTTCTTTCCATGCAAAAGTTCTCTGGGCCTAACTTGGATTTCCTACCATTTTATAGTCAAATCTTTGTTTTGGCTTGAATGTAACTCTTAGTTACTTTATTATCATTTGACCGAGTGGTCTCTTAGTACAAATAGTTGTTGAGAGTGATATGATGTGTTCATGGTTGCTTTTTTATTATTTCATTATTCAAACATCTTTGGTATTTGACTTTAAAGGATATCTGCCTTCATAGAGAAAATGTGTGTGCTGTTCTTGTTTCCACATATTGCAGTCAATGATTCTTATACTGGGATTTTATTTCTCTATGTTGTCAAAGTTCTGATTTTCTTTCTATTTATATGTTGGAACAATTAATTAAATTTTAACTTGTGGAACAAGAAGGTACTGTAGATGTATTCTTGTTTTCTTTTATTCTATAGAATTTATTCTTTCCTGTTATTACATTTGAATGTTCTCATTGATACATTGTTATGCTAATAACATTTCTGCTAGAAGAAAATATTTATCGAAATTACGTAACTGGAAACACTATATTACTTTCTGGGTATTTGTTCTAATTTCTACTACTTCTAGGGTTGATATTCAGACCATCAAGGTTCCCTGATACCCACTGTATCCCTAGTCTGAGTATAGGATGTGCAAAAAGAGGCAACAACTTTTCTTGTCTGGAGTGTCTACTCTGGACTAAACTGACAATCTCTTCTACCATACATATTAGCAATTTCACATGTATTCTTACTATTTATTTTTCTTGAAGTCTCTACACCTACACAGTAGGGTTTTACTTTTTAGATAAGTGTAATGATTGTACATTATTAGGATTTTCTTAAAATATTGCTTCCATATTATTTACATATCTATGTATATACAAAAATTCACCTTTTACTGCTAAATACCTTTATGTAAATTTTTTAAAAAGAAGCATAAAGAGACATTTATTAATTTTTTATTCAGATTCATCAATTTACAGAAGCATCTATCTGTGTAACTAGAATTCATAGTGAGTTTCATAATATTTTTTTTCACATATTCCAGTTACTTATCTCACTTAAAACTTCTAATGATATCATCCTAGCCTTGAGAGAGGTTATGACATCCTCGTCTCCACCCATGCTCCGCACCAGAGTAGGGTTTAGCTAGCAGTAATTTTAGTTGAGACCTCAAGACCTCTAGTCCAGTCTTCCTTTCTAGATTCAGGGTTGCTGAGTCTCCACTGGTTCGACCAGCTCTGGATTAACTCTCACCCTCAAGCCTTCTCGCTTTTTCTAATGTCATAGAACCCCTTTTCCTCACCAGGATTTTCCTTTATCCTTAGAGGAAAAGGCAACTGTCTTTAACTGCTTTTTCCTAACTACTCTAGAATATTGGAATACTTTATCAATAGTCTTTATGGAAACATTATATAATTAATTTCTTTATTCAAAGACAAAAATAAAGCATGTTCATTTTCATATTAACTTTACATGTTAATCTCATTAAAAAAACGTAAATGCATAATCCCTTTTAAAAAATAAACAGAAATAGATTAAGAAACAAATCTAGTTGTTACATAGGAATGAGTGTGTATTAGCATAGGACATAATAGATTAGATGGTATATCTGACATGTAGTTGAATATCAAGTTGAGTTGGGAGTTAAAGAGAGCATGAATAAAGAATATACAATGCAATATCTAGGCGAGTAAATAGAATATCAAAGAACAAAGAAATTTGAATGTGTAAGAGGTAACTAGAGTGCTTATTGAGCTAGTTTGAAAATGTGATGAATAATGGATCTAATAGGAAAATCAAGTCGGTTCCTATAAATCGAAGGGGACTAAAGTCTCCTTTAGATTGGTGCTTATAAATTAGAGGGAACATGTGTCTTCTTCAGGTTGGGGCTTGTAGATTAGAGGGGACAAGAATCTCCTTCAAATTGGTGCCTATAAATTAAAGGGAATAAGAACCTCCTTTAGGTTGGTATTTATAAATTAGGGGATCAATGTCTCTTTCAAGTTAGTGCCTTTAAATCATAGGATCGATGCCTCTTTCAAGTTCATGTCTATAAATTAGGGGATTGATGTCTCCTTTAGCTTGGTGCTTGTAAATAAGAAAATGAGTGTCTACTTCTAGTTGGTGCTAGAAATTTGATGTAACAATAGGTTGGTGCCTACAATAATATTCAAAGAGATAAGTTTTGTGGTTTTCTCCCTTTAAGGGTTTTCACATACGTTTAGAATTCTTATGTGTTGCTTATGTGATTGATGTGTGGAAGGTTTAAATTGTCTTATAGTGTTAAATTTGTAAAATTGTTTATTATAATGATCCATCTCCCCTCTCATTATAATCAAAATCCAAGGCTCAAGGGATTTTATCTATCTCGATAATATAGAGCTATGACCATTTTAGATAAATCAGTATGTTTAACAATATAAATGCATGTTAATTATGAATATATCAAACTTCCAAAGACATTAAAAAAAGAGAATCATATTTATACAAATGATTAACGTATAATAAATTAAGATGAATTTATGTTAATTTATCTTACCATAACTTTATAATCACGTAAGTAAAAAGATGTGTACAACGTCGGTTTCAAACCTTTTTCCAATTTTAGAAGCAAATGAAAGGGAAAACATTATCTTAAAATGGAAATTGTGGAAATAGAGATTGAAAGTTTTGGACTGCTTTATTTACTTATTACTACCCTTCATTGGTAGTAGTTACACACAGAAGTCCCCATTATTAGATCTGGATAATCAGTTGCAAATTTCCATGATCTCTGTAATTCGATCAACTACAGACCATCTCGGTGCCATCCTTGAGATGCAGAGTACAGGTGCCTGCGTCTGGTATCGCATTTTTGAGAAGACAGCAACTGCAGTAGGATTGGAGTTGTTTGTCTCCAGACGATGTGCAAGTCGTGTATGAGACGTCATAGCAAATAAGCGCGCACACTGTACATAATATCACACATCACAAATCCATTCAACGTTACCATCACAGCAGATACTCTTTGGAAATAGAATTGCATTTAGACATTAGCATTAAATGGTGACAATATAATTATATTCACCTGCTAGACATTTAGACATTAGCATTAAATGGCACAAATGGAATTATATTTACCAGCTAGCAGCTTACGATTCTGACCGCTCATGTCATTTCCTTGTGCAGAGGATGCCATCATTGCTAGAAGCAGTACACCTACAATCCATAGAATATGATGATCCAAAATATATAGATAGAAATTACAAACTAAATGGTAATTACAACAAAATACATACATACCTGCTATTTGCAGAAAAAGAAGATTTCGTTTGCATGAGGCCATTATATTATATGATAACTCCACTCTTACAATCAAACAATCAATTGATATGGTTAATGCACTGCAATAACATGTACTCACTTCAATGACCTGAGACATATTGGTACGCAAATGAGGCATTTATATAGAAATGTAGGTTTGGGTAGAGTAGCCTACCTTTTTCTTTCCTTCACATTTACATTTGAGAATCAGCTGAGAGCAGTTCATTATTCAACGGAGAATTGCATCGTGTATCCATTATTTGACCACGTAGATGATTTGGAAATTTCTCTTTGACCAAGTCCACCAATGTATCGTAATCAATTGTAAACTTCCACCCTGATCTAGATAGTCAAAATTAATGATAAATGAGAAAGGGAAAAAAACAGAGACGGCACTTACTCAACCATGAGTTGGGTGGTCGTATAATTCCATATTTTAGATCATATAGATATTATTATTATTTATTACAATATCAGACAGAGAAAACTCTCTTAAAACGTCATTACAATTCTGGTCGCATTCCCAAGGATATTTATAAGTTAGAGATGTTATGTATGTTATAAAAATTATTTATTTCAGAGGATAATGGTAAGTACATTGTTTATCGTTATAAAAAATAATATATTTTCAACATTTTACCTTAATGTTAAATTATAATTATTATTGATTATAATTATTCAAAGTTGTTGAGATTTTTTGGAAGTTTTTAGGTGGATTTTTCTGGTCTAATTTCTGTAAAATCCAGTAGGATTTATTGAAATCACAAGCTTGATCGGTAATCCCTGTAGAATCGAAGTTCAGTAGGGTTTTTCAGGGTGTTGAATCCATATATACAGTTAAAAACTACTTTAAATAACAATACAAGATTTCATCTCAATTGTTTAGGCAAGATTCCGACAAATGAAAGTCCACAAAGTGGCACTAAAGACAACTCCTATTTATTCTTTTAAATAAAATGGTTTTAATTTTTTATAAATTAGTTATTTATATGACTCAATGGTGGGAATTTTCATGGCATCTTTTAATTTTCATTATAAAAATAATTTAGTTATTCAACTAGAAATTATGAGATTAAAGAAGTTTGTATGGTTGGTGGATGAGATATGTTTGTATGGTTTGTAATACCACCTAATTTTAGGTAAAATTTGTTGCATTGTTGTTTACAATTTTCTTTGGGTTTCCTTACAAAAAATTGGAGATAGTGTAGGTAGGCTACCCATTGTGTGAGGCCTCAAAGGTATTTACAGACTATATTAGTGTTATAGGAGTACCTAGAGACACAACTAAGAGACTTCCTATTTGCCTATGCTAGAGCCTTGGAAGGGAAGGATGACAAGGGAAAAATAATTGGAGGGAAAATTTATAAAGTTAAATGAAATCTAGAGGTTGACACAACGGATACAATAACATTGAATTTAGATAATACAGGATCAAATTCAGTTGTACATGATTGAATTCATCTAATGGATCTAGTGCTAGGAATGGCTTTATGGATGAAATTGAAAAAAAAAAAAAGTCTAAATATTGAGGGAATTCCAATTGTAGGAGTATAACAAAAAAATGACATGGATCAGATGGGGGATGTGTATGGGAAAGAGGGTCTAGAGATTCTAGGTGGTGACACATGGAATTAGGTTGCAGACATAAGTATTCATAGGAAAAAGTCCACAATGATGAGTGGTATTGCAAGGAAATTTTAGAATCCTAAAGGACTTATACATTTTCCTTCTTTCAAAATTTTGTTGTTCACACATATCATCATGAGATTCATGTTACCTCTAAATATTCTCATAAGGTAAGCAATTATTACTCCTTGGATCTGTAACACCCTCATCCCACATCTACCCTAGTAACCGGCCAATCGATGTAAATATGCAACGAGAGGCCACTATAAAGGGATTCAACCTCCTTAGTGACCTTATGGAACTAGAATTGATGGAAACACATCAAACATACCTCCCACGTCAGCAAGAAAACTCTGAGGAGCCATCCCAACCATTAAGATAACTAGCCCTTGGGTCCCATTGAATTTTGAGACCATTAAACCCCCAGACGCCCCCTTGATATGGACAAGGGTGCGTCTAGGAGGCTGTGGATGTTCCCACAATATGGGTATGCATGCGCCGAGGGGATGCTCTTTAAGCTGTTGTAAATGAACATTCTCTTACTGAGAACATGTCATTGGTTGCTCTTCATGACTGTCTTCAAGTGAATATATAAAACAATTAGTTTCTAGCTCATGATGACATGAATAAAAAACAAAACAGTTTGGGCCAGCAACCTCTACTTCTTCTGCAAAATTTGCTTGGAAAGGATGTCTTATATGCTCATGGTTTCCTAGGTTCTTTTGTTCTCCATCAACAAATTTTTCTCTGAAAGTCATCCTTTCCATTATATTTTCCATTGTCTTCACCAAAGTGTTTATCCTAGTATCTGATGATGTTGATGGCTCCTCCTTTACACATGCCCTCCTTTCAACCTTCATCTTGGATTTTTTGGGAAAAAAGTTTGCTTCCACGCTAACAACATTTTTCTGCATATCCTCCAAAGTGACTAGATTCCTTTCCTTGAGGTTATAGGAAACCTCATCATCAAAGCCATCAGGGTAATGAAGAATTGCCAACCCTGGGGGATGTTTTATATCAGCATGTATGGAATTGTAAACTTTATTAAATATGGCTGATAACTCTTGAACTGCCTCAATTGGATACCTCTTTAGACTTTCATATTTGGCCAAAATCTCCAAAGGGTTTTTCTTAACCTCCCATCATTCAAGGAAAGTGTGCTCAAACTATTGCAAATCAGCAATACTACCAGCTAGCAAAACCTCTCATACATGTACAATATTTTTCAACTTCGAAAAGGTCAAGGAAATATTCGAAACCCTGGATGTGTCTTTCAACTAAAATCTTGTCAAGTCCTCCATCAAACATGGGCATATACTTATAATGATTTGCTAGAAATTCATGAAGTATGGAAGGCAACTTCAAAGGCCTAAATCTCTCTTTGATATTGGTAAGAGAAAAATCTTGTATAGGAGAAGTTATATTGCATTTAATATCTAGAGGCTTACTACTTTGGCTATGATTATCATTAGGATCTTGCTAAGGATCACTAATATAAAAAGGAGATGGATTCACAACTTCAAAAGACTGATATACAATCTTAAAAGGAGAATCATGTGCAAATTTGTAGTCTTTGTTTGAATACAAAAAATAAAGGAAAATTATTTTAATATGTTGGGAAAAGCACAAGAGGTATCTAATGAAAAATTATAATATTTCTCACCAAAAATTAAATCTTTGATACCTAGTATTTCTGAAATATCCTTCCATTCCTCTATCAACAAGTCTCGTTCTCTAGTGGAGTCATTGCATCTGAATGTAAAATTTATTGGAATCGCCACGTGAATGGTACAACCTCCTTGCGTCTGACTCATGTCCACCATCAACAATCACCTCTGAAACTTTGATGACCTTTCAAGAGGAATATGGAACCTTCGGTCCTCGGCAAGCCCAATAGAATGAGATTGGGTTGAGTAATTATTCAAGCATTCATGCGCCTGAACAACAAGCATAGGTGTAACATATGGTTTTGCATGGCCTCAAAGACCACCATTGTTGTGTTTCAATTTTTTTTTTATGAATTTGCATCAATAACTAACTTTGAACATTGATTGCAACATGTTGATCCAATGCATGAAAATATGAAAATTACATGAGAACCAATGACAGTGTAAAAAAGGAATTGACTAGAGTAATAATCTACATACATGGGTTGATTATCAGTGGAAAGAGGGTAACTAGCACGAATTATGTTCTAAGAGCAGAACAAACTCAAGATGACACCGAGATGACAATGAAAACAGAACAAACTCAATATGACAACAAGATGACAATAGAGACTTGTAACAACTCAAGGGATGAATCCATGGATTTCTATTTCTATTATGGTATTAGAGATTTTATATCATATCCACGGGAAGAGATATTCATAGAGGTTAGAGAGTTAGTTAGGTAGTTATCTTAAATTAAGGAGGTGGTGGATGAATGGCCTAACAAATTTCAATCATCTAATATTTGAGTTTGAACATTGAATTTCTTGCTTTAGAAACTAGGGGAGTTTGAAAATTGAATCTCCTTATTTACACATGACTTCGAAACAAGGCGATCACCCATTGAACTACACCACCAATTGAACTGCACCCAGTAGGAAAATAGTGCAAGATATTAATAACACTATTTTTCATAATAATTTCCATATAATTTCATTAATTTTATTACAATATATTAGTGTAGGTATATGATTATGTTACTCTATTCTATTGGATTTCAAGTAAAAACATAAAATTCAATAAGAAATATATTATCAATAAAGTTATTATTAACCTAATTTTTATATTCGTTAAATATCTAACCATTCAACAAATTAGTTTTAAATTTGTAAATATATTCAATTTTATGTATTTGAATATAAATTTATATTATCATTGTATATATAGATCAATATTATCTACATTAAAACATTTCAAACTTTACTTAAAAAAATAAACACCTATAAAGCAAAGATGTACAACTCATAGAAATTATTTTAATAATAGTTTCCATATAATTTCATTAATTTCATTATAATATATTAGTGGAGGTATCTGATTCTCTTATTCTATTATATAAAATTGAATAAGAAATATTATTAATAAAGTTATTATTAACCTAATTTTTATATTTGTTAAATATCTAACCATTCAATAAATTACTCTTAAATTTGTAAATATATTTACTTTTATTTATTTGAATATAAATTTATATTATCATTGTGATGATGATGATGGTGGTGGTGGTGGTTAACGTCTACTAAGACCAAAATTTGGTCTATCGGACCTAAATAAACACATTATTTAGTTTGTTTTAAAATTGTGTTCCTATGCTCAAAGAGCTTGGAGAGAAGCATCCTGGGCTCACTATAATTTTGACATGTTAAAAGGCTAGGAAGGTCAGTATTGGAACAAAGCTTATGAAACTGAGATCTAATGTGGTTGTACGCGGGGCACTATAAGAGGAAGTGATTTTGATGTAGGGCTAATGGCTAAACCCTCTCTTACCCAGGATTCATAATCATAATAGAGTATATACTCTATTTTTGACACATTCAGATAGGTTCATAATATCTCAAAATACTTTTAAAAAGGCATTTTAACAATAGTCGCATTTATCATGAAATGATTATACTTACCTTTAGCTATCTATATTCTCTTCATCTGTGACCACAACACGTCACCTAATGAACCTCTCCACACGTGGCTTCAACTATTCCTCCTTGGCATCAGTTTCCCTTATCGCAACACAACATCACAAACTGTTTCTTTCCACAATAATGCGAACCTGTGGGCTATGGGCCCACATAACTCTCCACTTGTAGGATAGATCGCAATATTGCAATTATAAACAGATCACAAATCGGCTACTAAATGATATCAGAGATCGCAAGTTTTAAGATTTCACATGTCACAACTTATAACAAATAAATTTGACAGTAAATCATAACAATGCCGATGCAGAATTTCACTCAGTTGCGATGTAATCTCCACCATTGATCTATGCCAGATCTAATAGTCACACTGTACCTTCTCGCATGCGATGTGTGATATGATTCACATCGCATCGCCAAATCTTGTCTTTATCGCATCGCAACCTAAATAACTTGCCGTGCGAAGTCTTAACAATAAACACAAAAATCGCTGATTTGCGATGTGTGCATGGATCCTCCTCCTGACACGTGTCCACTTCGCAACTTTTCCAACTTATCTTGCAAAGTAATCTAGGTCATCGATCTTCACCTTGATCCTTGCCATCCGATCTCTTCCTTTGGAAAAATTCTAAGAGTTTTCTCTAAATAAATTTCTTCTGTTTGTCGACTGCCACCACTTTACAACTCCGTCTCCTCCATGCTACTCCTCCTGAACATTCTCTTCTGATTCTCACTCAAATATATGGCCTTCACATTGTTGCACGCTTATCACACTATCTTCAATCCATAATGCCATTTCGTATTCATTCACTACATCCTAAATTCACATTTGTTTCTCCTTCTCGTTCTACACACACATTTAATTACTCTAGACTGGAATCTCATAGATTCTACCCAGCCATTAAGTTTTCTATCACTTAGAAAAGACTTATGCATTCATCAGAATTCATTCAACAATGAAATATCACATAGAATCAGATTTTTCCTTTTACAGATCACTCAGAACATAAAACAAACAATCACACAATTTTTATAATTCATCAACACAACACCCTCTTCAAGAACTCAGAATCAAGTATTCTATTCACAAGTAAATATTTACACACTAATGAATTTCCTCTAGGCCTGATTTTCTATTTCAGTGGCCTCTCGATACTACTCCTCTATCTCTCTCTCTATGACCGTGGACTTACAATCAAATATCCTATCTAAGAATCTGGTCCTTATGACTTTGAGGTTTTACAAATATATACAAAAGGTTCTACAACCAATTCTGGTTCAAATCCTCAATCTTCTCAACTAAATCCTAAGAATCATCTAAAGCCACAAAATCATCAACTAATTCCTAAGTCTAGGATTCACAATCCCTATGAAATCTCAACTAGCCTAAATATCTCATGTTCTCCTACATTCGAGAACATTTACAAATACACCTCACAATATTTAATTAAATCCTATTCTAAATGTCTCACATAAAATCACACAAAACATTGAAAATTACATTAATTAAATGATTAGGAAACCAATTCCCTTGAAAATATAAGACCCCCTATCTTCTACTAAATGTACAATTTTTTTTGGAACCGTGATGCTTCTACATCAGACTCCAAAGGTAGAAAACATTCATGTTCTCTAGAGCATGTATCTTTAATTGATTCCCTCCTGGATCCTAGACTTCGTTATGTAATATGTATTTGACTGCCTCTCTTCCTTTCTGTTGTTTTGTTTTTGTTGTTTTTTGTCGTTGTTCTCCAGGTCTCCATACTTTATGCTACATTGCCCCACTAGCTATGCTCTCATAGTCTATTGTTGTCTTCTTCTAAGACACCTTCATCATCAACCTCCTTATTCTTTCAATCTCCATGTCCAATTTATCTTTTGACTAGTACTCACTCTGCCAATTGTTGTTGCATTCTATCCTTTCATCTTCAAACTAATGTTTGTTATCTTCTCTTTGGAGTTGTTGGATTATTACTACCACCCTTACATCCTTACCTTCTTGTTTCTTCTGAACATTCATCTCATCTCCAAACAACTTATGTTCAATATCTTTGATAAAAACATCATACTCAGATGCTTCTAGTAAACAGTTTAGCAGTTCACCTTCTACCTAATTCCTTTCAAACACCTCTTCACTATGCAGTTCATCAATTCCAGCATATCTTTCTTCCTCTTCCTTGACAAACCTCAGTGATTGTCCTTGAATTCCTTGACTAATCCTGGTAGTCATTTCATCTTCCTTCAATTCTAATATTGATTCCTCTTTAGCATGAGACATGCCTCCCTCGCCTTTTCCCAATTTAAATTGTACATACAGAATATTCATTCTCTGACTTGCCAGTCTATTCTCCAAAATACTTAGCTCATGCCACAAGTCTGCCATCTCACTTGGAACTTCTTCCAAAAACTCTATATAATCCTCATTATCTCCTTCTTTGTCACAAGTCCAATTTCTTGGTGACTCTGCTTCTTCATTCTTCATCAAAATAAAATTTTGATCCTCTATCTCTGTGACAGCTTTAGATGTTTTCCCAACAGTCTTCCTTTGTCCACTCAAGAAATAAAAGTCCTCTTTATCCTTAGCAGTAGCAGGTTACTCATTATAATACATAACTATCTCATATCCATTGAAGATACTTCCTTTACTAAGCAAGGAATTTATGAACTCCTTCTTCTGCAATAACTCAACTTGATCTTCATGTGAAAGGCAGTCATCATCATATTTTTCTTGGAAACTTTCAATCTCACTCAAGACAACTTTAAGATATGGATTGCCTTCTGCAACACCTGCAAACACAGTCAAATTATCAATCTCAAAATCGCAAAACCCAATGGTCTCATTTGATGATCCAATCACCAAATCTTCCACTTGATGTTCTAATTCCTCTACATGAAACAGAAAATCTTCAATGGTCTTCTTATCAACCTCCTCAAGCACTTCACTTTGTTTCTTGATATCCTTCTCCACTTATTCTTGCTTTTGGTCATCATTGTGAGCCAAAATTCCCCTATTTTCAAATTTAGCATGTTGAAAAACAATATTTCCCTCCAATTGTGTATAAACCTCCTCATGAGATATAATTGTCTCAAAACTCAATTTTTTTTTTCTCTGCTTTGAAATTATTTGCAAACATACAAAAATTATTAATTTCAAAATCATAAGGCTCAATTTCCTCAACTGATGTTTCAGACATCACTGCTCCATCTTCAAGTTCAAAAGGAACTTGTTCTTCTCCAACAACTTTGTCTTGCTGTAGCTCAATTTCTTCAAGCTTCTTTGTCCTCAATTGAACATCTAAAATATGCTCAAGCTTCCTCAGCTCCTCTACTGTATATTCACCTGTTGTTATCTCTTCTCTTGTAGCCTATGCCATTTCATTTTCTTTCTCATTATGAAACCAAATCTCTGGTCTTCTTTAATGCTTTGGAACAAATTCATCAACAAATTAAATTGTATTCTTATCTCAGTATTTTCTCTCTCATGCTCTTCATCCATGCCATCTACTTTGACATGTTTCTTCACTCTACTTCTATTTTGGTCTCTCTCAGAACCTCTGCTATGACTATCAGTAGCCATCTTCTCATATATATATATATATATATATATATATGAGTTCCTCACTCACTATGAGTTGTACTTAAGCCTCTACAATAGCAAGTATTCCCTACTACAACATACCTCACCAAGATTTCCTCTGTACTTTCCCACTATTCCCCTCTCTGGAACTTTCTTTGAGCATTCCTCTGCTCCTTCTAGGCTTCAACTCATCTGCACTTTTGAGAACACAATTGCCCTCTTGTATTTCAATCACAAATGGAATACTAGGTTCTGGCCACACTCTTCTTTCACTCAGAAACCCTTACTGGATTCTTTCATCATTGCTCTTAAGGCTATGATGTCCTTTTGTTGAGATCTTCGATAGTTGCAACTATCAATCTTCAATCTATCTTTTATCCTTCAAAACTCAAATCAAATTTAAATAAAACAATACATGCATGATTTCATAAGCAGTCTCCATCCACTCTTCACATTCGAGTGATTCTCCATTCTCCACAAGAAAAAAACCATCACTATGCTTTCTTTATGCTTATGCAATGTCTTCTTAAGAGTATCACCTACTCCCATCTTCTGCCATACTTTATCTCTGTCAATTTTCTGGAAACCACATTTTCTTTACTAATCTCTTCTTTCTTCTGCAATCACTGTTGCATTCTGCACAATTCTGCTTTAATTAAAAAGAGCTTCCACCAACCTCTGACTTTAAACTTCAAAAGAGCTTTAACCAGCTCTGATACCAAAAACGATGTAGGGCTAATGGCTAACCCTGCTCTTACCTAGGATTCATACTCATAACAGAGTATATACTATGTTTTTGACACATTCGGATAGGTTCATAATATCTCAAAATACCTTTAAAAACTCATTTTAATAATAATCGCATTTATCATGAAATGCTTATACTTACCCTTACCTTTCTATTTTCTCTTCATCACTGACCACAACACGTCACCCAATGAACCTCTCCACATGTGGCTTCAACTATTCCTTTGTGGCATCACTTTCCTGTATCGGAACATAGCATTGAAAACTGTTGATTTCCACAATACTATGAACCTAAGGGTTATGGGCTCACATAACTCTCCACTTGCACGATAGATCACAATATCTCAATTATAAATAGACCGAAAATCAGCTACTAAATGATATCACAAATTGCAGAATTTTAATATTTCGCATGTCGCAACATATAACAAATAACTTTAATGGTAAATCATATCAATGTTGATGTGAAATTTCACTGAGTTGCAATGTAATCTCCACCATTTACATATGCCAGATCTAATGGTCCCGATGTACCTTCTAGCATGCGATGTGCAATATGCTTCACATCGCATCGCCAACTCCCATCTTTATCGCATCGCAACCTAAATAACTTACCATGCAAAAGGCTTAACAATAAACACAAAAATCGTCGATGTGCGATGTGTGCATGGATCCTCCTTTCGACATGTGTCCACTTCGCAAATTTCCCAACTTATCTTGTGAAGTAATCTTGCTCATAGATCTTCGCTCTAATCCTTGCCATCCTATCCCTTTGGAAAACTTCTAAGAGTTTTCTCTAAATAAATTTCTTCTGTTTGTCGACTGCCACCACTTTATAGCTTTGTCTCCTCCACACTACTCCTCCTGCGATTTCTCTTTTGGTTCTCACTCAAATGTATGGCCTTCACACTGCTACACCCTTATCACATTGTCTTCAATCCAGAATACCATTGCGTATTCATTCACTGCATCGACAATTCACATTTGTTTCTCCTTCTTAGTCTACACGCACATTTACTTACTATAGACTAGAATCACACAGATTCTACCTAGCCATTAAGTCTTCTATTGCTCAGAAAAGACTTATGCATTCATCATAATTCACTCAACAATGAAATATCACATACAATCATATTTTTCCTTTTACGGATCACTCAGGACATAAAAGAAACAATCGCACAGTTTTTATAATTCATCAACACAACACCCTCTTCACAAACTCGGAATCAAGCATTCTATTCAAAAGTAAATATTTTCACAATAATGAATTTCCTCTCGGCCTAATTTTATATTTCAGTAGCCTCTCGAAACTACTCCTTTATCTCTCTGTCTATGCTTGTAGGCTTACAATGAAATCTCATATCTAAGAATCTGGTCCTTATGCTTTTGAGGCTTTACAAATATATACAAAAGGTTATGCAATCAATTCTCGTTTAGATCCTCAATCTTCTCAACTGAATCCTAAGAATCCTCTAAATCCACAAAATCATCAACTAATTCCTAAGTCTAGTATTCACAATCCCTATGAAATCTCAACTAGCTTAAATCTCTCATGTTCTCACACATTCGATAACATTACAAATATGCCTCAGAATATTTAATTAAATCCCATTCTAAATGTCTCACATAAAATCACTCGAAACATTGAAAATTAAAATAATTCAATACTTAGGAAACCAACTCCCTTGAAATATAAGACCCCCTATCTTCTACTAAATTTACAATATTTTTTGGAACCATGATGCTCCTGCATCAGATTTTCATCCTCAATGTTCATATTCTCATGGAGATGGCAGATCCTTTCCACCCATGGTGTTTTAGGAACTTCTCAATGACCTATTTCACTATGGAGCTCATGAGAGTTTGTTCTAATCTTGACTATATTAATTTTTTTCTTTGAGCTAGTTAAAACAAATCGATACTTTTGATCTTCTAGAGTAGGGTTGATGACATCCTTATAAAATCTTAATTTTATTTTAGCCTCTAAATCTTTCTCACACCACATTTTCTCTTTAAACTTAGAAGTAACAATATTTTTAATGTTATTAATAGTTTGCAATGGAATATTTTCGTCGATCTACCAATAATTTAAGTAGGCCCTCGTATCTTTATACCAACCTAGTTTAAGCCTTAGGTGGTTTTGGC
Organism: Pinus albicaulis; assembly: GCA_034641835.2. Lineage (NCBI taxonomy): Eukaryota > Viridiplantae > Streptophyta > Pinopsida > Pinales > Pinaceae > Pinus > Pinus albicaulis. The sequence goes on from CM076575.1 coordinate 16,088,552, forward strand.
TAGAATTTAAATCTAGCTTAGGAAGTATATGGTCTCCCATGTTATCGATTTTTTGCTTCTACAACAGAAGCGTAGTCATAGCTAGGATCTTGATAGGGGATAGACCCACTTATATAAGGAGAATAGGATAGGGTGTATTGCTTTTAATTTTTAGCTTATACATTATAAATCACTTCTGGAATTGCTCAACATTTTTCCAGGATTCTCTAGAGATGTTGCAACCCCAAACCTCACATCCATACAAGATATATGGAGTGGCTAAAGTTTCAAAGAGGAGCTTCTTTCTATCCCACATCACAAGGTTTGTTGTTTTACAATATTTTCAAGACCAAAATAATCTTTCCATCCTCCATTAATCCTTTTCTAAATGCTATAGTTCTAGTTGAGCTTGTGATGAATATCAATTCCTAAGTACTTTTAAGAAGACACTTCCTCCAAGTTGCTATTTTCATACACAAAATTAGTGTATGTGTCCTTCTTGGATTTGATAATCATAACTTTTGTTTTGTTGGATTTAACATTCATACTCATGGTAGAGTAGAAATCCTTAATAATTCTAAGTTGCTTATAAAGATCAGATGGGAACCTTTCCAGAAGAAAAATATCGTCATCATAGAGAAGAAGGATGACGACTATTCCAACTAAGATCGTGCCAACATAACCTGCTTCCTCTTAACAATCTTCTATCTTGTCGATGTAAATGCCAAATAGGGTAGGGGAGAGGGGGCAACCTTGTTTAAATCCATTATTACACTTAATATCTTTCGACCACTACTCATTTCGCTTTAACTTGGAAATTACATCCTCGTATAACCTTATAGCAGCAGCTCTCAACTTGAAAGGAACCTTTAGCTCTTCTAATATATTCCATAGGTTGTTTCTAGGTACCGTATAGAAATCATTTCTAAAGTACACAAAGCAACAAAAGAGATTGGATTTATCATTACGAAATTCCTCCACAATGATCCTAAGTATAACTAGGTGGTCCGTTGTTGAGTGCTTCCTTCTAAAACCGCTTGGCCTTTAGCCCACTTACCTTCACTTTCAAGCCATATTCTTATCTTCTTTTCCAAAATAATACCATATAACTTGGCTAAGAGAGGTCTAATCATAATTTTCTGATAATTAGAGGGGTTATTTATATCCCAACTTTTAAAAATAGGGATAATGAGGCTCTAAGTCCATGGTTTAGGGAATCCTTTCTTGACCACTTGATTGAAAATCTTGTGGATGAGAGGGATGAGGACATGACCTCCAATTTTTAATATTTATTCCTGGTAACCTTCAATGTCCTTATTTTTTCCATTTGTCAGGCGCTTAACCTAAAAATCTATGTCTTCTAATGAGAAAAATTCTTCCATTGTGAGCATGGTTTCGAAGTTATCCATGTCATTTGGAGATTCATAAATCTTTTTAAGATGGGAAGTCTAGTCATGTAAAGCAATTCTATTATTATCCTTAGTTTTTCTAGTTATAATATGCCTCCATAATTTCTTAGGAGCTACCTTAGAGAGGTGTAAGAGATTTTCCTGTCTTTTTATGAATATAATGCCTTTTTTTCCTTTTAGTTAGGGATTTTTATATTTTTATCTTGCCAATTTTAAGAGATTCATCAACAACTTCCTTAACTTCTCTCCTTGCACTTTTACAATCTTTGTCATACCAAGCGTTGGTTTTTCTATTTCTTTTATTACTTGAAACTTCAATTGAGAACTTGTTAATAGAATATCAGAGGGTTGTAGTAAAATTATGATAGAGGTCTTCTATGTTGTCTATACTAGATAAAGGAAGCAAATCAACTTTTAATTCATTTACAAAGAGATCATTTTTATTTCTATCAAAGATTAAGTTCTTTTGGCTATATAGATTATTTTCTATGGGAGCTCTATACATGACAAAATTGAGAGTTATAATTAAAGGTCTATGATCAGAGTCAGCCTAGTAGTCTTTTAAGATGTCAAAATTTATTATTTTGTTGTATAAAGGGATATCAGAAATAACATAGTCTACCACGCCGCTACCACGCTGCTACCAAGCCCATGGATACAAGTCATCTGGCTAGAATCAAACCACTTCTTTAGACTGTTTTAAATTATGAGATCTTGAGAAGGACAGATCTTGACTAGCTCTGACCCAAACAAATTCTCCCTTAGATCTTCAAAGCTCCTTTTGTACCGGCTAGCCAAAGTACGATCTTCATCTAACCAAAGAGGATTAAGGTTGGAATGATTGCTTGCAAGAATAACTTCATTGCTTGAAATTTGAGCATTAAAGTCACACATTAAGAGGATATTACCTTCACTCCTTAGGCTATAATTATCATTCTCTAAACCATTGTAAGGACCGTTTTATCTAAAAAAAATTTCTTATAGAAGTTAGAATTGATAGGGGAAAAATAAAATATTACAATGTAGGTTTGTTTATCATTAATGTCAGTAATCTCTATCCAACAATATTGGTTTTAAGGGTCATTTTCATCAAAGCCTAGTATGGGGGGAGATGTTCTTCCTAATGTAACAAGCTATACCCCCAATGCCTTTACGGGAGGATCACTTGTTCCAGATAGACAATAGTGCAAAGCCATCTATGTTAGGGACCTTAGATTATTCGTGCTCCCAAGTTTCAACAAGAAATATAATATCAACTTCATTCGAGATCCAACTTAGTTTGGGGACTTTGTTCCATGGAAAGCCCTAACAATTCCAAGAAATAATTTCGAGCATGTTGAATTGCTATTTATTACTATATTTTTGGTTTCTATCTTGAATAACGGCTTTTCTATTTCTAAATATTTCCCATTTTCTTTCATTTCTATCTTCTTTTACCTTTTTAACGTCCTTTCTTAATTTTTCTTGATCTTTTGGAATGAGAAGTTCATTTATAAATATTCTCATTCCTTTTAGACTTGAGGTTTTACCAAGTATGTCATACTTATGGTCAGTAGAGCTCACCTTTATTCGGATCAACCTTCCTTTATTCTCAGTGAATTTACCCAACCTTGTTGCTTCAGTGAGACACATTGTTTCAATTTGTAACTGATTATGTAATTCTGCCTGGGCAATGACTAAAGTATCCTCATTTACATCCTCTTTCAAACCTAATATTATAAAGTTCGAGGCCTTTTTGTTATGCTCATGGTCTAATTCTATCAATTTTTTCATTTCTGCTTTAATGGGTTTGATATCTAATTTACCAGCCACACTATTTAGGGTGAGATTGTTATTAATTTTTTCTTTTAGTTTTTTAATCATATCCTTCATTTTCAGACATTCTAAAGTATCAACATCTCCTTGTTGGGATGTTTGGTTCGTATCTTGGATTTGTTTTTCTATTACCTGTAATATAATCTCCATTGTCTCCATTTTATTCTCCAATAGTTTTATTTTATTTTCTAATTGTTTATGGATCTTGTCTTCAAGAGATGTAAATTTATGTTCCAGCATGGCTTCTAACTCTGTTTGTAGCTTCAATTATCTTTATTCTCTACGTTTATCTAAAGACTCTATATAATCATAAAGGCCCTATAGAGTAACTGTGCTAGGTATACCTTTGACAATCTTTGGTAGCAAGGAAAAATTTAAGGATGGAAAATTATCTTGAATTTTAAAAAAGTGGCGAATCTCACTAGTCCCTAATATGAAATCTATAAAATGTTTATGGATGTATTTGTAAAATTATTCAAATTTATAATGACTTTATATATACTCTCTATAAAATGTTGGCTATTTTTAAGGTAAAATAATATTATATTGTAAAATTTGGGCAATCAATTTTTATAAAAAATGGAAATTGGTGAATCTTAAAATCATGGAAAATTAGACCACTTATGAATATTAGCCCCTAAAAATTTCCATGTTTGGTAGATGCGACGAATTATTCATACTTGTGAACAGAAATATGAGCAGTAGATATGTATTAGAAAAAAAATAAGGAATGTGTGCACCTGATATAACTGTTTTAGATCGCCTTCCAGCAACAGAAACAAGTAGTCGCCATCCAATCAACCAACCTGGATATATCCCTAGCCGTAATATAGCTAAATCATCCGTAGAGAGAATATAGCCTTTACGATGTTTATATATGTGCAATATGGACCAAGCCCTAATTCAGATATGCAATATACGAACCAAACAACCATTCGTGTGTTTATGATATTGCAAAGAATATAGTATATGCGGTGTTTATATATAGGCAAGATGGACCGAGCCCTAATTTAGATATTCGAGATATGAACCAAAAAACCCTTCGTGTGTTTATGATATCGCATAAGATATATAATATAGCCTTCGCAGAAGATACAGAATATAGCCCTTCATGTGTTTATATATGTGCGAGATGGATCAATCCCTAATTCAAATATGCGAGATACAAACCAAACAACCCTTTGTGTGTTTATGAGATCGCAGAAGATATAGAATATAGCCTTCATAGAATATATAGAATATAGCCTTTTGAGGTGTTTATATATGTGCGAGATGGACCAAGCCCTAATTCAAATATGCGAGATACGAACCAAACAACCCTTCATGTGTTTATGATATTGCAGTAGACACTTTACTTAAAAAAAAAACACCTATAATGTAATCATCTACAACTCATAGAAATTATTTATTTTAGCACAAAGTTGTACATTATTTATTTCTTTTAATAGAGAAAAGGTATATTGCAGGATCTCCAAATACTACTTGAAGTTGTTTAGAGCCAGCGTAGAGGCAACTTTTTGTTTTATTGTTCCCCAACTCTTTGTATTTTTTTAGGTTGTGTGCATGCAATTTAATTATGAAAAGAATCAAGCTTACACTTTTTTGTTATGGAGAGAAAGATAAAAATTTCTATTCCTGAATTCCGAAATCCAACCAAAAAAATGAGATAAAATTTTAATCAAAAGAAAGTGCATTCTATATTTAAAACAATTTTAAAGTAAAGAACAACTAGCTAATAAGCTACGAGAATTTGTTTTCTTGAATTAATTGCAAGAACTATACAATAGATTAATGTGACTTTATTCAAATATCTCACCAAATTTGTTTATTCAATTTACAAAAGCCTCATAAACAACTAAATACCATGTACAAACGTGTTAGAAACTGGAATATATGAGGGAGTGGGAGAAAACAAACCATGTGATCAAAACCAGCTGGAAGAGGAGATCTCTGAATTCCTTCAATATCACATGTCAACATTTTTATTCAGGTGAAAATTTTTGAAAGGTGCCAAGGATTTTAATAAAAATGAGTGAACATGTTTCTTCATAATTTCAGATATGTATTTCAACAAAAAAAAAATGAATATAAAAATGTTTATAAAATTTAATATTTAATGAAAATGAATCTTTAATATGATAAAATTCCTATACATTATGAATCATAATTATTCAGTATACATCAACAATTGATTTTGCCTTTAGAAAATACTTCAAATTTAAATCATTTTATTGGGTTGGAAAAAAAATAAAAAATAAATATTGAATATGATAATTTTTCTATACGTTATGAATCTTAATATCCTTATTTATTATACATCAACAATCATTTTTGGGTCTAGCAAATACAGAAAATTGAAATTATTCTATTAAGCTGTCAAAAAAATAAAACTTGCAACATAGTTCCAAAACCAAAAAATGGTTGCCATTGACAAACAGAACCATGATCCAATTCCATAGCCCTCATGCAAAAATGGAGTTGTGCCACCATGATTTTTTGGTGATTTATCTAGAGAGCTTCCTAATTGCAGAGCTCAAATCCAAACAAGATTTTTTTTTTTTTTTTTCGATTTATTTGCAAGAGCATATACAATAGATTCACATGACCTTAGTCAAATATTTCACCAAATTTGTTTATTCAATTTACAAAAGCCTTATAAACATATAAATACCATGTACAAACCTGTTGAAACTTGAATATATGGGAGTGTGCGAGAAAACAAACCATGCAAATATTTTTCATAAGCTCATATATGCCAAAACCAGCCAGAGGAGGAGATCTCTAAATTCCTTCAATATCACATGTCCACATTTTTATTGAAGTGAAAACATTTGTAACAAAGCCAAATATTTTAATGAAAATGTGTGAAAATTTTTCTTCATAATTTTAGATATCTCTTACAACAAAAGTAAATAAATTATAGTAGTGCATCAAATTCTACAAGTAATACCATCAGTTTGCAATCTTGTTTATAAAAAAAATATTGAATATGATAAATTTCCATGTCCCTCACACAAAAATGGAGTTGTGCCGCCATGATTTTTTTTGTGATGTATCTTGAGAGATTCCTAGTTGCAGAGCTCGAATCCAAGGAAGTTGCAGAGCTTGAATCCAAGGAATATTTGGTGCAAATGACTAGGCTAGCAATGAGGATCACACAAATTTTGGCTCTCACTCAGTCTCAATCTCAATTAGGATCATATCCAGGGGAAGATAGATTCATAGAGGTTAGAGAGTTAGTTCGGTAATTAGATTAAATGAAGAAGGTGGTGGATGAATGGTCTAAAACATTTCAATCATCTAACATGTACACCGTGAAAGTTGGAAGAGTTGTTTTCAATGAAAAACGCCTTACACATTAATAATTATAATGAATATTAATAATAAAAAAATGTATTTATTTTATTTATTTATTTTTAATATATCTTTTATATAATAATAATTCTTATTTTTACCTAATATTTATTTTAATATCTCCCATACTTATAAAATTATCTTTACACCTTATTTCTTTCCATACTTACAATATATTGAATTTTTTTGTTTAAATTTTATTTATAAATAAGTGTGGTAATGTATGTTACAATTTTGCAATCACCATAATATAATGCCAATGGTTGTGAACTATTTCAAAATAAAAATATAATAATTTAATGATGGTTCTTGGTATAATGTTTTATTAATATATAATATGTTTAATCACGGTTCTAGCTTGGTGGTTGGGGCATAAAATATATTCATCTAGTTTGCAAGGCCCTTGAAGGTAAAAATCTATGGAGGTATTCTCACGAAGGATCTCTTTGGTTCAAAGTCTTTTTACCTAAGTATTTTGTAGGGAAGTCCATTATTGATTGGTTTATATACCCCAACAAAGCCTCAAAAGGGTTGATTGTATTGAAGGCGTTGGTGAAGGCCTTTCTTCTGTTAGGGAAATGGCTTGCATGCCATGTGGTGGATGGTAGAGAAATCAAATCCTAGTTTAGAGTATGATATGGATATAGACTTTTGTATCCATCATCTAAGATCTCAACCAAACCATTATTCATCTCTTAGTAGTTGAAAAGGCTTAAGTTCCCCAAGCCAAAATTAGGAATGGATGGAAGTTAGCTACTTCTATGATTCTTGTAGTTGAATTAACAGAAGGATGGGAAATTTTATTTGTTTTTTATGCTCTAATATAATTTATCTAAGGGATAATGTTTTAGTCTCTCTTTGGTGGACTCAAAATACTCAAACTGATACTTTTAGAGGAAAAATAGGATACCAAGTTTGGGCTGACAAAAACTACAATGGCCAAACGATTTGTTGGTGGAAGGACATTTGGAAAGTTAGTGCTCCACCAAAGGAAAAAATTACCTCTTGGATGGTAGTTAGGGGCAAGATTCTCACATGGGGCTCGCTCATGAAGCATGGATTTATAGGACGAATAGATGCCCGCTTTGTATGGTGCATGATGGAGGAAAAATCTCATCTCCATTTGTTTGTTTATTGTCGTTCTATGTATCTCAATTTTGCTCTCCCCATTTGGAGAGAACTTAAGACTAAATACAGATGGGCCAGTTTGAGCCTCTCTGATTCATTCAAGTCTTGGATAGCCGACAAATAGTTTAGATATTTCATTTCACTCCCATTTTATTGACAACCTGTATTTAGAGAGAAATGAATCTTAGTGTATTTCATGACAAGTTCCTCTCTCCTGAATCGTATGCAATGAAACTCATTGCTTTCATCAATGGATTTAAATATGATCCAAATAAGCATAGTGAAAGAAATATGATCCTTTCCCAACTAAATTATTTCTCTCCTTGGGCATATTTCAGTGGCGCCAACTAAAATCACTCTCCTTGTTGTGGGGTAGATTTGGTTCTCTATTTTAGCCACTCTCATTTCAAGTATTGCATGTATGCCTCTAACAAGGGGAAAAAAAAAGTTGAGTTCACTATGCTTTGGTTTTTGTAGAATTGGCTTGGAAAAACAATTTGACTAGCCTTCGGGTCATGGGTGTTTTGAAGTTTGTCATTGGTTAGGTCAATCGAAGGGATTTAATGAACAAAATTAACCTTGAGCCTCTTTTGTGTGACATTCATGTGAATGTAAACTCCTTCAAATGGATCTCTTTCTGCCACATCTTTAGAGAATTGAATGTCAAAGCAAATGCCTTGTCAAAGGGAGCTTTCTCCCTCATAATGTTTTTGTTGGTCTTGATGAATTCTTAAGTGGAATAGATGTGGAATCAATGGAATCAAGGCTATTCTTCTACCATGTCTTTCTACACTCTTTTTTGTTAATATATATTTTTGAAATATGTGGCCCATAAATTATTCATAAAAAGGGATATATATCTCCCAATTTTGCTAAAAATGAAATTTTGTATAATCTGTTAATAAAAAACGAATGATCTCAATTATTACTATAATTTCTATGAAACACACTTTATGAAATATATATATCTATATATATATATATATATATATATACTTCTATTAGAAATATATAAATTTTTCCTTTTGAAAACAAAAAAATATTAAAAAAAATTCTTAACTATTAACCATAATTCTAGGTTAAATTTTTCATTATCCTTATTTGAACACAGAAATTTGATATTGGAAGTTAATTGGATCTTTATATGACAACCGTGGGCATATAAAATACTCATAACTAATACAACCACATTAATTTTATTAATGTGGTTGATATAGCAGAAGGAATATAACAAAAAAATTTATTGGAACAAAAAAGGTATTGCAACACTAAGAATGTCTTACCAATGCACACATTTACCTAATTAACCATGTATAAAAAAGTTATGGGTCAACTTTATTCCAACAAGAAGAATGCCTTACCAATGCACACATTTACGTGATTAACCATGTATAGAAATGTTATGGGTCAACTTTAACTAGAGAGAAAAAAAAAAGACTTACACATTTTATTATAAAATGGATAGTTTTGCTATATATATATATTTTTTTTTATATTTAAATTAATGTTATAAATAATAATGAGGAACTTATCATCGAGATTTATTAAAATTGGAATAGTCTCAAATCCCTAAAAAATTGGTAGACACATGAGAGAAACCTATTTTTTTTAATTTATTAAAAGTAATAGACCATTTTACTAAATAAACTAAAAATAAAAATAAAAAATCAACGTATCCTCATCCACTAACACACTAACATACAAATTAGGAGCATCACGTTTTGATTAGCATGTGAAAGAAAGCTTACGTATTTTTTTGAATAATTTGTCAGAAACACCAACAATATTGCATCCCATGATACTTTTCCAATTGATACTCATCCACTAACACACTAACATACAAATTAGGAGCATCACATTTTGATTAGCATGTGAAAGAAAGCTTACATATTTTTTTGAATAATTTGTCAGAAACACCAACAATATTGCATCCCATGATACTTTTCCAATTGATAACCAGAATGTTTCTTTTGGTTCACATGGAATAATAAGCTACTGTGATTACGTTGGAGGTGATAACAATGTGCTTAAATGTTTGACATGGGTTTTTTATAATCTTGGAAATAGCATTTTGTAAGGAGAGAGATTGCTCCTTAACGGTATAGATACAAACTCAAGTCTCAGCCATATATATATATATATATATATATATATATATATATATATATATATATGACTCAGCTTTTATTTTATTTTTTTTTGTAAATTTTGTAGGATCTGTCTATTTTCTATTTTGTAAAGAGCAAGTTGCTATACAAATTTCACAGTTAATGGTAGCCTCAACCTGCACGAAGGAAACCGGGTCTGTTGGCCACCTCAAAGAGTTAAATACCAACTAAAATTGGTATTGTTTTTTCCTTCTACTATCAGCTAATATCCCTTTGCTATGTCCATAAAAACTACAAATAAAAGAGAGGCTATACTTAATGTTTTAAAAAAACATACAAAACTAAATTTGACTAAAAGTTAACCATATGGAGAATCAACAGGTGTCGGGTCTTTTGCAGTTGACCCTGGCATCTCAGCTTGTTGCATGTTCAGGAGATGCTATTCAATCCTTCCTATTCGCGCATTTGCTTGTATTTGCACTTTGGCCATTTACCGCATATCTTGTTTAATCTATTGAAGCTCGAAAAGTATTGACGGATTGACTTGCTTCTCTGGTATGCTCGACATCGCCTTTCCTAAAACACATTTAATTTTCCAATATGTCTTGACAGATTGTTGGAATAAAGAAACTCTTCCTCTGGTATTACCTGGACCTGAGATAAAATCTATCCTTTCCTTTTGTTCTTGAATATCCTCATCATCATCGCTATCCCTTTCCCAACCCTAGATAGCTTTCCAAATATGCTTTGGAATTCATGTTTCATAAACATTTGCTATATTTTCTAGAGTCTGCTGGTGACTCTTTCTTCCTCATTTGCTTGGACCTGCTATTGAGGGTGGCTGTAACTTCCTTCCTTTGCCTTTTGTCATTTTGTCTTGAATGCTACTGTATAAGCTTATAACTGATAGGAACCCCAAAAACCTTCCACCCCTTATGCTAGAACTCATTCTCTTTCAGAACTCCTATCGCTGCTCTTGTCGACGATCTGGCTCCTGTCTGAATTACCGTTTTGCAAGAGCAAGCAAACCTTTTCAACCTCCTATCCCGCGTCCAACGGCCCATCACAGTCTCTGCCATGCATTTATGGTATGAAACGAGTTTCATTTTTATGATATGGTAGGGGAGTGCGAGGTTAATACCACCACGTATATATGAATAATGCATTAAGTGGTCAGTTGACACACCCACCATGTGGCATCGTCATGCTACCATTTCCTATTCGGTGGCACCCCGATCAGGGATGAGTCAACTTTTATTTATATCCGACTGAGTTTTGAAATAAAATTAAAAGTAACAAATTAGCATAGAAATTAATTTTTTCAAATCACTTAAATTATATAAATATATTGTTGTTTTGCATTCATCCTAATACTTAAATATTCTTAAGAAAATGACGAATACAATTGCTCATTATTTATTTAGACATTGAAGAATACACGTGCACGTGCTTAAAAAAATGTTTTATAAGTGTATTTAATTTGAGATTGTTGCACTGCCTGCAGTCATCGATGACTTTTGTGATGGACTTGCCGTAGGTGGCCTGGAAGGTATCACCAAAAGCGGGTACCTGACAGATTTAGGACAGATATTACAAGGTCAAATATGAAGAATTTGAAATGGCTACTGCTCTCTAAGCCAGCTAATAAACTAGAATAATTATGACATATAAAAAAAAAATGAAAGACAATAAAAACAACACAGATCAGATCAGTGATCAACTTGTAAATCTCACATTGAATCTGGTATGTAAATACATTCTTATATAATAAACCTATTACCAATTCTATGATTTATCAACTACTAATTATTCATTCTGATCACTGCCAATGATTCTGAACACTGACTATCCTAATAATTTGCTGCACTAATTTTAATAATAGAGAATCAAAAAATCTGCTGACTAATGTCAGCAATTACATGGAAATTTAAGCATTATTCTCAACACTCCCCCTTAATGCTTAATGAGGGCTTACTAGCTTATCTCTCAGTGTCAAAAATTGATCTTTTGCAACTGCTTTGGTGAAGATATATGCTAGCTGATGCTTAGTATTTATGTGCTTTAATTCAACATCATTCTTCTGCACCAAATCCCGAATGAAGTGATATTTCATGTCAAAATGTTTTGTCCTGCTGTGATGAATTGGATTCTTTGCTAACTTGATGGCACTTACATTATCACAATAAATGGCTCTAGGCTGAATTTGCTTCTCCCCAATTTCCTCCAAAATTTCTCTGAGCCAAAGAGCTTGTGTACCTGCTGAAGTAATTGCAACATAATCCGCTTCTGTGGATGAGAGGGCAACAATGCTTTGTTTTCTTGAGCTCCAAGTAATCAACCCAGAACCAAAAGAGAAACAATTTCCAGATGTGGACTTACGGTCATCCACACTACCTCCCCAATCTGAATCACTAAATCCAACAAGATTGAACTTTTCAGCAGAGTAGTAATGAATACCAAAGTTTAGAGTGTCTTTCACATACCTTAAAATTCTCTTGGCTGCCTTCATATGTATTTTAGATGGATTTGTCATATACCTTGAAACAAGTGAAACTGAAAATGCAATATCAGGTCTTGTGTGGGTTAGAAACATCAAGCTCCCCACAATACTTATGTAAGTTGTCTCATCAACTAAATCAAAACCATCATCCCTACATAATACAACTCCTTGAGCACTTGGAGTAGGGGATCCATTACAATCAAGCATATCAAATTTCTTTAACATATCATGTGCATACTTTGTCTGGAAAATGAAAATTTGATCCTTAGTTTGATAAACCTCCATTCCTAGAAAATATTTCATGAGACCTAGATCTTTCATCTCAAATTCATTCATCATAGCAACTTTGAACTCATGATTCATTTTGGAACTACTACCCATATACAATAGATCATTAACATACAAAATTATGATCAAAATATCAATACCTTCTTGTTTGTAGTAAAGGGTAGGATCATTCTTACTTCTCTGGAAGCCTTTCTCCTGAAAGTATCCATCAATCCTAGCATACCACGCTCTTGGTGCTTGCTTGATACCATACAAAGCCTTTTTCAACTTGTAGACATTATTCTATTTTTCTTCCACTTCAAAACCTTGTGGCTGCTCCACATATACTTCCTCTTCTAAGTACCCATTCAAGAAGGCACTTTTCACATCCATGTGATGTACGCTCCACCTTTTCTGAGCTGCTAATGAAATAAACATTCTAATGGTCTCTTGTCTTGCTACTGGTGCAAATGTCTCTTCATAATCAATTCCATACTTTTGTGTGAATCCTCTGGCAACTACTCTTGCCTTGTGTCTTTCAACACTCCCATCACTATTAAATTTGGTCTTGTAGACCCATTTGGTGCCAATATTTTTCTTGTGATGCGGAAGCTCTGTCAATTCCCAAGTGTCATTCCTGTGAATGGAATCTATCTCTTCTCGCATAGCTTGCACCCAAACCTCATTAGTACATGCATCTTCAAAACATGATGGTTCAAAATCAGCCTTGGCTAATAAAGCAAAATTCACTGTCTCACCTATTGGGTTTTCTTCATGTGATTGATTTGCAGTCCTCTGATATATGTCACTCAATCTCCTTACCTTCCTTGTAGAACTTGGAGAAGAAGTTGGACTTGAACTTGATGCTGATGAAATTGATGAAGGACTGCTTGGTGGAGTTAAACTACTAGATACAGAAGCATTAGTTGGCTGCTCAATATCAGCAATTATATCATCATTCAAAACAAATTTTGTCTTCTCAACATGGCCTTTTTGATGACCATAAACTCCCCCTTCATAAAAAATTACATCTCTTGATACAATGAGATTTTTAGTGAGGGGATTATATAATTTATAAGCCTTGCTTGTCTCACTATACCCAATGAAAATGCATAACTCACTCTTTGAATCTAACTTTTTCCTATTTTGATCAGGTACATGCACATAAGCCAAACAACCAAAAACTTTGAAATGATTAACATTAGGCTTTTTTTCATACCAAGCTTCATAAGGAGTCATCTTCTCTAGTGTAGTAGTGGGGCTACGATTGAGGATGTACACTACTGTAGCAACTGCATCTCCCCAATAATAATTGCTCAATCCCTTAGTTTGTAACATGCACCTTGCCATTTCAACCACAGTGCGATTCTTCCGTTCAGCTACGCCATTATGTTGGGGTGTGTATGCTGTAGTATGTTGCCTCTTGATGCCATTCATATCACAATAACTCTGGAAAGCTTTTATGCAGAATTCTCCTCCAGGGTCAGTCCGCAAACATTTGATCTTGGACCCTTTCTCATTTTCTACAAGTGCCTTGAACTTTTTGAATGTATCCAAGGCTTCACTTTTGCCCTTCAAAAAATACACCCAACAATTTCGTGAGTAATCATCAATAAAAGTGATGAAATATGATGAATTACCCAAACTATTAGTCTGCATAGGACCACAGATGTCTGAATGAACAAGCTGAAGTGGATGAGAGCCCTCCATGCACTTCCCTTTGGGAACCTTTCCCTTGCATGCTTTCCTTTAGCACATCCTTCATAAACCTCCTTATGCTCCTCTACCTTGGGCAAACCAGAAACTAATGCATTTGAGGTTAGAAGCTTCAAACTGTGAAAATTTAAATGCCCATACCTGAGATGCTATAGCCAACTTGAATCCTCATAAGCCATATTTGCAAGGGTGTTGCTATGTTAATCAAACCTTAAGGGAAACATCCTATTTCTTGTCATAGGCACAACAGTGATCACCCTATTTCCCTTATTCTTATCATATATAGTACATGTCTTATTTTCAAAAACTACTTTATAATTTTTCTCACATAGCTGCCCAGCACTTAACAAATTGTGCTTCAATTGTGGAGTATAATAAATATCATGAATACTCTTTATACCTTCTTTTGTCTGGATCTCCACAGCTCCTTTGGCAGCAACCTCCAAAGATTTATCATCACCAAGCTTGACCTTAGATTTAAAACTTCCATCCTTGGCTGAAAACAATTTCTCATTCCCTGTCATATGGTTAGAGCATCTAGAATATATGTACCAAACATCTTTACTAGTATTTTCACCTTTGGAATAAGATAAAAATAAGTGATCTGGAGGATACTCATTACTTTCTTGAGCATAGTTAGCATTTTTACCTACTTTCAATCTGCATTCTCTTTCAAAGTGCCCATATCTATTACAATAGTAACATTGAACATTTCTCTTATCAAATCTACCTCTTCCTCTGAAACTACCTCTGCCTCTACCTCTAGAAAAATTTTGGCTTTGCCATTTACCTTGATCTTGATTGGTTTTGGCACTACTGCTACTTGCATCTTCATTATGTGTAATTTGTAATTTAGAGGAAAAAGCTTTCTCAACAACTTCAAAAGTTTCTTTCAATCTTTCTTCATGAGACGTGAGAGATCCAACCAATTGATCAAACTTTAATTGTGTCAAATCCTTGCTTTCTTCTAATATTATGGCAACATTATTCCATCTAGGTGTTAAAGATCTCAATACTTTTTTTATTAAAACTTCATTACTTACCGTTTCCCCAAGTGTAGCCATTTTATTGACGACATCTTTGACTCTCACACAATAGTCACTTATACTTTCAGCGTCTTGCATATTCAGATTCTCAAACTCTCTCTTCAATGTTTGAAGCTTGACCACCTTAACTTGATCACTACCTTGGTAAGCTTCTTGAAGAGTCTTCCACGCATCTTTGGCAGTTGTAGCTCCTGATATTCGTGGAAATAAGCTCTTATCAAGAGCTATTTGAATGTGAAACAATGCTTGAGCATTCTTCTTCCTTGCTTCCTTTCTTGTTTTTTTTTCATTGGCTATAAGGGCATTCCAATCTTCTGGCTCATCATAACCTGATTCAACAATCTCCCACAAATCTTTTCCAATCAAAAAAGTCAGCATCTTAATGCACCAATAATCATAATCGTTCCCATCAAATTCTGAAACAGGCATGATAGAATTCGACATTTTTTAACTTTGGCGAAATTCCAACAATTAAAAATTTAACCCAAAACAATTTTACCAGCTTTGATACCAATTGAAGAATTTGAAATGGCTACTGCTCTCTAAGCCAGCTAATAAACTAGAATAATTATGACATATAAAAAAAAAATGAAAGACAATAAAAACAACACAGATCAGATCAGTGATCAACTTGTAAATCTCACATTGAATCTGGTATGTAAATACATTCTTATATAATAAACCTTTTACCAATTCTATGATTTATCAACTACTAATTATTCATTCTGATCACTGCCAATGATTCTAAGCACTAACTATCCTAATAATTTGCTGCACTAATTTTAATAACAGAGAATCAAAAAATCTGCTGACTAATGTCAGCAATTACATGGAAATTTAAGCATTATTCTCAACAAAATAATATAGTGTGCATTATTCAGATTTTCTCTGTTCAACAGCCAATTCTAGTGACCTGCTCTTATCTCATCCTCGAATTACACAATGGAAGCTATGCCAATCTCTCTATATAAATGAGGATCACTGATTTTCATCCCAATTATAAGTGTAAGTATCGCTCTCTGCTCTCTGTCAAGTAGCAGAAGGTCAATTAATTAGAACAAGTGCGCGCTGAAACTATTGATTGAGGGCGATGGCGTCCACACGAAATTTTCTGGTTAGGAAAATTCTGTGCCTTTGCGCAGGTATGTATTCCAATTTATTCAAAGGTTGAGCTTTCAGGAGTTAGTAGATTTATTCAATTTTAACAGGGCTCCATTGTTAGATGGGCTGATATATCTGGGTTTTAGAATGAAAGCCTCAAGGTATACAGTGGATGATTGGAGCTGGTTGATAATTAAATATAGAAAGAAGCTTAATACTTGGTCAGTAAAATGGTTGTTTATAGGTGGTAGACTAATCTTGACAAACGCTGTCCTTCAACAAATCAGTGTTTACTGGGCTCACCTTTATGTCCCGCCAAAGAAAATTATAAAGGATATTCGGGATATCATGGCAAAGGTTATATGGGGAGGGGGGAGAGAAAAGAGATCCATTCATCTCACCAAATGGGAAGCATTGGCAATCCCAAACGATAATGGGGGATGCGGCATACTTGACATGGAGACATTTGGTAATTCCCTCATCATTAAGTCATTATGGCGGTGCTTGCATGGTAAAGGAAAGTGGAACGATATCATAAAACAGAAGTATTTGAGAGGGGTGTCTATGGAGGATTTAGCTATCTCGGGGTGGGTTGACTGTAGGCACAAATCGGATATTTGGAAAGGTTTCGGTAAGCTATGCTCTATTATTATGAAGTTGTTGGCGAAAAGTCAGGTCTCGCGGGCAAGACCCAGGTTCAAGGGTTGTGGCCAACAAGGGGTCCGGTGTAGTCTAGGAACACGCCGGCATTTCCACCCTGCTCTTGGAGAGCAGTGCGTCTCACCCGAGGCGTGCCGCGACCACATGCATAAGGGGATGAGATCACTGGTAAGGAATAAACCCGCAACCAAAGAAAGAAAATGCATCCATTACATATACCAAATTACACATGCAAGATCACTAAGTATTTAGACAGTCGCAACTTAAAATTTTTAAATCAGTGTAAACTCATTACAACGCATGAACAACACATTGAGACAGCAATCCTTCCTTATATTATTCTTCTGGCCGAATACATGATTACATAGCTTTCTTCTCTGATAACTCACAAGTCAGATACAGATGGGTTTGAGAACAGAAAGGAAGAACATAGAAAGTAAGAACCCATAGGAAGAACAGGCATGATTCTTCCGCAGCTGCTCTGTGCATCCTTCCTCAGTTCTTGATCCTCGCGACTTCTCTCACATCCATTCAACCTTCAACAACCACCTTCTTCAGCCGGGTGATCGCCTTTTATTCACCCGCTCCGCGCGACTGGCAGCTTCTCTGTGTCTTCACTCTGGCTTTTCCAGCGTCTCTTCTAATGTCTGCGTGTTCTACCTTCTGTTTTCTGTTGTGTTTCTTTCATCTTCACTTATCTCTGTTCGATCTCCAGCTATCAAGTGTTTCCGCGCCACCTTGGTAGCTCTGCAACTCCTGGTCGCTGCGGCTCGGTCGCGGTTGCTATGCGTATTTATTCCGCAACTCAAAATGAGTCAAAGTTCAAAATGTCTTGGCCAAAAGTTCAAAACTCAAACAAAAACAAGGGCCCCAACAGGCCCCGACCACAATTCTTTGACTCGTCCGCGAGTCAATCGCAAATAACAGTTTCTACTTCCATTCCCCCGCTAGCTTCCATGCCCTGCTCTGCTGTTCCTTCTTCCGCCACCCTTTCCTGATGTACTCCGCCATCCGGTTGGCCAAACAAGGGCCCCAACTCCGGGACCCAGCGGAGCGTTGAATCTCTAAGCTCTGTGAAGGTCGCCACTGCTTGCTTCCATTCCTGCATAAGCAGGTCGGCGTCTTGAGAGATGCGGTTAGTGGAGGCTTCGTCAATGGGCGTCGGGGCAGCCCCGAACAGAGTGGCGAGCTGGGCTTCTGCCTTGGCATCCAGCTGGTGCATAGCGTTAGCATGGGTGCGAAGGGGCGGACGGATCTCCCGGATGACATGCTTGGCCGCTGCTGATTCGGCCTCAGTCTGCTGCATGTGAAGTTCCAGCTCGTCCGACTGGGCGTAGAGCTGATCCAACCTTGCGGGGTCTGTGGTCGCCTGAATGTCCCGGGCAAGCTGTTGCAGCTGGGCAGCAATGGGCTGCGTCTTGATAGTTAACGCGAGTGAGCACTCTTGCAAACTGCGTAGAAGGGCAGAAGCCGCGGCTGTCGTGGAATGGAGAGTTGCTTGTAGACTAACTGCCTGCGCCTGTTTGGCAGTTACCTGTCCTGAATGGTCAGTGGGTGGATCTGGAAGGGTAGGCCGTGCGGCTAACGCCGCTTGTAACTCCTGGTTCTCCCTGCAAACAATAGTGAAAACGTCCCTGAGGTGATGAGCCTGTAGTGCGATAGTGTCCTCCTCGATTCTGGTGGGAAGTGGAGCATGGTGAGCCCGTGTAGCGGGCCATACGCTGGAGATCTCTTGGATATCAATGTTGACTTGCTCCTCGAGGTTGGTTTTCTCCTGCAGCAACTGATTTCGTTGTTCAGTAAGCGCCTTGATCTGAGTCCGCTGCTCGGTGCACCGCCACTGTAGCTCGGTGTGAATCTGCTCGGCCTTGATGGCCGCCCGCTGAATGAGCAGATACAGCTGTGCTGGACTCAGTTGTTCTGCAGCTGTTGTGCTGGGTGTACCCTGTTCTGGCATCTGTTCCTGTGAAGATTGGCCCATGGCCGCTGCTCGGCCTGAAGTCTCTGGAGGATGGACCGGCGTCTGCTGCTGCACCGAAGTGGCCATATCAAGCTCTGGCCGGTTCTGCTGCGTGGTTTTCTCTGTGGAAGGGGCGGCTGAATCAACCCCCACTGTGGCTGGCTGGACAGATATAGTTGGAAGAGAATCCCGGGATGTGGCCACGGGGTCAACAGGTGGTACCACGGCTGCAGTACTGGAGGTGACCTCCGCCCCGTGGTCACCGCCGAAGAGTTCCCGGATCAAAGAATCGGACACAGTGGCTGATGAATTGGACAGATTGGGGGAGGTGGCATGTGGTCGGCTGGTGTAGGGGGCGGTGGATGGAGTGAACGAGGTGTGAGGGAGATGAATGTTGAGGAAATCTGCTGGATCAATCAGCGGTTCCTCCGGAATCAAAGTGGTTGTGGGCGGCGTGGCTGGTGGATCATCCTCCGTAAGATCCACCACGGGATTTGTGGCCGTAGTGCGGGCCCTCTTGGATGGAGGTGGGCCGGCGGAATCGAGTTCGGGGCCCGGTTCACGCATTGTCGTGATGAGGGGGGTGGCAGAAGTGAACAGGTTAGTGGGAATGGGGGAAGTGAGGGGGGCGGTGTTGGAGAGACCACGGGTCCGATTAATACAAAATTCAGTAAAAGAAGGAAATATAGGGGCACCACTGGAAACAACCTGGGTTGCCACGTTGAGTCGCCGCGCCTGGTCATTGAAATGCTCGACGATGGGGACCAGCGATTCAGGCAGGTCCGCTGCGGTCCCCGCTGCATCTGGGGTTGTCTCCGCCGCAACTTGGGAAGATCCCCCTGCGCTGGTCGCGGCAGGCTACTGTGCGGCCCTCATCCCCTCAAAATTATAGCGGATGACTCCGTCGCTAACGTGCTGGACAACCCCTGGCCACGTAGAGACCTCCCTATGGAAAACATTATCATTCAGCTGGAAGTGAAGGGGTGCCATATGAAAAGTATGGTGCGGTACACAAGTCGGCCGGATGAAAGTGTGGTTGTGGCTGACGCCAAACCACACCTGTTCACTGTATTCATCCAATAGGTGCCGGGGCACTCGTTGCTGGGAAGTGTCCACATCGGTCATCATTCCATACCATTCTCGGAACGCCTCTGCGTTCACCTGCCTGCTGCTGGGGGCCGTGGACACCTGCCAGGGGGAATATCTCATTGCGAGCGGTTGGCTCACGGTGATCTCCGCCGGTGTCCGTATCGGGGGAAGATGCCATTTCCACATGGCGAACGCTAAGAGCAAGTAACCATAGATGAAACTGGTAGTCTGCCTGTAATTGTCTTCGCAAGCCGCGAAGAGTTCCTTCAACACAAACGAGCTCCAATTCAACCGGGCTCCCTGGACGCAATGCTCTGCAATGGAAATTGTGTCTAGAGTGCACTCTCCCTTAGTGTAGTGGCGCATGGTCTTGCTAGCGATCAGGTAGCAAGCGAACCGGATTGCGGGTACATTTATCAAATCTATCTTGGCACCTTTACCACCCCGGCGAGTTCCATACTTGGTGTAGAGGTCCGCATCAGCCGACTTCCGGGCGCGCTTGGAGGATGTCTGGCCCGCAGAGGAGACATCTGAACCAGTTTGAGATAGCCCTGTAAGCCGACTAATGTCTGTTGCATGTATTGGAATTTCTTCGTTCAACCACAGGGACCCGTTCTGCACCCGACTAAGGAGGAACCGGGTACATTGCAGAACTGGTCCGGTGGTGCCGAAGACGGGAAGACTCCTCAAATTCATCAAAGTCGACTGCTGTAGGCCCCGGAATTCGTCCCGCATTCGACTGTTAGAGCTGCTACCTGGCGTATAATATTGCTCCATGAACGTCTGCCAATGGAGGTGAGGAAACTCAGCCGGGTCGGACAAATTGGCGTCCATACAGGGTGCATTGTCATACTTACCGACCAGTGACTCTACTCGGTGAATTCTGCGATCTAGCACTGGTTCAGGGACTGAGAGAAGAGCTCTCGGCATCTTGGCGCGTCTCTGATAGACTTGGACGATTCGTCTGTAACTTCCTACGAGGTGCTGAGTGCTCTGATACTGCGAATGCTCCGGAGTCGCTGCAACTTCCAAATTGAATTGGTCCATCATCCCTGTGCTGGTAGCCTTCATGCAAATTGGGCCATCTGCTGGCACGCGCGGGGTTGATGAGACTCCATAACGGCAATTAATTCTTGCTATCTTTCTTGCCTGCGATAATCGTGTGATCAATCGCAGGCCTGTGTGTAATCTGACAGTTGCTGACGGCGTCATGGGGAGATGGGCGGACCCGACGGCGGAGGGAACTGCGACTGATGGTAAATGATTACGGTATGATTACTGTCCATTAAGGGAATTTATGACCAAATCTGAGCTATCCTACGGACTGACAAAAGGAATGACGGATATGACCTGGACTGACACTGGCACGAGGATGGATCGTTCGTGCATGACACGCTGGACTGGAGCGGCGACAGGCTGGACTGGCGCTGCGCCACGCTGGACTGGCCCGTCCCGACCACAGTCGGTTGCGGCAATGTTCCCGCAACTGACTGGTTATTTGGCTGAGTACCGACAATTGGAAAAGACTACCTACATTCATCCTGGTTGCGGGAGAGTTATTCAAACTACGCTACTCTACGGGTTCTCTCGGTTGCGAGAGTTATTAATGAAAAATGAGAAGTACCTACTCCTGGTAGGGCTTCAGGCGTGCGCCATTCACCCATCCCGGAAGAACTGTGTCGTCCAGTTGTGCCAACCGAAGGGCTCTTGAGTCGCGGATCTCGATGACAAAGTACGGTCCCATCCAATGC
Organism: Pinus albicaulis; assembly: GCA_034641835.2. Classification (NCBI taxonomy): domain Eukaryota; kingdom Viridiplantae; phylum Streptophyta; class Pinopsida; order Pinales; family Pinaceae; genus Pinus; species Pinus albicaulis. The sequence goes on from CM076575.1 coordinate 16,110,435, forward strand.
ATCTGGAGCTTGCCTGGAAACTTCTGGAACCGACTGTCGTATAAGAGAACCTTGCCGCCAACTTGGAAAGCTTTAGTTTTGATGTGGTGGTCGTGCCACGCCTTCTGTTGGGCCTTCTCAACCCTCTGGTGGAATTCTGCGAGGAATCGAGCTTCATCCAGCTCTTGTAGCTCCTGGAGGCGTTCCCTAAGTGACGCCTCTTCTGAGAAGTGGAGGGTTGTTGCGATCAAAAGGCTGGGCACGGTGAACTCGGCGGGAATCACCGCTTCCCGCCATACACCAACTGGAAAGGCGTCTGGTTGGTCAAACGTTTTACCGTGGTCCGGTAAGCCCATAATGTCGCTGGTAGCCGCTCATCCCAATCGTCCCGCTGAGCATTGCAAATTTTAGTCAAGCCCTTCTCGAGAATCTTATTGAAGGCTTCCACCGTACCATTGGCCTGCGGGTGGTATGGGCTGCTTTTATGATGCTGAATCATATATGTGTCCAGTAGCGACTTGACCGTGGCGTTAATGAAATGCGTACCCTGATCGCTGGTTAAGCTCCTTGGGCAGCCAAAGCGGCTGATGATGTGTTCAAAGATGAACCGGGCAGCGGTCTCTGCCGAGCAGTCGCGTACCGCTGCCGCCTCAGCCCACCGTGTGAGGTAATCCGTCGCGGTAATGATGTACCGGGCTTTGGAATGTCGCGCGATGGGTGCGATGGGGCCTACGAAATCAACATCCCACTTCTCAAATGGCCGCAACACATGCACCGGGTGTAGCGGAAGCTCGTCCCTGTGCGAAGGCCTTCCCGTCCTCTGAAAAATATCGCAACGTTTCACATAGGCCTTACAGTCTGCATGTACCGTCGGCCACCATAGGCCAGCTTGAAGCACCTTCCTTGCGGTGGGTTTAGCGCCCACGTGTCCTCCCGCAACACCGCTGTGACATTCCCACATCACTGCTTCCCGCTCGTGGTCAAGAACACACCTGCGCAACACCTCATCCAGGCCCAGTTTGTACAGCTGCCCTGCGATCAATTGATAATCGGCCGCCCGAACAACCAAGTGGCGTTTCTGAAGAGGGGTGTAATCCTCAGGGCACTGTCCCGTGGTCAGATACGTGGCAATGTCAGCCAGGTAGTCTGGGACTGCTTCAACTCGGAATAGGTTAGCATCCGGGAGCTGATCGTCCAACGGACCTTCATTCTCTCCCATCTCCAGCCTGGATAAGTGATCGGGACCAACGTGCAACCTGCCAGGCTTGACAATCACCTCAACCGTGAACTCCTGAAAAAGTAGAAGCCATCGACAGATTCTTCCTTCCAACACCGGCTTATTGACCAGATATTTTAATGCCGAATGGTCCGTGAAAAATGTAAATTTGCCGCCCAAAAGGTAGTGGCGGAACTTCTGAAGAGAGTACACCATCGCCAACGCCTCTCGCTCGGTCGTGGTGTAATTCTTCTCCGCATTCGATAACCGCTGGCTGGCAAAGTATACGGGGTGGTCAACTGTCGTTTCCCCGGGTTGTGCCAATACAGCGCCAAGTGCAATCCCGGACGCATCAATGTGCACATGGAACTGCTTATCCCAGTTGGGATGAACAAGTATGGGTGTCGTCGCCAACTTCTCCTTCAATGTGTCGAGTGCTTTCCGGCACTCCGCAGTCCACTCAAAGGCTTCGGACTTCCGCAACAGTTTCTCCAAAGGGGCAGTGATTTTGGCATAATTGCGGATAAACCGCCTGTAGTATCCTGTGTGCCCGAGCAGTGCCCGCAACTGCTTCACAGTCTCGGGGGCCTCCATGTGGACGATGACTGCGACCTTGGCAGGATCAACGCAGACCCCTTGCTTACACACCACGTGACCCAAGAGTGTGCCGAATGGTACTGCAAAAATGCATTTCTTCAAGTTCAAGGAAATCTGCAGCTGGCGACACCGGTCGAACATAACACGCAACAGGGAGGCGTGTTTCTTCAGCAGGCTGTAAACAGTCCAATCGTCCATATAGACTTCTAGGAACTTGTGAATGTACTCCCGGAAAGGAGCAATGACAATCCGGGAAAACACAGCTGGTGCGTTCTTCAGACCAAACGACATAACGTGGTATGCGAATGATCCCCACTCAGTTGTGAATGTTGTCTTCACCTTGTCTTCCTCGACGATGCGCACCTGATGGTAGCCCGAAAACCCATCAGTGAAGGAATAAGCTTCGTTTCCCGCGACATGATCTAGAACTTCGTCGCTGAAGGGAGTGGGAAACGGATCATGAATACAAGCATTATTCAAACTCCGATAATCTACGCAGACACGGATTTCCGCTTTGTCCTTCTTGTTCTCGATGACAATGGGACTTACCCACTCAGCTTCTTCTACTAGAAAGATGAGACCCGCAGCCAGCATCTTGTCGATCTCCATCTTGACCTTCTCTTTGATACGTGGATTCAACCGGTAGGGTCGGTGTTTCACTGGCCTAGCTCCTGGTTTCAGTGTGATGCGCATTTCGCCCAGATCCCCCTTGCTCCCCTTCAGGTCCGCAAATGATGACGGAAATAAATCTTCATACTCCCGGAGGAGGCTGAAAATTTCTCTTGTCGTCTCCTCGTCCCAGTAGTCTCCCACCATTGCCAGCTTAGGTTTCTCCTCCGTTCCAATGTTCAACTTCTTTGTCTTTAGGGGCTGCAAATGGACTCCTTCTGTCGTCGGCTCGTCGCGGATGCTGCGCTCGCCTTCCTTCTCGTCAAAATAGAGATGCCTAAGGTCCTCCAAACTATCATCCTCCGGATCGCCGTCAATTCGTTGGAAAACCAATTCGCGCTTGACCCCGGAGCGTGATGCCACCGGGCCCTCATCGGGTTCAGGATGGCAGAAAAACAAAACCTCCTTGACGGCTTGTAGGGCCTGAGACTCCTGCGCCGTCTCCCCTTCGAACAAGAAGCTCTGGACGAAATTTTCCGCGACTGCTTGCCAGGAGTGGGTTCCCCGTTTTCGCTCTTCCTCCAGGTCACAGGCCTGGGGAATTGTACCCAGGGAGTGGACAAACCTGTGGACCCACAACTCCTCAGGATACCTTGCGCTACGCCACTGTTCCTCGCACGCTTGCAAATGCTGTCGCGGGTCGGAAGCTCCATGATGTTTAAATGTAATGCAGGGCCCTTCATCCTCTTTGAAGCGTGCCCGTAAAGCATCCGCCACACGCTCCCATCGCAACAGAATGTTGCGGTGATTGTTCCACCATCGTCCCGATGTTGACTTCAAGGCCACATCCAAAAGTGGTATCCGGCATTCCTCTGGGACCCGGTCTTCCACCTTGGCAATAAAAGTATTCACCGCTTGCATGTTTGATAATGTGGGGTATCCGCGGATCTTAGTCCCTACCCACCGGACCTGAGCGATGGAGGCACATCTCCACGTGGTGGTCTCATACCCCCCTTGCTGCCAGTCTTCCCACGCAAGCTCGGATCCGAGCTCCAAGCTCTGCACACTTCGCCAACTGATAGACCCTGTTGCGGTCGGGTTGATGTAATCGTCCCGCTTCCCTGCAGTCACTTGATAGAGATGGTCCATCATCTGAGCATCCTCCCGACTGTCCACCGATTCTGTATATTGCGGACCCTGATACGGGTCGAGAGGCTGAGTGACCCGTACCTCCCCATCCTCAAAAATCATCAGCTCCTTCTTGAGGTCGATGATCGCGTAATTCTCAAAAGCCCAATCAATGCCAAGTAAAGCACGATAGGGGTCCTTATCGCCCATGATATCAATAACCTCAAAGTCAGTGTATGTCTTTACCCCCGCAACGTCGACCTCGACACCCTCGAGTCGACCGATTGGCAAAATACAGTACGGGTTCGCCATCCTGAGTTGGATTGGGGAATAGGCGAGCCGTGGCTTTCCAAGAGCCTCCCATGTTTTTCGCGGCAAAATATTGACGTCGGATCCCAAGTCCAACATGGTGTCGCTGATTTGGAATCCTGCGACCTGCGTGTTAAGCCGGAATTCTTTGCCTGTTCGTTGCTTGTTCCGCTTGACACGTTGCACGTATTGAGGCCTAGCGTCCACCGAATTTTTGGGTTCTGCGCGCCCCTGCAGCGCTCCGTCTAAAACATGCTTGAGCTGCTGCCGCAGCCCAGCGTTATCAACAATCCTGAGGAATAGCCGGAGCCACTCCTCGACCATAGCATCTGCGGCGTTCTGCTCACCGGATTCCGGCCGCCAGGGCTCCTCCAGCCCTCCCTCATTTCGCAACTGGGCGAATTCCTCAACCGCCTCCTGAAAATACTTCTTCTGGACTTCGGGCCTGATCAACTTCTTTGGGGATGCCAGCCGAACCACTCATGCTGGCTCCTTCTCGTGGGCATCGTCTCCAGTCTTCTTTCCGCCCCGTGTTACTATCGCAACGTTCTGCATGTCAGCGGTCGCGGTGCTGCGCGGTTCTGAGTTTATCAGATTCGCTCCCCTCTGCCTCACCCGTTCTTCCCATTTCTTGATGAGCTCCAGACAGTCTTCTGTAGCATGGGCGTTGACCCGGCACTGGGAACACCAGGGTCGTCGCGGAAGGGGACATTCTCGAGCCACATGACCCTCCTGGTCACAGTTGTAGCACTTTACCGGACCGCGTCCTCCTGTTCGGCCTCCCCGCATGCCGCCACCTCTTCCCCTTGTAGCCTCATTCACCCTGTACGAGGGACGATCCAATCGATCCGCAAGAGCGTCAAGCGCCCTGCACTGCTCAGTGTTGTGAGTCATAGACACACAGAATTCGCAGTATACATTATTCGGCACCATGGAGTACTTCTGTAATATCGGGCACATCCGAGGAGGATGCCCCATCGTCCGGCAAATCTCACAGTACTCTGTGGTGGAAGACCCCGGTTGCGGTGGGAACCCCGCAAAGCCCTGTTGCGGCTGGTAGACTCCCTGCGGGTTCATCGCCGCGCCACCCCCTGGTGGTGGACCCCCCTGAATTGCTACTACTGAGGGCCCAACTCCTGCACCGCGCAACCGAGGACATTCGGTTGCGACGTGTCCCTCGACCAGGCAATGAGTACACCAAACATTCGGTCGCGCTGGTCTCGCTGGCTGAATTTCCTTGAGCTTTTCGGTCAAGCTGGCGATTTGATGTTGCAACCCTATCAGAGAAGGGTCTTGCGGGGCCATCCCCCCCCTGTATTCCTGGGGGTATCCTGCCATGGCTTCAATCTTCATGGCCTGCTCCAAAGCGTCCTGCAGATTATCAATCTTCTGCTGCATGAGAGGGGTTCGTGTCAAGGGGAGCAGAGCCTTGATGAACCAGTCCCTCTGGTGGTTTGGATCGATCGGATAACTGAGTTTCCCGATCGCGTCTTTAAATCGCCGCATCAATCCCACGCGGTTTCTCCTTCCTTCTGCTTAATTTCCCACAGCTCTGACAGGCCCTGCTGGTCTGTCTGGGGAAGCTTGAATTCACGGACAAAATCCCGCTTCACGTCCGCGATTACAGGGTTAGGGTGCGCCTCGGACCACTTGATGAACCAACGCAGAGCTCTCTCTCTGAGCATGGTTTGGAACTCTATTAACTTCCCTGCATCCGGTGTCTGTCGAGCCCTCCATATGGCTTCGCACAGATACCAGTGTTGTTCTACGTCATCATTTCCCCGGCCAGAGAACTCTGGGTACCGGGTGAAAGATCCAGCCATGTATACTTGTGGAGAATTAACCAGGATAAAACGTCCGGGTCCTGGTTGCGTAACGATCTCACTAGGGAAAATACTACTACTAGTGACGCTGCTGCTACTGGGCGTTACCGACGCCACTGAACTACTATATGACTGACTTAATGCTTGTAACTGAATAAAAATATTTCTTAAAGGTTGATAAAGTACCAGGGGAAGGTCGGGATCCTGGCCATGCGGAAAGCGGAACGTAGGGCTGCCTGGAGGGGTGGGTGCCGTCTGATCCTGGAACATCTGCTACATCACGCTGTGCCATTCGTCATCGGAGATTTCTTCGGGCTGCATCTTTCCATTATCTTCGCTAGTCGTCACTTCTCTTTCTCGCGTCGCTGGGCTCCCATGCACCCATTGTACGTCCGCTGCTGTCCCGTCCCCTGTCCGGGTATCCAAACCCATGGCTCTTGTCTTCTGAGGCGCCTCCTTCTGATTTCTCCTCTCGATTTCCCTTCTCTTCAAATCTCTCATTACCCTTCTTCGCCACCTATCGGCGATCTGTGCCCGCCGATGTGCACGTGACTCCCGCAACTTGCATGCGGCCTCAACGTCCATCCCCCGCTCCCCACTCTTACAGTCTACACAGCATCGGTCCCCTCAATCCTTCCCCCAGTACGGGTGGTTTACGCTTCCATACTCATTTTGTGGAATTCAATCAACCCTTCGTCCACCATCAGGGCCTTGATCCACAGCGGAATCTCCTTCAGCAGTTTCCCCCTCAGCCCTGAGTGAAAAATAGCCTCCGCCTTTGAAAAGGATTGGTAACACTCAGCAGCAAACTCCACAGCGTATCCTTCCAACGTGGTCCTTACCCAAAAATCCACTGCGCGGGTTAGTTCAATGTCTACCCGATGCAGTGCTACCAGGTCTTCGTGCGCCCACCTGCGGTTTATCTTCCGCGAGCCTTCTTGGGGCACCGTCGCTCGTAACCTTCGCAACCAATTGTAAAGGTCGGTAGGGAACCTTCCCCAGAAAATTTCATACGTATCACTGGCTGAATCAGAGAAAAGAACGATCTCCTTGATCGCGGCCTCCTTTTTCTTGGTCAGCTCCGCTTGCTGAGTAATGAAATGGTCAAGATGATCATCCCACCATCGCCGTATTGCTCCTTCAAAAATCCTCGAGACCATGATCTAGATCCCCTCAGAACATGCAGGGTCTCGGCAATGGAACCATTTGTTGGCGAAAAGTCAGGTCTCGCGGGCAAGACCCAGGTTCAAGGGTTGTGGCCAACAAGGGGTCCGGTGTAGTCTAGGAACACGCCGGCATTTCCACCCTGCTCTTGGAGAGCAGTGCGTCTCACCCGAGGTGTGCCGCGACCACATGCATAAGGGGATGAGATCAATGGTAAGGAATAAACCCGCAACCAAAGAAAGAAAGTGCATCCATTACATATACCAAATTACACATGCAAGATCACTAAGTATTCAGACAGTCGCAACTTAAAAATTTTAAATCAGTGTAAACTCATTACAACGCATGAACAACACATTGAGACAGCAATCCTTCCTTATATTATTTTTCTGGCCGAATACATGATTACATAGCTTTCTTCTCTGATAACTCACAAGTCAGATACAGATGGGTTTGAGAACAGAAAGGAAGAACATAGAAAGTAAGAACCCATAGGAAGAACAGGCATGATTCTTCCGCAGCTGCTCTGCGCATCCTTCCGCAGGTCTTGATCCTCGCGACTTCTCTCACATCCATTCAACCTTCAACAACCACCTTCCTTAGCCGGGTGATCGCCTTTTATTCACCCGCTCCGCGTGACTGGCAGCTTCTCTGTGTCTTCACTCTGGCTTTTCCAGCGTCTCTTCTGATGTCTGCGTGTTCTACCTTCTGTTTTCTGCTGTGTTTCTTTCATCTGCACTTATCTCTGTTCGATCTCCAGCTATTAAGTGCTTCCGCGCCGCCTTGGTAGCTCCGCAACTCCTGGTCGCTGCGGTTCGGTCGCGGTTGCTATGCGTATTTATTCCGCAACTCAAAAAGAGTCAAAGTTCAAAATGTCTTGGCCAAAATTTCAAAACTCAAACAAAAACAAGGGCCCCAACAGAAGCATATGAAATGGGTCTTTGGGAATGGGGCAAAAATTCTTATTGGAAGTGAGATGATGCTGGGAATGGATGATTTCCAGCCACAAATTGAGCAATTAGTTCACCAGTTAAATTTAAAGGGGATTTTCTTTATTAATCAGATTATGGAGGATTGGGTTGGGGAGACCCCGAGATGGAAAAACCTGTCTGAATTTGGGTTTGGAAATTGAATGGGTGGTGATGTGGCTACAGTTCACGATGAGGCTGAAATATTTGGGTTTGTGTAGGATGCTTGAGGGAGATCGGCTTTTATGGGAGGGTAAGGAAGCTAAGGAAATTTAATTGACTTTGATAAAAAAGAAGGTGGCATAGGATACCGTCTGTTGGTTTACTCCTTTATGGAAAACCAAAGTCCAAATTAAAATGATTATTTTTTTATGGTTGGTGTGGAAGGACAAGAATTTAACTTGGAGGAATCTGCAAAAATGAGGATGGCAGGGACCTGGAATATGTTTGCTTTGTAGGCAAGAGGTGGAGGATAATCGTCATATGTTTTATTTTTGTTCCTTTTCCCTTGAAACTCTTGATATTGTTTGTGCTAAGCTTCAAATCAGTACTCTGGTTTATCAATCAACGGAAGAATGCACAAAATGGTGGCTTAATAGAGGGAAACATGTTAGGATCATACCTATTATCTTTCACTGGTATATTTGGTGTAATCGTAATAGGAAAATTTTCGAGGGTATATCATGTTACCCCATTAATACTGCTTTTCAGATTCTCAATTCTTGGGATCAATTAAACACTGATAAAAAGCCCCCTAGTGACCTTTCCAAACACTTTTTTCCTCACGCGGTCTTATATCCTGTGGGATTTTTCGATGGGCCCTCACAACATTATATCTATGGCTGTGGGGCTTGGTTACTGATGTCTCCAGATTGTCATTACAAAATCTATTGGAATGGTGGAGTTGGAACGAATACGAAGGCTGAAGTGGGCGCTGTTGTGGTTTGCTAGTCAGCTGTACATGGACAAGATTTAGATTATAGGGGATTCTAAAGCATTGATCGATCACATGAACAGGAAAGCTTTAATCAATTTGGGCTCACTGGTTCACTTGCTGGAGAGAATTAATATTTTGAAAAGCTCCTTTTCTGTTATCTCTTTCCACCATGTCTATAGGGAGAAGAATAGTGAAGCTGATTTATTATCAAAGAAGGGCTTGGTGGCTAATTTCGGTGAAATGCATTATCAGCTGTATAGGCCAGATGGTGGTGGAGTTAATGGTACTGTGAATCTCCTCTGAGTGGGAATTTTTGTTCCTGGTCTCTCTAGAAGTAATCTCTTTTTTTCTCTATTTTTGAAGTCTGTTTGGTGCTTATGATGTAATATGCCCATGTGATCCCCTGACTGTGTATGCTTCTGTCTGGGAACATAGTTTTTTTTAGGTGAGATTCAGTTTTTTGTTCTGGCCCTTTTGACAGAATTTGTTTTCGATCTCCCTAGTGAGATTTTTTGTAAGATCTTAGTAACTTTTTTTTTTTTAAATTTTTTTGGTATAGATAATCATGATTGTTTCTGATACATAATATATAACCAGAATATTTTTCGTGTTGAGAAAAAATGTATCCCGTAACTTTTCATTATACTCATAGTAGGTAATGGAGGTTGATTCATTAATTGGGTCGATGACAAATGTATTGATAGCTGCCTTTAAATTTGAGGAACATATTGTATGGCCACTGCAGGTGTTATGCTTCTATCAATGCGACTATCCACCACTGCACAAGGGCCACTAAAGGTAAAAATTTTCAAATCTCTTCCATTCCTTGCTAGATCAGTGGGTAACAATGATATTTGCTGGTTCAAGCTACGATATTAATAATTATGTTTGATTGAATATTTGTTGAATGAATATGTACACGCATACAATCTATAAATTATGTTTTCCAACGAACTGTTCACTTTTAATTAATAGAAGTAAGATTTTAATGAATATATGGAAACGTTTGGCACCCAAATTCAACGTATTGAATAACGTTTTATTTAGTTATTTTCTAAGACTCTGATGTTCATAGTTATTTTTATTACAGAGAAGTACAATTAGTCTTTTCGCAGTTTAAACTCCGACGAGCTAAGTATTTCATATTTGTTACGATCATATGTGAACATGCTTATGTGATGTAAATACATCGCTAACAAATTGTTGAAAGGATGGGAGCCTTGAATGAAGTTTGTTTCTCTCATTAATGGAAAGCATGGATAAACAAAAAAAAAATATGGGAAGGTTATGTTTCAAATGGAAAGGTTCAATTTATTTAAAAAGCATGGATAAACAATAAATGGTAAGATTTTGTTTCCAATGGGATGGTTTCAATTTATTTATTTTAAAATTTCATATTCTAAATATTTAATAATATTACTTTTAAAATATAAAATTTTAATTATTAAATTTAATTTAATAATATTTATTTAAAATATTGAACATTACAAAGTTAAATGAAGTATTATAATACTTTAATTTTTTCATCTTATTAAAAATGTGGTGATATTTTCATGTTTGTCTATGTTTTATAAAAAAATGTTTCTATGTTTCCTAAGAGGTAACATGTTCAAAACCAGAGGGGTAGAGTATGTATGCCTTTGTAGACTATGTTCAAAACCAAAGGGGGTAGAGTATGTATGTCTTCGTAGACTTAGCAGTCAAATCGTTGTGCGGAGGTGAGTCACATACACCAATTTGGTGTCTGTCTTGACCGTGACCCTAAAATTGGATTATTATTATTATTATTATTAAAAATTAATGTTTGAACAGTAAAGAATCAACGACTAAATAGAGATATATATCAATTAGAATAGTTTTAATGGTTAAAATAAAATTACATAAATATGGGATACATATTAATTTTATATAAAGATCAATATTATCATTGTAGCACCACTTGCAGCAGCACCAGTGGGCCCCTCCTTAAGCCCAAAAACCACTATCCACCTCATCCAGACCTACCAAAACCACCTAGACACCTTCAACCTTACATCCATCAGTTCACGCATTCGATAAGCCACCTTAGCACTTTCTTCTCCTAGCTGCAAAAAACGCATTTACAAGCATAGTTAGGTCATGATTAGTTGCATGATTAAAAGCATGATAGATAGAACATAGAATGAATAGACTGTGTTTAGCCATTTGGCCCAGCAAAGTGTGATTAGGTTAGTTTCCTTTATGCAATTTCAATTCAAAAATTTATTTCATTCAAGATACCTAGTTTTCTTCCATTTCTTATCGTAGAATAATGAGCAGATTTCTTTCATTGCAGAGTAGTTAGATGTAATTTCTTGTTGTAGAATAGTTTTGTACTTGCTGATAGTGCCATCACTTTGAATCTTTTGTAGCCCTAGGCCTAGATTGAGAAGTGTGACAGACTTCATCCAGAAACCCTAGAAGTAGCACCCTTTTGTAAAGCTCAAAAGGGGATGACATGAGTAGAATGCATGTGCTGTGTATATAGCACTGTCACCTCCAAGTTTGTTCAAACCTTGGGTCGATAAAGCAAAGTACGGCAAGCTCTGGGAGTTGCAACATTCTTGGTGTAATACCAGGTCTCACCAACTACACTGCTGCTCTCTCTGAAACCTACATTCGTATCACCACTGGAGATGATGAGCTTATATGGATTCATGTGGTGCATGGTAACTACTCTCCCAAAGATGGATATACTTTTATCTTCTCAAATCACCGAACTATGAAAATTGTCAGGTGGTGGAGTAGTCTCTGGAAATTAAAAGCCCACCGCGGGCCAAGTTTTTATGTGGTGTGTACTCCATAATAAGGCTGCAACCAGTGAAAACCTTCTTAAGCAATCCTTTCATGGCCCCGTATGGTGTACTCTCTGCAGAGTCGATTTTGAATGCATTGATCACATCTTCCTCCATTGTCCCTCCACTCGTGCTTTATGGGCATAGACCCTCTCCACCATACACATACACATGCATTGGGATGGCCTAAATGTTTCCAAGGCTTGGAAATCCTAGTGGAATGCTACTTCCCCACACAAGGCCTATAACCTTGCTCTCCTAATTTGTTGGGGTAGTTGGCTTCTCCGAAATAAATTCACCTTCAAATACTCTACCCCTAATTGGATCCCCGCCTCATCCCACATCATATATATTTACAACAACATCCCTGAAGATGAATCCACCCCCCCCCGCCCTCCGAGAACTCTTTTGCTTGAAGTTATTGACTGGAAACTCCCATGATAATTTTTTGATGGACCTGCTCAACAGATTGGATGTGGTGGGGGAGCTATCCTTTACCTCAATGAACATCAATTTTTCAAGATTAAAATGGAACTGGGACATGGCACAAATAATATTGTTGAACTCATCTCTTTGAGACATCTCCTTCATTTTGCATTGGAAAAAGGATGCCAGCACTTACACATATTTGGTAACTCCAAAATTATTATCATTTGGTTCAATCAGACTTCAGTCTACCAAGTTCAAAGACTACAAAACATTTGGAGGATTCTTGGAAATTGAAAGAACATTTTCATTCTATCTCTTGTCGCCACATTTTTAGGGAGTGGAATCACATTTCCGATTCTGTATCCAAGAAAGTCGTGCACTAGCCTATGGGGTAATGGTTGATTGAAGACAAGACGGGTAATGACTACTACAGTTATTATCACTATCCATACAATGATCATCCGCTTGGGGGGTGGGGGGGGGGGCAATGAGCCCTAATTTTTTATTATATATGCCTATTTAGAGATTTCAACTTACAACTTTATTTATATTTGCACACAAATGTATATATATCAGCAACTTTTGTACATGAACTATCATTATCGGAATTCTCGAAAGGGAACTCATTTTTTGGACAGTTTTTTGACTTGTCACCATAGACACAATTTTGATGCATATGGTATTAAGCATCTACAACATGTAATTTTATCAAAATAATGAAAATTGTGATTTTTCCTAGGGAAAAAAAGAAAATAAATAGGATCATATACAGAGCAAAGGTAGGTATTATTTTTGGAGTTTTTCAGTCAAATTCGTTGTAGGAGGGTGATTTGAAGATGAGTGGAAAATGACATACAAATAATCGAACAATAGGATGAATTCTATATACCATTTTAAGAGAAAACATATATGTTTAGAACACTGAAACATAGCACCATTTAAAGTAAATTTTGAGTCAATATATATATTTTTTAACTAAATAATAAGACACATTTCAAAGCATGACTGATAAAATAAGGACTTACAAAACCAAGAAACACATCTCCAAAGTAACTAACAGATGAATCCCTATAAAATTCATCCTCTGTCTTTCATTCACTGAAAATATTTGAAGAAAAAACGAAGTACATAAAGTCTCTTCTTCTGAACCTGACCAACCCTTTGGTTGATTAAAATTACATCATAAATAAACTTAAATGAGTCAATTCCCGCCTATAGGGGTCGAATTCCTCATTAGGATTTTATGTTTCTACCTGATGCAATGAAAATATAACTACTTTCTGAAAATTAGGGATTATTTGAATAATATTTTCCAAGCATATTTACATTAATTTCTTAGTCCAGATTGAGCCTATGAGTCATTGGATGCTTCATAATATTTACCATGATCATAAAACATATTACAAGAGGTTTTTACTTGAATAACTTGGCCAAAATGATGACTCTATGAAAGTGCAATGCAACCTCCTAATTCGAGAGAACAAAAAAACACAACGACTATATTTTTTGAATATCTCCTAAATGGTTAGACATATTCAACAGAATTTTTGAAAGCAAGTTAATATCATCATAAAACTTATCCAAAAAAAAATTGAGCCAAATCTGACTCACGGATCTCGCGAAATTCCAAAATATTTTGTAGACGAAGGTGGCTCATTTATTGAAAACCCTGAATCACTTTGAACTGAAATTAAGTGGGATTATTCATCTAACCCCCATGCATCTAATGTAAACATTTTATGGAAAATGGGTGCAAGGTTTAAGATATATAGTGAAAATAAGGTGACTATGTGAAAGTGCAACGCTCCAAGCTTATAATACCTTTGATCATCATCTGGCATGCTGTAGGTAAGATGGAATTGAATAGTCCATACAAAATTTTAAACCCATGAGAAAAAATCTAGGCCACACAAAAACCTTCAAACCCCAAACTTTATTCTTGTAGTAGAAGCACAACGTAGTTGCGTAGCTCACCTCCATCCACATGACATGACCCAACACTTATCTTTTCACTAAGAAAAATGACTTGGATATGATTAAAATATTAACAAATAACCTCCTACATTTCTTAATTCAAGGAATAAATTCCAAAAACCATGATTTCTTCATCAAAATGAGTGCTTTGGAAAAAGTGCAACACCTTTTTTCAAGTGCAACGCTTCCCTTGTCTCCTTTGTGCAATGAACTCCTATCACCATATAGTAAGCTTCCCATGGAGAAATGAAAGGGCTCTGAGGTAGCTTTGAAGATTAATCATGAATTGGACCTCCCAAGGTGGTCAAATACAAATTTTATGGGCCATGATTACAATTTTGAGCTTGAATAATGAATGTGCAACACTTTTTCAGAAGTGCAATGTTGTCCTCCTAACTGTTGTATGAGTGTGATGTCATGACCGATTGTAATTTGACACTCTAACTCACTTAAGCTACCCTAAAAATATGTGCCAATGATGATAGGACATGATAACATGACCTCACTCATGAGTTTTTTGGTGAAACATGACCCTAGACTCATTTAACTAGACCTCGTAGGATAATAATGACTATTTCTATCACTCTTCACACACTTTGACTGATTTACATTTAATAATGAAAATTTTATTCTAAACTAAGACCCATAGCTTGATATTCTAACATATCATAGCCAAAACTTTATACATTTTTCCAATAAACTTGAAATACAAAACTTGTTTTCTAACTACTATGACTATAGTAATCTATAATTGGCTCCAATGGGGATGGGATCCTCCCAGTGAGGTGCCAATAAAATCGTAAACCATGTGCCTAACCGTTGTGCTTATTGACTTCTTAGCTTGACTCAAACTGACTCAAAAACGGATTACATTATGAAAATGGAAGCAGGCCATAAAAATCCCAAGGTCTTCTCTTCAGACTTAAAATTATGATGACAACTTCCCACATCTGCAAACTGAAAAATAATACCAACATGACAAAAACAACTAATGGAAACTAGCACTCGGAAAAAATGGAAATATGAAAAGTACTAAAAATATGCTCAAAATATTGAGCTTATTCCCACACCTACTCACTCTTAACTGATCCACAATTTGTTTGATCAAGTGAAATCAAAGATCCAGTGGAGCCATATAAGAACTTTTTCCATTAATTTAATTTCATTCATGCATTCCTCTAGAGGGAAAACGAGAAGCCTACTTGAACACATCTTCAATAAAAACTTGAAAATAGATTCAAATTTGACAGGTTTTAAGAACTTAGGCCCACTTCCTGACTCCAAGAATGCTGTAAAAGGATATTCAAATGAATGAACACTGAAGTTTAGCTCATTTGATATATTGCAATTATTCTCTAGGTGGTATACATACCATGAATACAGACCTAGATATGCATCTTTGCTTTCATGAAATTTCATCTTATAGCTGTCATGATAGGGCTACAAACTTTCATTTGAATTTTGTAATGGAACCCCTGCTAGACAAAAAAATGAACCTGACTCACAAACTAAGTCTTCATCACACATGTTTTCAAGCTCACAACTAGATAAAGGAGGAGAACTTTGACTGCAAAAACCATCCAAATAAAAATATGTTGAATCATTGAAAACCTGAGAAGAATGTTGTAATTTATTGTGTATTAGTTCCAAAGAGACTATATGATCTTTGATAGGCTCATCATCCTTTGCTTCAATGATAGTTTAAATTTTTTTATTCAAGAATTCAAATGAAAAAAAACTTAAGGATAGAGAGTTTCCATTAGCAACCTCTTTGTTTTCCTTATGTTCAATGAAAAATATATAAGACTGCTGACCTTCAACATAATGAAAGTTATCCTTCATTAATTGAAATGAAGTAGAACACAAGATCAATGCTTCTTCACCTGATTCAATATTTTCTTCATGTTCATCATTATTTTCATAATTGACACATGCAGGATGATTTCTTTCTTTAAGATTTTGTAACTGAACATTCTCTTACTGAGAACATGTCATTGGTTGCTTGTCATGATTTTCTTCAAGTGAATATATAAAACAATTAGTTTCTAGCTCATGATAACATGAATCAACAACAAAGCAATTTGGGCCAGCAACCTCTACTTCTTATGCAAAATTTGCTTGGAAAGGATGTCTTATATGCTCCCGACTTCCTAATTTCCTTTGTTCTCCATCAACAAATTTGTCTCTGAAAGTCATCCTTTCCATCATCTTTTCCATTGTCTTCGCCAAAGTTTATATCCTGGTATTTTATGATGTTGATGGCTCCTCCTTTACACATGCCCTCCTTTCAACCTTCATCTTTGATTTTTTGGGCAGAAGTTTTTCTTCCACACTAACAACATTTTTTTTCATATCCTCCAAAGTGACTAGATTCCTTTCCTTGAGGTGATAGGAAATCTCATCATCAAAGTTATTAGGGTAATGAAGCATTTTCAACCCTAGGGGATGTTTTATATCAGCATGTATGGAATTTTAAACTTTATTAAATATGGCTGACAACTCTTTAACTGCCTCACTTGGATACCTCTTTAGACTTTCATATTTGGCCAAAATCTCCCAAGGGTTTTTCTTAACTTCCCATCTTTCAAGGAAAGCGTGCTCAAACTATTGCAAATCAGCGATACTCCTAGCTAGCAAAACCTCTCATACATGCATAATCTTGTTCAACTTTGAAAATGTTAAGGAAATATTTGAAACCCTGCATGTGTCTTTCAACTGAAATCTTGTCAAGTCCTCCATCAAACATAGGCAGATACTTATAATTCTTTGCTAGAAAGTCATGAAATATGGAAGGCAACTTCAAAGGCCTAAATCTCTCTTTGATATTGGTAAATGTAGAATCTTGTATAGGAGATGGTATATTGGATTTAATATATAGGGGCTTACTACCTTGGCTATGATAAGGATCACTAATATAAAAAGGAGACAGATTTACAGCTTCAAAAGAATGATATAGAATCTTAAAAGGAGAATCATGTGCAGATTTTTAGTCTTTGTTTGAATACAATAGATAAAGGTAAATTATTTTAATATGTTGGGAAAAGGACAAGAGGTATCTGATGAAAAATAATAATATTTCTTACCAAAAATTAAAGCTTTAATACCTGGTATTTCTATAATATCCTTCCATTCCTTTGTCAACAAGTCTCGTTCTCTAGTGGAGTCTTTGAATCTGAATGTAAAATTTACTGGAATTGCCAGGTGAATGGTACAACCTCCTTGTGTCTGAGTCATGTCCACCATCAAAAATCACCTCTGAAACTTTGATGACATTTCAAGAGGAAGATGGAACCTTCGGTCCCCGACAAGCCCACTACAATGAGATTGGGTTGAGTAATTATTAAAGCATTTATGTGTCTGAAAAAAAAGCATAGGTCCGACATATGTTTTTTCACAGCGTCCAAGACCACCATTATTGTGTTGCACAAAATATTTTATGAATTTGCATCAATAACTAAGTCTGCACATTGATTGCAACATGTTGATCCAATGCATGAAAATATGAAAATTACATCAGAACCAACAACAGTGTAAAAAATGAATTAAATAGAGTAACAATCTACATACAATGGTTGATTATCAGTGGAAAGAGGGTAACTAGCGCGAATTATGTTTTGAGAGCGTAACAGACTCAAGATTGCACCAGGATGACAATGAGAGCAGAAAAGACTCAATATGACAACAAGATGACAATAGAGACCTATAACAACTAAAGGAATGAATCCATGGCTTTCTATTTCTATTATGGTATTAGAGGTTGTATATCATATCCAGGGGAAGAGATATTCATAGAGGTTAGCGAGTTAGTTGGGTATTTATCTTAAATGAAGGAGGTGGTGGATGAATGGCCTAAAAAATTTCAATCATCTAATACTTGAGTTTGAACATTGAATTTATTTCTTTAGAAACTAGGGGAGTTTGAACATTGAATCTCCTTATTTATACATGACTTCGAAACAAGGCGATCACCAATTCAACTACACCACCAATTGAACTGCACCCAGTAGGAAAATAGTGCAAGATATTAATAACACTATTTTTCATAATAATTTCCATATAATTTCATTAATTTTATGACAATATATTAGTGTAGGTATATGATTCTGTTATTCTATTCTATTGGATTTCAACTAAAAACATAAAATTAAATAAGGAATGTATTATCAATAAAGTTATTATTAACCTAATTTTTATATCCGTTAATATCTAACCATTCAACAAATTAGTTTTAAATTTGTAAACATATTCACTTTTATTTATTTGAATATACATGTATATTATCATTGTATATACAGATCAATATTATCTACATTAAAACATTTCAAACTTTACTTAAAAAAATAAACACCTATAAAGCAAAGATGTACAACTCATAGAAATTATTTTAATAATAGTATCCATATAATTTTATTAATTTTCTTATAATATATTTGTGTAGGCATCCGATTCTCTTATTCTATTACATAAAATTAAATTAAAAATTTATTATTAATAAATTTATTATTAACCTAATCTTTATATTCATTAAATATCCAATCATTCAATAAATTAGTTTTAAATTTGTAAATATATTTACTTTTATTTATTTGAATATAAATTTATATTATCATTGTGATGATGATGTTGAATACCATTATCACACTGTCTTCAATCTAGAATACCATTGCGTATTCATTCACTGCATCCTAAATTCACATTTGTTTCTCCTTCTTGGTCTACACACACATTTACTTACTCCATACTTGAATCACATAGATTCTACCTAGCCATTAAGTTTTCTATCACTCATAAAATACTTATGCATTCATCAAAATTCATTCAACAATTAAATATCACATAGAATCAAATTTTTCCTTTTATGGATCACTCAACACATAAAAGAAACAATCACACAATTTTTATAATTCATCAACACAACACCCTCTTCATGAACAAGGAATCGAGTATTCTATTCACAAGTTGTTGGGAAAAATACTAAGAGGGGGGGGGGGGGGGGGTGAATCAATATTTTGGACTTAATCAAAACTTTTTACTTTTCCATTCACTAAAACCCATACGCTACTTTGCTGAAGCTAACTAGCGTATACACGTGGATATCCTTCATAAAACTCGCGTATACACAGAGATCTTGTTATGCCATTAATTCTTCACTTATATCATTCCATCATTCATTCATTAGATGTTCAATAAACTGTAAACATGTGCAGTAAAAACAGAATAAATCATCACACATAAGCAACACACATGAAAACCAGGATTTTAGGTGGAAACCCAAGTCGGGAGAAAACCACCGCTGCCGTTGTCTCTGCCTTCAATATTTTATTATAGAGAAAACATCTTACAACATATGTGCTAGCGCAGCCTCCTACCAGCACGCAGGCACCCATCTGTGCTTGTTTACCAGCCTCTCCTGGAAGGGAGCTACGACCCCCTGCTCTCGTTTACCAGCCTCTCCTGGAAGGGAGCTACGACCCCCTGATCTCGTTTACCAGCCTCACCTGGAAGGGAGCTACAACCCCCTGACTGAAGGCTACAACCCTCAGCACCACCATGGACAACGTTTCATCAATTTTCACACTGGATGCAAAGCTTCCTTTAGAACACAACTTGCAGGCCACGTTTCATCATATTTTCAGACTGGACCCACTCCATACATTTGAGCTCAATCATACATCATCAACAGATAGCAGTAACACAGCAGAACATATCAGACATTTGATACTTCATACTTCAGCAAACCCTAATCTTCATACGTGCTTTCCTTTCACTGATCCTGCGTATATACGCGCCTTCGACCATACAAACCCGCGTATACTTCTGTACATATTACAAAGCTAATATTACTGCCCATACGCGCTTTCTCTTCAGCAAACCAGCGTATATACGCGTTTACTCTGCGGCGAACTAGCATATAGTTCTTCAGAAATTTAGGTCATTGCAATTCTTCAGAACAGATACATCACTCAGATTTTACCCTTTACTTCAAACAAATGTTCGCCTCATCTCAGATCTAATCATTCCATAAACAGATCTAGCAGATACAAATACATTCCAGATCTAGATTCCCTTCTTCATCATTTCTTCATTGGTGCATCATACATTCAGATCTTTCATTCAACTATAACCCTTTCCATTGAGATATGCTTCAGAGAGAAGTATTCATTCAAGCTCAGACTTCTTGCACACATTTGCATAATGAATTTCTTCTCCTTATATAGGTTTACCCTTTATCAATACCATGAGCCAAAACCACATTACTTTCGATGGTATTCCTGGATGGGGTCACATAGATGAATCATTACTCAATACAATGGGTCAATACCATGGTGGTTACCCCTGGTTTTACATATTTAGAGCGCTTTTTCCCATACGCGACTTGGCACGTTATTTACCGCGTGCATACGCTACTTTGTCTAGACAAATCCGCGTATGCCTTGAGACATACTCTTTTCATCATGTTCTAGCACATACTGACATTCCTTCCATCATTACCTTCTGTACTCATTGTATATACATCAGATTTACATCATTTAACAATTTCATCAAGACATATTCCATCAGGGACAACTTCATCAAGTGGGTTGCCATCATCTTCATCAAGTAGGTTGCCATCAAGGACAACACTCAGCATCATATTTCCAACACAAGTAAATATGTACACACTAATGAATTTCCTCTAGGCCTGATTTTCTATTTCAGTGGCCTCTCAACACTACTCCTCTATCCCTCTCTCTCTATAACCGTAGGCTTACAATCAAATCTCCTATCTCAAAATCTGGTCCTTATGCCTTTGAGGTTTTACAAATATATACAAAAGGTTCTGTAATCAATTCTGTTTCAGATCCTCAATCTTCTCAACTAAATCCTAAGAATACTCTAAAGCCACAAAATCATCAACTAATTTCTAAGTCTAGGATTCACAATCCCTATCAAATCTCAACTAGCCTAAATATCTCATGTTATCCTACATTTCAGAAAATTTACAAATATGCCTCACAATATCTAATTAAATCCTATTCTAAATGTATCACATAAAATCACTCAAAACATTGAAAATTACATTAATTAAATACTTAGGAAACCAACTACCTTGAAAATATAAGACCCCTTATCTTCTACTAAATGTATTGTTGGAACAAGGTCCCATTACTCCGTTTTGATATGTTCCAATGCTACGTTTTTTATATATTTTTGTAGTAATTGGTCTTGCGCAGGGGATTTGGGATAAGTCAAAGCCCCCAATCTATAATGGGTCAAAGGGTAGACCTATGGTCCACAAACCATAGTTTGCGGACCATAGGATAGCGCAGGCTATGATGATATAAATAGATGGATAGTTTGAGTCTAAGGTTAAGTAAGTAAGTAAGATTGATACTACGTACAAACTGTTGAGATCTATGTTGGGTAGTTTTGGGTAAGGAGTTGTGTGCGCGGAGATCCTCAGTCCTACTATGTGCAGACCTTGCTGGCTGTGTGTGTGGGTTGTGACTTGGGTTTGTAAATTGGTTTTGGATGCTAATGAACACAGAATCTGTTATGTTATCTGAACTGGTTGTATTTAATACTAAAGTACCTCTGTGTTATTTGGATTAGCTACAATTGTTTCCATGATATATGAATTAGAAGTGATTGCGTTATTTTGTGATGATAATTGTTGATGCACACGTGGATGTTAAGGTGTTGATCAGATCTGCTTAATAATAGTAGTTGTGATTATGTTTACATGTTGATTATACTAGTAAGGGCTCGACAAAAGGCTTGTTTCTTTGCGAACCTGATAGAACTTGACAAGATCTGCCTTAATTACCTACTCTCTCCCAGGGTGTGAAAACCTGGTTCCAGCACCCACCCATACTACTTAGGGTGAGACTTTGGCCTGCGAAAGTAGGTCATTGCCGAAAGGGTCAGTAGTATTTGTTGGCAAACCTTAAATCAGAACCTGAGTCAGGACCCTTCAAGCCAACAAATGGTTCTGTTGCTGGGACTGGGAGAATTTTGAGAGAGAGATTGGGTAATGCCATGAGGCCATTAGGGACCTAAGAAATTGGAGCTCGAAGACTGGTTTGAAAGACAGATTTAGGAATTTTCTGTAAAGGGGAATATCAGCATGAAGCTAATAGCTGAGAAGTGGAAGAAAAAATATATTTTCACTGAAGTATATAAAATTTTCTTTGAAACTTTTGTGCACAAGCTCGAGGAGTGGATGTAAAGGCTAGTATAATTCCAGATG
Source organism: Pinus albicaulis (assembly GCA_034641835.2). NCBI lineage: Eukaryota > Viridiplantae > Streptophyta > Pinopsida > Pinales > Pinaceae > Pinus > Pinus albicaulis. Next base: position 16,132,611 of record CM076575.1, read on the forward strand.
TGTTGGAAAGACGATCAGGTTACGCAGTGGACTTCAGAATTGATTCAACAGTTGGAGAAGGCTGACAACACAATCACCCGCACTGTAGACCATTGGGTGGATAGCGTGCTAGGAGAATTTGTAACAGAATTCGTAGTCAATTAGTTTGTATCCTACTCTAAGGAGGAGTGGAGGCTCTTCAAAGGATTTTGCGGTAAGTTCTTGCGAACATTACCGCTACTAATTAAAATATTACTATGCAAAAAGGGAATTTTGCGCAGCCATGCCGAATGAATTACCTCTGATCAGAGTGAGAGTACAACATGAAGTGGTAAGTACTACCGATTCAACCAAGAAGGGGATAGATCCATGTACATCCCATTAAGAGAGTTGCCTAAACACGTAGGAACTAGTCCTCCAGCTACAACACCATTGAGTCAGCATAAGGGCAAGAACTCCCCTACACCTCCGCCACTACCAGAAGAAGATATGGCCACACACATGAAGCTGCCCACCTTCAAGGGTGTAGGACATGAAGACATGGACCAATTTTGGTTCGTAGCGGAATTAGTATGGACTACACAGAATGTGGCTAGCGATGTTGTAAAAAGGGTGTATTTATCCCTTGCCTTTGAAGGAAGGGCCCTGGATTGGTACATGGGATACATAGGCCAGCATGCGGATCCATCTATTCAAGATATTAAGAATTCTTTAAAACAACAGTTTTGGAAGCCTAAGTCCTACGCTCAGCCGGTGGTTGACTTGAAAGGCTTTATATAAGGACCCATTGAGTTGTTATGGGAGGCTGATCAATGGCTAAATAAGGTTATCATAGATGGGGAATTTCAGTGTGATGATAGACAACACAACGAATGTTTCATCACCATGCTATTACCTCACCTGCGCAGACCTATGGATCAACAAGCGATTGAGATGCAAGAGAAAGCCTTGGAGATTGCTATGAAGCTAGAAGCTGTGCCAAGACACGATGCCCAGTTTGGGGTACAACATATCTAGGGACAACTAGAGGCAATGCACCTTGAAATCCAGAATTTGTGGAAATGGAGAGGAAAAGAAGCTAGCCCAGACATATGGTGCATAAGATGCAGGGTGTCATGCCACACCAAGGATCAGTGCCCTCTACTCATGGACTACATGCAGGCTGGGGGGGCCAACCCATTGCGCCCTAAAAATGTTGTGGGACCAAGCGGTCCCACATTATTGTGCGCTGACTGTCACGTAGCTGGACTACATGCTACCAACCATTGTCCCTGTCTTGGTGCCTATATTCCAGATTTGAAGCAGCAATGGTGTTGATTCTGCTCATTTGTGGGAAATGACGAACACAACTGCCAGACATATGACTTAATGATAGACCGAGGAAACCTGTATAGGGTACAGGCTGACCCTTATTCACCACTATCTCCCTTGAGACGAGGAGGCTCCCCTGCCAGAGGCTGGAGGGGGGGAAGAGGTGGAAGTGCAAGTTGAGGAAGAGGGTAATTGATCTGTTATAACTGTGGAGAAGTAGGGCACTTCGCAAGGGACTATCTAAACCCTGCATGAAAATATTGTAGATATTGTAGACAATTGGATCATGTGATTAAATATTGTCCAGTACTGATAGAAACAATTCAGGAAAAAAATCAGACGCCAACGCAGAATGTGCAAAGTGTTAAGGTAGAACCACGTGATGAAGGACCTAGTATTAATGTCATAACACGTAGCGGCATGGCTACTAGAGGAGCGGAGGAAAGAGATGCGGCTGAACCCCTTATCCAAAAAGCTCCTATCAAAAAGGAAAGCTTGGACCTACAGAAGGAAAAATAAACCTTCATAGAAGCTCACAAAGACTTTACCAAGGATGAGGCATCTACTTCCAAGGCCCCAAAAAAACTAAAAGCAGACAACAAAGTTAAGCCATTCCTTCAATCATGTATGAAGTTACTATGCAACTAGAAGGTAGTAGAAAATATTCAAGCACTAACAGACAGTTGCACAGAAAAATTTGACCCTCCGAAAGAAGTTAAAGATGTTCACAAACTTTACAAACATAAGAAATGCACTGGTTGGGAAATGTGGCTAACAACGTAGATTGGCAATTATGAAATGGATCAGTTCATCCCGGATCTAGGATCCGATGTGAATGTCTTTCCCAAACAAATGTTGTAGAGGATGGCAAAACCTAAGATGGAATGGTCAACTATACAGTTGTGCATGGCTAACCAACAGAAGACCATACCGTTGGGGAGACTGTCAAAGATTATGGTAGATATCGCAGGGGTTAAGGTATACACAGATTTTGAGGTAATTAAAATTGTAGAAGATGTGTACCCTTATCCTGCACTCCTGGGAATCGATTGGGCTATAGACATGAGAGGCATTATCAACTTGAAGAAAAGGAGCATGGTTTTTGAGAATGAAGGTATAAGAGTAATAGTCCCTCTAGACCCAATAGAAGGAGAATGGTATACAGAACTTGTGCGCGAAGAAGACGACGTGGATCAAATTTATAAACTAGCCGCTCGGGATGAGGATTGGATTTATCCTACAGCTGATGGCATGCTTTGCTAGGAAAAATATAGTGAATTCCTCTCCGAATCCAACGGGGAGATCAAAAATTGGAAAAACCGATTGCATGACATATCTGTATTGCGATGTCTTAGGATCAAGAAGAGCTTCTGCTGTATCTCCTCAGAGGTAAGAGAGATACCTTAAATTGATGGTTCTGGTAGTAGTAGGAAATTTCTTAGAGAATTTGAAGCAGAAGTCCCAAGGGAGCAAAGAATGTGGGCGCTTAACCTAGCCATGTGTGCGATCCCTACGCAGTGGTGGTGAACTCATAAGGGAACGTTCCAGGATTGGAAGGAATGTCGCAAGATGATGATCCTTCAATTTGAACCTCCGACTCACCTATGAGTGGAGACTTTCCTTGGCCAAGGGGACCCGTGCAAGCACTTGGCTATATGGATGGAGGTGTGGTGTGAGAGGATTGGGGACGAATGGGTCCACCTATTCATTCATGTCTTGGGGCCAATCCCCACTGCATGGTATTTGGATGTAGAGCTACATCAGCGTACCTGCCACTGGGAGACCCTAAGAGATGATTTTGTGGGAGCGTTCAGATTGATAGGTGGAACTGAGGCATTAGACAAAGCCCTGTAGGACATAAATGCCCCAGTATTTGATGAATCACACCCTCATGTGGAGTATGGGGCACTAGCTTGGGATACGTAGATGCAGGATATTGTTAACTTCCACAATCTATCAGTGGAGAAATGTGACGAAGACTCGCGAAATGTCACTATTTCTAAATCGAAGGGTAAACACGTAGTTGCTAGACCCCCACTACAGACTGTCGATGTGACCAAGCCTCTTAAGATAAGGGAAGTCAACATTGGAACAAAAGAAAAACCTTAGCTAGCTAAGATTGGGGACAACTAGGATGATGATACCGTTGGGAAAGTCGTGGAGCTTCTCGTGGAGTACCAGAACCTGTTTCCTATGAAATTCTTAGAACTCATGGGTATTAGAGAGGACCTGGGGTTCATGCGAATCACCTTAAAACCGGATGCACGCCCTATGAAGTTGCGACCTTACCACTTGAACCCCAAGTATAAGCAGAAAGTCAGGGGAGAAATTGACAAAATGCTAGCCACAGGTATCATTGAACTAGTATAACAGTTAGATTAGGTAAGCCCTATGGTGGTTCAAGAGAAAAATACTAAAGGAGAAATAAGAATCAATGTCGACCTGCACAAACTGAATGATGCCTTCATACATGATCCCTTCCCTATTTTATTATCTCATGAAATCCTCGATAGTGTGGGAGGAAAAGAAGCATACTCATTCACTGACAAGTTCTCGGGCTACCATCAGATCAGGATCGCACAGGAAGATCGTAGAAAAACTATGTTTGCAACCAAATGGGGATCCTTCCAGTACACTGTCATGCTGTTTGGGCTCAAAAATGCCCCTGCCATATTTTCGTAGGCACTGGTCACAGTATTCAAGGAGTTCATCCACAAGTTCTTGGAGTTATATTTTGATGATTGGATAGTATTTGGATTGGTAAAGAAGCACGTATCGAACCCACACATGATGTTGGATACCTATTGAAAGCACAAGATTTCCCTAAATATTAAGAAGTGTATATTCTGCCTACCTTTCGAGATCTTGTTGGGCCACATAGTCTGTTGGTAGGGACTGATGGTTGATCCTGCCAAGGTAGTATTTATCATCAACTTAGCAGTACCCATGACTGAGAAACAACTTCGTTCCATCCTTGGGCACACAGGCTACTACAGGAATTCAACCGAGGGTACACACTGATCATGACACCCATGGAGAAGTTGCTAAAGAAGGACGTTTCATTTTTTTGGGATGCGGAGTGTCAGAAGAGTTTTGAGATACTCAAGGAAAAGATGGTCTCTGCACTTATCCTCATTTTTCCTAACTGGGCGAAGGATTTCCATGTCCATGTAGATGCTTCAGGGATCGCCTTGGGAGTTGTCCTTACGTAGCTCGGGGAAGGGGACATTGACCACCCGGTTGTGTTTTCTAGTAGAAAAATCTCTAGTGCAGAGCGTAACTACTCCACTACTGAGCGCGAGGGACTGGCCATGGTATATGCCCTGCAGAAATACCGGCCTTATCTGTTGGTAGGGAACTTCAATATGTTCACGAATCACTTCGCTTTGAAGTACCTAGTCAATAATCATATGTTGGGGGGGGGAATATTTGTTGATGGCTACTTTGATTCCAAGAATATGATTTTGAGATCATTGTGAAGTCGAGGAAACTAAATGCTGGAACAGAACACTTGTCTCGAATCGAGAGTGGTGACGAATCGACCAACCTGGAGGAAGGATTGCCCGATGCACAACTATTTTATATTAAGGTGGTCGATGCGTACTTTGCTGATATTATTCAATTCTTAACTAAGGGGATGGCAACTGCAGAATATTCGGTACAATAGAAAAAAGAGCTGGTAACTCGCACAACGAACTTTACCATCACAGCGGGCCACTTGTATAAGCTGGGGGTTGATGAGGTACTGCGAAGATACATTCTGGAGCATGAATGACAAGCCATATTAGAATAAGCCCATGGAGGCGTAGGACGAGGTCACTATACAGGAAAAGTGACGATGCAAAAAATATTAAGAGTTGGGCTATGGTGGCCCACACTGCATAGTGACTCTTACGACTATTGCAAAGCCTACGACACATGCCAAAGGACAAGAAGACCGTCGCGTAGGGATGAAATTCCCTTACAACCACAGATGGCCCTGCAGACATTCAATAAATGGGCAATCGACTTTGTTGGGCCCATCAACCCACCAGGTAAGAAGACAGGTGCCCGCTACATCATCAGTGCGACTGATTATTTAACTAGATGGGCCGAAGCGCAAGATGTGAAGGATTGTACTGCAGATACCACTGTGCACTTCATTTTTTAGCGCATTCTAACCAAGTTTGGTTGTCCGAAGAACTTGATGAGTGATAGAGGTATGCATTTCGTTAATGAAACAATACAAGCTTTGACTAAAGAATTTCGAATCCACCATGCAAAAAGTATCCCATATCAGCTGTAGGAAAATGGAATGATAGAAGCTCTTAGTAAAATTTTGGAACAGGCGCTGACCAAGATCTGTAATGTCGATCAAAGCGATTGGGACATGCACATCCCGTCGGTCCTTTGGGCCTATCGGACCACGTGCAAGAAATTGACTGGGAAAACACCGTTTCAAATGGTTTATGGAAAGGAGACCATTATTTAGGTGCAGTATATCGTTCCTAGATTGTGCATTGTAACCTTTACAAAAGTGGTGGAGCCTGATATCATGGACGAATGCTTAGCCAAGCTATTCGCCTTAGAGGAAGATCGATTCATTGCTAACTTTCATCAACAAGTTTAGAAGGCCCAGGAAATAGCATGGCATGATAGACATATTCGGTAGAAGGTATTTTCGGAATGAGAATTGGTCCTGCTATATGATAGCCAGTTTGTGAAACACCCAGGGAAGCTACATCAGCACTGGTTGGGCCCCTATATGGTAAAGGACATCACTAATGGAGGAGATGTCCAGTTAGCTACATTGCGCGGTGATCTTGTACCAGGATATGTTAATGGCAACCATCTCAAACCATACCGGATTAAATGAATATATTTCCAGAGTAGTTGTATTAGAAGGAATACGCGAAGGCAAGAGAAAAAATGCAGGCAGGCCCGTTATATGCGCAAGGGTCGACCACAGGTCTGGAAGCCCAAGGAGGTGCGTTGGGAGCGTAGCGGTCGGACGCAGGTCAGGAAGCTCTTGGGGGGGCGGGGTGCGCTGGGAGCGTAGGTGTAATACACAACTACGAAAACTAGCCATTGTAATAGTACCACTGGGTAAAAATCCAACTTTACTGTTGGAAGGAGCGGGCAGTAGGCAACTAATGCGGAAATTTCCGAAGATTTTTTACCATTTCCTTGATGGTAAGTTTCATCTCAGTTTCATCCGGCCATTGTTAAATATTCAATGCTATAAATGGAGAAGGGTAGCTCTAATATTAGTAACCCTGATTTCGTCTTCCGAGTGAGAATAACTATGACCAATCCCACTGAATCATCTTAGACTGTGGCCTCTACAGAGCTAGCAACTGATGAAGTATTGGAGGTCACCCCCGAAGTCAAAGAAGTCGTGTCCACACCAACCAAGGGGAAGCAGGTGGAGAAAAAGAAGAGTAAAGGGAAAGGCTAGGAGTAAGGGTAGGGGAGGCCCATGAAATGGGCTGGGGGGAAGTCACGCAACTCCCCCCGGAATGTGAAATCTCCTTGAACAGTGCCTAACTCACGCTCACCTAACCCGACAACGCGAGCTCTGTCTGCAAAGGAAGAAGCTTGGCTCGCTTCCCCAATCACTTGGCTACCTCCCTATGTTCAACCCCGAAGGCCCTCAATGCGCATGCTTAATAATCTCGAGGGTGTGTGTTCTTATATGCAAATTCCTCTAATTCAAGGTGAAGTCCCCATAATTGGAGAAGCATACGACAATCTCTCATTAATTAAGTTCGATGATCACGACCTTGCAAACCTGGAGGCCTTCCCATAATTGGCACCAGAGCTGTACCTAGAAAGGGTACTGTAGGATGACGTGTTAAGGGTCGTACCAATGCCGTGGGCGCACGGGTTAAAAAAATCTGGATTACTAAACTTGTTGCGGATACCTCACTTTGGTCGATACAATGTAATTGACCAAGTCGTGCGAAAAATGCTAGCCTTGATCCTTGTGGATCCAGGACCACATTCCCCTCGATGCTTGCTTAATTCACCGCATTACTGGTCTTCCCATGGAGGGGCCGAATCCCATGGAGCACGTCACCAACAAGTATGATCAACAGATCGTCAACAAGGTCCTAGAAGACTACCATGTCTAGCGCAACACCAGAGGGTTCATAATTAACACCATTAACAACCCTAGAGTGCACATGGGTACCTTGCCATTGGCCTGCAAAATGATGCACAAGTGCCAAGCCACGATTGTCCCCACCTATGTGATTCATCTTGTTGGATGCTGTGAAAAATGTTTTCTGCTTTAACTGGTCCCAGTTCCTCTGTACTAAGTTTCTGGAAAACGTGCGCGAGTCCCATGATTACGGAAGGTTGTTCTGCTACTCTTGGCTATTGCTCTTAATTGCATTAGTTGCATGGGAAGCCCCTAAAGGATTGGTCCTCCCTGAGCTTGAACCAGACATGTGTGAAGGGGCGCGATACGCGAACTCATAGGATTCAAAGGACGAGGGGCGGATTAAGGAGAAAAAAGTGTTTTGAGTACTATTCCAAAGCGTGCTCATAACAACAATTAACTCCCGGCCACGCCTGTCTTTGATAGTCTACGAAAAATACAAGAGCATCGCTCAGGGCCGTAAGGATCTAGCTTGAATGTCGCTACCTTACATGGTCGCCAATGAGGAAATTGACCAGGTCATTGCCACTTGGCCACCACACTGGAGACTAGGATTCAAATCGACTGTGGCTAACACTGCTGGTACAAGCACAGTCCCAAAGACCCCCACCCCACCTGATACCACCAAGAGTTCAGAAGGACGTGGCTCGAAAGGCTCCCTCAAGATGAAGGATGCAACGTAGGGCATGGAGCTGGAATCACAGCAGGACATGGAAACAGAGGGTCTGGATGTGCAGGATGTTGATTCCCAGCGTGGTGCAAAACAGACAGCCGAACCTCTCAAGGGACGGCAAACGAAATGGCGGGCTACAAGGCTCAGTAGGGAGATTGAGGTTACCTTGACCGAGGAAGATTTGGAATAAATCAGAGATGTGGTCACCCTTGCTTCAGAAGATAGATGGCTTGCTTTGGAAGAGAACTAGAAGGCCGCAATCTCCACATTACAATCTGAGCTCCAAGCTCTCCATCTCAAGGCCCATACCCTACAAACGAGCATGGCACAAGCGAGGCTGCCTCCAGCAACCAGCACTTAGTTGATTTTCACGACTGAGAGCTGCCTCTACCCCCTGCCAGGCACATTAATCACTCTCACTCCACCTGCCTTATGCACACAAGTCCAAGGCTACGCAAAATTACATCTAGACTTGGCCCGGCTTCTACATGAGCCGCTACAAGTTCTTCAAACATCCCTCTTTGAGGAAATCTAGCACAGAGACCGCCGGGTGCAGCAACATCTAAGTACAGCCAAGCAGACAATCATAGAAAAGACCACTAAGGTGTCCCATCCATAGGTCATGTGCATCCTTTCCGCCGCGCAACAAACCGAGTTGGAATGTCTGATCAGCAGACTCTGAGCAGATGTGACTGAAGACATTCCGGCCTCTGCCACCCCCCAGGCCAAGATTGAGAGACTCGTCGCAGCCCTGAAGGCTTCTCAGAATGAGATCTAGAACTTCAAGACTGAGATGGAGCAGCATATTGCTACGTTGCAGGCCAAGTTGCAGCCGGAAACTCTGTTTGAGGTACGAGCCCAGAGAGTTGTGTCGGTCATAGAAGCCATGAACGCATTACAGCTCAAATCTCTCAGGGTGTAGAATTGCTTGAGACAGCTATGCAGATGTGGTCTAAGGTGTAGCGCAGCCCTCTCCTATGAAAATTTACCCAAGAACTGCGCCAGAAGGAATAATAATTCAAGCAGCTAGAGCTACAATGCCCACCCTGATCCTCGCTCAACACCTGGCACGTCTGCGAGCTAGCCATGCGCTCAGAGATGACCTGAAAGAGCTTCACCACAAGAATAAGGTTCTGAGTGACCACCTCAACCCATGGGTCAATGAAGCCCTCAAGATATCTTAGGAATTAGATGTTGCGGACAAATTGTTGAATCAGACCCTGGAAAGTGTCACTGCTGCCACTAAAAGCCCGACTTCACAGAATTTGGTGGAAATTGCACAGAACGCTGCCATGCAGAGCGAAGGAGTGTTTCCCCCTCTGGTCGATGCGATTAAGCAGCACCAGGCAAAGATGCAAACTCCACGGCTGTTGTGACTCAGGACGAGTCACAAGATTATGTTGGGGGCCTATTGGAATAGGGTCCCCTGGCTATGTTTTGATATGTTCCAATGCTATGTTTTTTATATATTTTTGCAGTAATTGGTCTTGCGTAGGGTCTTTGGGGCAGGCTAAAGCCCCCAATGTATTATAATGGCTCAAAGGGTAGACCTAGAGTCCGCAAACTATAGTTTGCGGACCATAGGATAGCATAGGCTATGATGATATAAATAGATGGAGAGTTTGAGTCTAAGGGTAAGTAAGTAAGTGAGATTGATGCTATGTATGAAATGTTGAGATCTATTTTGGGTAGTTTTGGGTAAGAAATCCTACTGGCTGTGTGCGCAGAGATCCTCAGTCCTGCTGTGTGTGGACCTCACTGGCTGTGTGCGCGGGTTGTGATTTGGGTTTGTAAATTGGTTTTGGACGCTAATGAACACAAAATATGTTATGTTATCTGAGCCGGTTGTATTTACTACCGAATTACCTCTATGTTATTTGGATTAGCTGAAATTGTGTCCATGATATATGAATTAGCTGTGATTGTGTTATTTTGTGATGATAATTTATTATGCTGACGTGGATGCGAAGGTGTTGATCAGATCTGCTAAATAATAGTAGCTTTGTTTATGTTTACATGTTGATTATCCTGTTAAGGGCTCAATAAAAGGCTTGTTTTTGTGCCAACCTAATAGAACTTGATGAGATCTGCCTTAATTACCTACTCTCTCCCAAGGTGTGGAAACTTGGTTCCAGCACCCACCGATACTACTTTAGGTGAGAATTTGGCCTACGAAAGTAGTTCATTGCTGAAAGGGCCTGTAGTATAGGGGTTTGTTGGCAAACCTTAAATCCAAACCTGGGTTAGGACCCCTCAAGCCAACATGTACAAAATCTTTTGGAACCATGATGCTTCTGCATCAGACTCCCAACATAGAAAAAATTCATGTTCTCCAGATCATGTGTCTTCAATTGTTGTCCTCCTAGATCCCAGACTTCGTTATGTAATCTGTCTTTGGTTGCCTCTCTTCTTTTTTGTTTTTTTTCTATTTTTGGTGTTTGCTTCCGTTCTCTAGGTCTACATACTTTATGCTGCATTGCCCCATTGGATATGCTCTCACAGTCTGCTGCTGTTTTTCTCTTTTTGTTGTTGCTTTTATTTCTTGGTGCTATCTTCTTCTGAGACACCTTCATCATCAACCTTCTTATTCTTTCAATCTCCATGTCCAATTTATCTTTTGACTAGTACTCCCTCTACCAATTGTTGTTGCACTTTATCCTTTCATCTTCAAACTACTGTTTCTTATGTTTTCTTTGGAGTTGTTGGATTATTACTACCACCCTTACATCCTTACCCTCTTGTTGCTTATGAACATTCATCTCATCTCCAAACAACTTTTGTTCAATATATTTGATAAAAACATCATACTCAGATGCTTCCAATAAACAATTCATGATTTCACTTTCTACCTGATTCCTTTCAAACACCTCATCACTATGTTGTTCATCAATTCAATCATATCTTTATTCCTCTTCCTTGACAATCCTCAGTGATTGTCCTTCAATTCCTTGACTAATCCTAGTAGTTAGTTCAACTTCCTTCAGTTCTAAGACTGATTCCTTTTTAGCATGAGACATGCCTCCCTCACCTTTTCCCAATTTAAATTGTACATTCAAAATATTCATTCTCTGAATTGCTAGTCTTTTCTCCAAAAGACTTAGTTCATGCCACAAGTCTTTCATCTCACTTGGAACTTCTTCCAAAAAACTCTATACAATCCTCACTATCTCCTTCTTTGCCACAAGTCCAATTTCTTGGTGACTCTGCTTCTTCATTCTTCATCAGAATAAAATTTTGATCCTCTACCTCTGTGACAGCTTTAGATGTTTGTCCAACAGTCTTCCTTTGGCCACTCAAGAAATATAATTCCTCTTTATCCTTACCAATAATAGGTTCCTCATCATAAGACATAACTGTCTCATCTCCATTGAAGATACTTCCTTTACTAAGCAAGGAATCTATGAACTCCTTCTGCTGCAATAACTCAACTTGATCTTCATGTGAAAGATAGTCATCATCATACTTTTCTTGGAAACTTTCAATCTCACTCAAGACAACTCCAAGAGATGGATTGCCTTCTGCAACACCTGCAAACACAGTCAAATTATCAATCTCAAAATCACAAGAACTAATGGTCTCATTTGATGATCCAGTCACCAAATATTCCTCTTGATGTTCTAAGTCCTCTACATGACTCAGAAAATCTTCAATGGTCTTCTTATCAACCTCCTCAAACACTTCACTTGGTTGCATGATATCTTTCTCCAATTCTTCTTGCTTTTGGTCATCATTGTGAGCCAAAATTCCCCTATTTCCAAATTTAGCATGTTGAAAAACAATATTTCCCTCCAATTGTGTATAAACCTCCTCATGAGATAATTGTCTCAAAACTCAAATTTTTTTTCTCTAATTTGACATTACCTGCAAACATACATAAATTATTAATTTCAAAATCATAAGGCTCAAGTGCCTCAACTGATGTTTCAGACATCATTGTTCCATCTTCAAGTTCAAAAGGAACATGTTCTTCTCCAGAAACTTTGTCTTGTTGTATCCCAACTTCTTCAAGTTTCTCTGTCCTCAATTGACCATCTATAATATGCTCAAGCTTCCTCATCTCCTCTATTAACTGTATATTCACTTGTTGTTCTTTCTTCTCTTGCAACCTATGCCATTTCATTTTCTTTCTCATTATGTCACTGAATCTCTGATATTCTTTAATCCTTTGGAACAAATTCATCAAAAAAATAAATTGCATTCTTATCTCAGCCTTTTCTCTCTCATACTGTTCATCCATGCCATCTGCCTTGACATCTTTCTTCACTCTACTTCTACTGTGGTCTCTCTCAGAACCTCTACTATGACTATCAGTAGCCATCCTCTACTATATCTCTATGAGTTCTTCACACACTATGAGTTGTACTTAAGCCTCTACAATAGCAAGTCCTCCCTACTACAACTTACCTCGCCATGCTTTCCTCTGTACTTGGCCACTAGTCCCCTCTCTGGAAATTTTTTTGAGCATTACTCTACTCCTTCTAGGCTTCAACTCATTTGCACTTTTGAGAACACAACTTCCCTCTTGTATTTCAATCACAAATGGAATACTAGGTTCTAGCCACACTCTTCTTTCACTCAGAAACCCTTACTGAATTCTTTCATCACTGCTCTTAAGGTTGTGATGTTATTTTTCCGAGATACTTCATTAGCTTCAACTGTCAATTTTCAATCTGTATTTTATCTTGCAAAACTCAAATAAAATTTAAATAAAACAATACCTACATGATTTCACAAGCAGTCTCCATCCACTCTTCACATTCGAGTGAATCTCCATTCTCCACATGAAAACAACTATCACTGTGCTTTATTTATGCTTCTATAATCTCTTCTTAAGATCATCACCTACTCCCATCTTCTACCATACTTTATCTCTGTCAATTTTCTGCAAAGCACATTTGCTTTACTAATCTCTTCTTTCTTCCGAAATCACAATTGCATTCTGCACAATTCTGCTTTAATTAAAACGAGCTTCCACCAACCTTTGACTTTAGCCTTCAAAAGAGCTTTAACCAACTCTGATACCAAAAATGATGTAGGGCTAATGGCTAACCCTGCTCTTACCCAAGATTCATACTCATAATAGAGTATATACTTTGTTTTTGATGCATTCAGATAGGTTCATAATATCTCAAAATACCGTTAAAAACCCATTTTAATAATAATCACATTTATCATGAAATGCTTATAATTACCCCTACCTTTCTATTTTCTCTTCATCTGTGACTACAACATGTCACCCAATGAACCTCTCCACAGATGGCTTCAACTATTCCTTTGTGGAATCACTTTCCCTTATCGCGACACAACATCGCAAACTGTTGATTTCCATAATACTATGAAACTATGGGTTATGGGCCCACATAACTCTCCACTTGCATGGAGGATCACAATATCTCAATTATAAACAAATCAAAAATCGGTTACTAAATGATATCACAGATTGCAGGTTTCAATATTTCGCATGTCACAACTTATAACAAATAGCTTTAACGAAAATCATATCAATGTCGATGCAAAATTTCACTGAGTTGCAACGTAATCTCCACCGTTGACCCATGTCAGATCTAATGGTCTCGTTGTACCTTCTCACATGAAATGTGAAATATGCTTTGCATCGCATCTACAACTCTCGTATTTATCGCATCGCAACCTAAAAAATTACCATGCGAAAGGCTTAACAATAAACACAAAAATTCCCAATGTGTGATGTGCGCATGGATCCTCATGACATGTTTCCACTTCGCAAATTTCCCAATTTATCTTGCGAAGTAGTTTGGGTCGTCGATCTTCACTCTGATCCTTGCCATCCAATCTCTTCCTTTGGAAAAATTCTAAGATTTTTCTCTAAATAAATTTCTTCTATTTGTCGACTGCCACTGCCTTATAGTTATGTCTCCTCCACGCTACTCCTCCAGAGCTTTCTCTTCTAATTCTCACTCAAATATATGGCCTTCACACTATTGCACGCTTATCACATTGTCTTCAATCCAAAATACCATTGAGTAATCATTCACTGCATCCACAATTCACATTTGTTTCTCCTTCTCAGTCTACACACACATTTACTTACTCCAGACTAGAATCACACAGATTCTACCCAGCCATTAAGTCTTCTATCGCTCATAAAAGACTTATGCATTCATCAGAATTCATTCAACAATGAAATATCACATAGAATCATATTTGTCATTTTACGGATCACTCAGGACATAAAAGAAACAATCACACAGTTTTTATAATTCATCAACACAACACCCTCTTCATGAACTCGGAATCAAGTATTCTATTCACAAGTAAATATTTACACAATAATGAATTTCCTCTCAGCTTGATTTTCTATTTCAGTGGCCTCTCGAAACTACTACTTTATCTCTATCTCTCTATTCCCGTAGGCTTACTGTCAAATCTCCTATCTAAGAATCTGGTCCTTATGCCTTTGAGGCTTTACAAATATATAAAAAAGGTTCCACAACCAATTCTAGTTCAGATCCTCAATCTTCTCAACTGAATCCTAAGAATCCTCTAAATCCACAAAATCATCAACTAATTCCTAAGTCCAGAATTCACAATCCCTATGAAATATCAACTAGCCTAAATATCTCATGTTCTCTTACATTCGATAACATTTACAAATATGCCTCATAATATTTAATTCAATACTTATGAAACCAACTCCCTTGAAAATATAAGACACCCTATCTTCTACTAAATGTACAATTTTTTTGGAACCATGATGCTCCTCCATTAGATTTTCATCCTCAGTGTTCATATTTTCACAGAGATGGAAGATCCATTCCACCCATGCTGTTTTAGGAATTGCCCAATGACCTATTTCACTATGGAGCTCATGGGAGTTCGTTCTAATCTTGACTATATTAATTTTTTTCTTCGAGCTAGTTAAAACAAAGAGATACTTTTGATCTTCTAGAGTAGGGTTGATGACCTCCTTATAAAATCTTAATTTTCTTTTAGCCTCTAAATCTTTCTCACACCACATTTTCTCTTTAAACTTAGAAGTAACAATATTTTTAATGTTATTAATATTTTGCAATGAAACATTTTCGTCGATCTCCCAATGGTTTAACTAGGACCTCGTATCTTTATACCAAACTTGTTTGAGCCATAGGTGGTTTTGGATAGAATTTAAAGCTAGCTTAGGCAGTATATGGTCACCCATGTTATTGATTTTGTGCTTGTACAATAGAAGCATAGTCATAGCTAGTATCTTGATAGGGGAAAGACCCACTTATATAAGGAGAATAAGATGAGGTGTATTACTTTTAATTTTGAGGTTATACGTTATAAAACGCTTCTGGATTTGCTTGATATTTCTCGAGGATTCTCTAGAGATGATGCAACCCCAAATCTCACATCCATACAAGATAACTGGAGTGACTAATTTTCAAAGAGGAGCTTCTTTCTATCCCATATCACAAGGTTTGTTTTTTTATATTCATTTTCAAGACCAAAATAATCTTTCCATCCTCCATTAATCCTTTTCTCAATGCTATAGTTCTATTTCAGCTTGTGATGAATATCAATTCCCAGGTACTTGTAAGAAGACACTTCCTCCAAGTTGATATTTTCATACACAAAATTAGTTTAAGCGTCCTTCTTGGATTTGAGAATGATAACTTTTATTTTGTCAGAGTTAACAGTCATTCCCATGGTAGAGCATAAATCCTTAAGAAGTCTAAGTTGCTTATCAAGATCAGATGGGAACCTTGCCAGAAGAATAATATCGTTAACATAGAGAAGAAGGATGACGACTATTCCTGCTAAGATCGTTCCAACATAACCTGCTTCCTCTAAAAAACCTTCTAGCTTGTCGATGTAAATTCCAAATAGGGTAGGGGAGAGGGGGAAACCTGGTTTAACTCCACTATTACACTTAATATCTTTCAACCACCATTCATTTCTCTTTAACTTGGAAATTACATTCGTGTATAACCTTATAGCGGTAGCTCTCAACTCTAAAGGAACCTTTAGCTCTTCTAATATACTCCATAGGTTGTTTCTAGGTACCGTATCGAAAGCCTTTCTAAAGTACACAAAGAAATAAAAGAGATTGGATTTATCATTACGACATTCCTCCACAATAATCATAAGCGTAACTAGGTGGTCCATTGTTGAGTGCTACCTTCTAAAAACCACTTGGCCTTTAGCCTGCTTACCTTCACTTTCAAGCCATATGCTCATCTTCTTTTCCAAATAATACCATATAACTTGGCTAAGAGAGGGCTAATCATAATTGTCCAATAATTAGAGGGGAAATTTGTATCCACACTTTTAAAAATAGGGATAATGAGGCTCTAAGTCCATGGTTTAGGGAACCCTTTCTTGGCCGCTTGATCGAAAATCTTGTGGATATGCAGGATGAAGACATGACCTCCAATTTTTAAGATTTATGCCTGGTAACCTTCAATGTCCTTAGCTTTTCCATTTTTCATGCGCTTAACCCAAAAATCTATGTCTTCTAATGAGAAAAATTATTCCGTTGGAGCATGGTTTTAAAGTTATCCATGACATTTGGAGATTCATAAAGATTTTTAAGATAGGAATTTTAGTCATGTAAAGTGATTCTATTATTATCTTTAGTTTTTCTAGTTAGAATATGCCTCCATAATTTCTTAGGAGCTACCTTAGAGACGTGTAAGATATTTTCTTGTATTTTATGAATATAATGCCTTCTTTTCCTTTTAGCTAGCAAATTAAATTTTAATTCATTTACAAAGAGATCATTTTTATTTCTATCAAAGATTAAGTTCTTTTGGCTATAAATATTATCTTCTATGGGATCTCTATACATGACAAAATTGAGAGTTATAATTAAATGTCTATGATCAGAGTCAGCCTTGTAGTCGTTTAAGATGTCAAAATTTATTATTTCGTTATATAAAGAGATATCAAAAATAACATAGTCTACCATGCCACTACCACGCTGCTACCAAGCCCATGGATATAGGTCATCTGGCTAGAATCGGACCACTTCTTTAGACCATTGCAAATTATGAGATCTTGAGCACTACAGATCTTGACTAGGTCCGACCCAAACAAATTCTCCCCTAGATCTTCAAAGCTCCTTTTGTACCAACTAGCCAGAGTAAGGTCTTTGTCTAACCAAAGAGGATTAGGGTTGGAATGGTTGCTTAGAAGAATAACTTCGTTGCTTGAAGTTTGAGCATTAAAGTTACACATTAAGAGGATATTACCTTCATTCCTTAGGCTAGAAATATCATTCTCTAAACCATTGTAAGGACTATTTTTATCTAAATTGTTTTTCTTATACAAGTTAGAATTGATAGGGGTAAAATAAAATATTACTATGTAGGTTCGTTTATCAATAATGCCAGTAATCTATATCCAACTATATTGGTTTTAAGCGTCGTTTTTACAAAGCCTACAATGGGGGGAGATGTTCTTCCTAATGTAACAAGCTATACCCCTAATGCCTCTACGGGAAGATCACTTGTTCCAGATAGAAAATAGTGTAAAGCCATCTATGCTAAGGACCTTATATTATTCGTGCTCCCAAGTTTCAACAAGAAATATAATATCAACTTCATTTGAGATCCAACTTAGGTTGGGGCCTTTGTTCTATGGAAAGACCCGACAGTTCCAAGAAAGAATTTGGAGCATGTTGAATTGATATTTATTACTATCTTTTTGGTTTCTATCTCAAATAACGGCTTTTCTATTTCTGATTATTTCCCATTTTCTTTGATTTCTATCTTCTTTTACCTTTTGAACCTCCTTTCTTAATTTTGCTTGATCTTCTAGAATGATATGTTCAATTATAAATATTATCGTTCCTTTTAGACTTGAGATTTTACTAAGTATGTCATACTTATGGTTAGTAGAGCTCACCTTTATCCGGATCAACCTTCCTTTTTTCTCAATGAATTTACCCAACCTTGTGGCTTCGGTGAGACACATTGTTTCAATTTGTAATTGATTATGTAATTATGTTTGGGCTACGGCTAAAGTATCCTCATCTACCTCCTCTTTCAAACCGAAGATTATAAATTTTAAGACCCTTTTGTTATGCTCATGGTCTAATTCTATATATTTTTTTGTTTCTTCTTTAATGGGTTTGATATCTAATTTACCAGCCACACTATTTAGGGTGAGATTGTTATTAATTTTTTCTTCTAGTTCTTTAGTCATGTCCTTCATTTTAAGAAATTCTAAAGTATCAACATCTCCTTGTTGGGATGTTTGGTTCGTATCTTGGATTTGTTTTTCTATTACCTGTAATCTAATCTCCATTGTCTCCATTTTATTCTCCAATAGTTTTATTTTATTTTCTAATTGTTTTTGGGGCTTGTCTTCAAGAGATGTAAATTTATGTTCCAACATGGCTTCTAACTCTGTTTTTAGCTTGAATTCTCTTTCTTCTATAGGTTTCTCTAAAGACTCTATATACTCATAAAGGCCCTGTAGAGTAACTATGCTAGGTCTACTTTTGGCAATCTTTGGTAGTAGGGAAAATTTTAAGGATGGAAAATTAACTTGAAGTTTAAAAAATTGGTGAATCTCACTAGTCCCTAATATGAAATCTATAAAATATTTATTGATGTATTTGTAAAATTATTCAAATTTATAATGATTTTATATATACTCTCTATATAATTTTGGCTATTTTTAAGGTAAGATAATATTATATTGTAAAATTTGGGCAAACAATTTTTATAAAAAATGGAATTTGGCAAATCTTTTTTTTTTGGAAAAATCATGGAAAATTAGCCCACCTATGAATATTAGCCCCAAAAATTTTCCATGTTTGGTAGATGCGATGAAATATTCATACTTGTGAATAGAAATATGAGCAGTAGATATGTATTAGAAAAAATATAAGGAATGTGTGCACCTGTTATAACCGTTTCAGATCGCCTTCTAGCTACAGAAATAAGGAGTCGTCGTCCAATCAACACACCTGGATATATCCCTAGCCGTAATATAGCTGAATCATCCGTACATAGAATATAGCCTTTGTGGTGTTTATATATGTGTGATATGGACCAATCCCTAATTCAGATATGCGATATACGAACCAAACAACCATTCGTGTGTTTATGAGATCGCAGAGAATATAGTATATGCGATGTTTATATATATGCGAGATGGACCGAGCCCTAATTTAGATATGCAATATATGAACCAAAAAACCTTCGCGTGTTTATGATATCATAGAAGATATATAATATAGCCTTCGCAGAAGATGTAGAATATAGCCCTTTGTGTGTTTATATATGTGTGAGATGGACCGAGCCCTAATTCAGATATGCGAGATACAAACGAAACAACACTTCCTGTGTTTATGAGATTGCAAAAGATATATAATATAGCCTTCAAAGAAGATATAGAATATAGCCCTTCAAGGTGTTTATATATGTGCGAGATGGACCGAGCCCTAATTCATATATGTGAGATATGAACCAAACAACCCTTCATGTGTTTATGAGATCGCAGAAGACACTTTACTTATAAAAAAAACACTTATAACGTAATCATATGGGTGAAAATGTGAAGCTGGGTTACACTTTTTGCCCTTTTTTGAGAAAAAAATTTCATTTTTTTCGGTTCTTCAACTTTCTGCAAACTATAACAATTTTTCTGTGTAGAATTTCATTTTGCGATAAAAAAAAAGTTGTGAGAAATTTTGTTAGCTTTCTATTACTTATTTTTTGAAATTTTTTTATGCAGATTTGATATGTCAACTTAGCGTTTCTTTGAGTGTGTGTTTCTTAACAATCAAAGGATTCATAAGAATTCATGTTATGTCGCAATGCTGTATTCATTGAAAATTTGTGTTTTTGAAAAAACAAAATGTGTTACAACAATCTAGACAGAGTCTACTTTGTTTTCGTCATATTTACAAAGCCAATGGATGCATATCATAATTAC
The DNA here is from genome assembly GCA_034641835.2 of Pinus albicaulis. Taxonomy (NCBI): domain Eukaryota; kingdom Viridiplantae; phylum Streptophyta; class Pinopsida; order Pinales; family Pinaceae; genus Pinus; species Pinus albicaulis. Next base: position 16,152,623 of record CM076575.1, read on the forward strand.
TAGAATTTTTTGAAGTGGTCCAATACGAAAAACTGCGTATTTTGGATATGTTTCGCGTGGAAAGAAATTTCTTAACATATAAGTTATAAACTAAAAATCTAAAAGCTACCCATTAGAGTCGGCGGACCAATGTAATGCCCCATAATTTTTTCAATTTCTTTTATAATGTATTTTGGGAGATACAAAATTTTGATTTCACTGAATCACAATGACCCTCAGAAATTGTTTGCAACCATTTTATTAGAAAAATAATTAAAATTAATAAACGTTTACGAAATTCCATAAAAGTTATATTTCTTGAAAGTAGATTCAATTCTGAAAATGCTTGTCTTGGTTCCGACAGTTAATTAACAACCTTTCATGGAGTTTAATCAGTCCAAAGTTGCAGAACCATTTTCAGAGCCTGGTTTTTGCGTAATTGGTGACGCGTTAGTTCGGCCGAACTTTTATTCCAAGTTCGGCCGAACTATGTTTTCCGTTTATGAGTTGCTAAATCTAATGTCTTAATAGTTCGGCCGAACTTCTTATGAAAAGTTCGGCCGAACTATTGTGTAACTCTCCGTCGGCCAGAAAGTTTTGTGGAGCCCCCTACAAAAAACACATTTCGCGTCAATATAAATTTCCGTGAAATGATTCACAATTTTCGCACATTTCGCACTTCATCTCATTTTACAAAGACTTGGTTTGGGTTCAAAAACTTTTCTTCAAAGTTTGGGTTTAAAGAACTTTTTTGGAAGACATTTTTTGGAGGCGGCGTGATTTTTCTTGGAGGCATGTACGTGTTTTGTGTTGAAATAAATATTTTGAGCTTCTTTTTTCAAAAACTTTTCTTCAAAGTTTGGGTTTAAAGAATTGGGTTTAAGAGCATTTCTTGGAAGCAAATTGATTTTACAATTTTGGATTTAAAGAATTTTTTTGGAAGACATTTCTTGGAGGTGGCGTGATTTTTCTTGGAGGTATGTACATGTTTTTTGTTTTTTAAAGTGTGTGTTTTGGATTGGATTACATATTTTTTACAAAAAATTTACACTGAATTTAAAAAAAAAAAATTTAAATTAAATCTTTTGTGATATTTTTTGTAATTGAGTTATTGTCTAATTTTTTGAAGGAAATTTTTTGAACTTCATACCCTATTATCATGGGAAATCGAAGAACTTGTGCGAGAAAATATGATCGAAAAAGAGACCCCGAGGCACGTAGAGAAGAGACTAGACAATCTCGCAAAAGAAAGTTAGAAGCCCTCTCAAATATTGAAGAGGAAAATCAGCCTCAAGTAGAAATTGAAGCAGGTATGTAAATGTAAATATTATGATCTATTGATATATATTTAAAATTTTCCTAATGTAAAATGTGAAGCTTAATTTTTATTTGATGAACCAGTTTGAAAAATATTTTGTTTAATGTAAACAGACAGAGATATTCCTCAAAATATTGAAGAAGAAAATCAACCTCAAGCAGAAATTGAAGCAGGTATGTAAATGTAAATATTATGATCTATTAATATATTTTTAAAGTTTTCCCAATGTAAAATGTGAAGCTTAATTTTTATTTGATGAACTAGTTTGAAAATATTTTGTTTAATGTAAACAGACAGAGATACTCCTCAAAATATTGAAGAAGAAAATCAACCTCAAGCAGAAATTGAATTAGGTATGTAAATGTAAATATTATGATCTATTGATATATTTAAAATTTTCCTAATATTTATTGACATATTTATTAATTTAGTTATTTATTGAATATGTACTATTTTTTCGAATATGTACAGATGAAATCACTATCGATAATGAGATGTTAGAAAATTTCGACACTCACACATATGGAGATAAAAAACCTGACTATGTTATACGATATCGTGTCGATAAAATTTTTGAAATGTTTTTCAAAACTGAGCAAGTGACAGTTCAAGCTCAAATGTTGAAAGGTCTCCTATCATCAAGGAAATTAAAAGAAGCGACGACACTATTGGGTATTCGAAATCAACCAAAGATAAAAAAATGAAAGAAGAGGTGATAAAAAATATGAGTAGTGCTATAGAGTCAATTAAGAGATCTAGAGATAAAGATGTTTCAAATATACGTAGAGGAATACAAATGGCATTGGTTTCACCAAGTACTCAAGAGAATCGTTTGAATCTAACATCTATGGCACGAGCACTGGGAACCTCGCGAAAAACTCTGCACAAACATCGAAAATTTCGACTGCAAATAGATGTAAATGATGAACTCGCTTGTTGGAGAGCTATTTGTAGGCAACCATACAAATATAGACTTGGAGAAGATGTTAAAAACATAATATATGAATATTGGAAGAACAATTCGCGTGTTTCACCCACTGCAAGACATGTGATGCGAAGAAGAATAGCACGAAATCAATATGAAGAACATGAAAAACATCTCTTGGAAACCACTCAAATAGAGTTATTCAACAAGTTCAAAGAAGAGAATCATCAAATTCATGTTTCACTTAGTGCTTTTGTTCAACAAAAACCATGGTATGTAAAACCTATCACCTTACACGACACTTGTTGTTGCCGTTATCATGTGGAATTTGAGTTATATTATGACACATTCCTTGATTTCGGTAGAACATTATGGAAGGATTCACCTCCTCCTTCCACTATCCGCGAATTCATATCTCAAATTCTATGTGAAAGAGAAAGCGATGAACTATTTTACAAAAAGAAATGTGTTGGTGGTAAAAAATGCGATGATTGTGGAAATTTGACTAAATTTCAAAACAAATATCGTATTCATATAAATGATCAATCATTGTCCAACATGAAAGTGAAATGGAAGAGATATGAATATATCGGTACATCGATTCAAGGTGCAGATAGTGTTAAAAGAATCAAATTACGAGAAGACGAAATTTTTCTGATAGACTTTTTGAGAAAGTTTGAGGCAGAAATTTACAAATACACCAAGCATTCCCATAGAGCTCGATGGCAAGACTTGCAATTCAAAAAATCTCGTGAAGTTTTTCCACCAGGAACCATTTTTTCAGTGATTGATTTTGCAGAAAACTACACATTTGTTCCACAAAAAGAAATTCAGAGTGAATACTATCACTCTGACCAAGTCTCCATGCTCGTCCATATTCTATATAGACATGCTGAACAAAATGTCGATCATATAGAAATCACGAGTGAAAATCGACATATCATTAAAGAATATCATTTTTATATTAGTGACGATCGTACACATGATACATGTTTTGTACAACATTGTTTTGGAAGAATTTATGATTCATTGAAAAATCGTGGAATAACATTCAATGAACATTGGATATGGTCAGACGGATGCGCAGGTCAATTCAAATCTGCACGATCATTTTTTTTGTTGTGTTGTCTTCATAAGAAAACCTGCATTAAACATTGTTGTAATTTCTTTGAGACTAGCCATGGAAAAGGAGAACATGACGGTGCAGGAGCATGCATAAAATGAGTACTTCAAAGATATCAAATGAACCACTCTGCACGCCGACTTGTGAATGTTGAATAAGTTGTTCAATGGTGCAAAACTGCTCTAAACCATGAGATTAACCCATCAAGAGAAGTGCGAAGGTACATTCAATTTAATTTATATTGGAAATCTAATTTTAAACATTGTACATTTATCATGCAAGGATTATTTTTAATTGTATTTTGATATCATATTTACAAATTCTTTTTCTAATTTTCCATATAAATGTTTTTCTGGCATATTGGAATCGAAGACGTAGATAGATCAATTGGAAATGACGTTGAAACAATAAAAGGGACTCGAAAATTTCATTCAATTCAAACAAAGTTGTCCATAAATGTGTTTGCATTGGATAAAAGAAAATATTCTTGTTTTTGTGATGTTTGCATAGACAACACAAAATCCAATGAAGTTTGTGAAAACAAAATGTATGTGAACGATTGGAAACATACAAAGCTAAATACAAAGGGAAAAATATCTGTTGCAATGTTTGAAGAAATGCAATCAGAGGAAACTACAATATCAGCCGATGGTGATCGAGTTTCTGATCTTGTTAGAGAAGGTAACATTTGAATTACTTTCTAATGATTTAAAGATCTAGAAATAAATTTAAATATGCATAATTAAATGTTAAATTTATTTTATTGTGCAGGAGATGTTTTTGTTGTTATTGCACCTATTGACAATGATGAAAATGTGAAGTATTATTTGATGCGTTGCACTGAACGAAAAATGAAATTATTACAAGACTATAATGATCACGGATTTCAGTATGACAGAGGGTCTATTATACTGAAAGGTTATTTTTTCAAACAAACTCATCAAAGTGGAGACTTTGTTTACTTTGAAGACTATGAAACTGATTCCATAAGTTGTCAATATAGTCACTTGGTGTGTGCAGCACGCATAAAGTTGATATAAGTTCAATCAAAGAAAAAATCGAAAATTAAGAAATGGAAAATGTCAAAATCCGATCATGAACGAATTATTGAGGATGGAATTCCATTAGAATTTTTTTGAGTGAAGTGTCCAACAATTTATTATCTTTGGATTAAATATGTTTTAGAACTTCCAGTACTCAACTAAAAATTGAGTTGCTTATGTTATTTTTGGTTTGCACATGTTACAAATTGTTTGGGTACAAGCACGTGCTCTAGTATCAACTGAAAGTAGTTTTTCTATACATGTGCATTGATGAAAAATGTTATATGTATTGGATATATATATATATATATATATTCTAGAATGAAATTAATTGTTCTTGTATATCAGTAACCGACCATATGGTACAAATTATTTCACTTTATTTTGTAAGGTTAGATTCGGTCCCCATATGGCCTAGCCTCCAAGGGACGAGATAAAAAGTGGTTGTCCCCACTTGCCCGAATCTCAGCTTTTAAACTTACATGAGTACAATTTTATTGTTTATGTCAGGCATCTTACATGATGTCCTAGCCAAAGATAGATTCTCTTTGTTTCAAGTTTCCGGTAAAAGTTGTCACCGAATGACCTGCTCGAACTCTTGTAGTAAACACCATACATTATCTCTCTTGCTCTCCAATATTATTAGGTTTAATTATTATAACACAAAAATCGTTCTACATTGTCAATAATTTTTTGCGCTTACACTAAAATCAATGAACACTATTAATCCAATGTCTTTACAAGTAATGTACCATCATACATGCAATTATATCAAATTAGAAATCAACATATACAATGAAATCAATGGGAATTGTCTTGTTACAAGTAACATAATTTCAATTTACCATATGTGCAAATGTAGGTTGAAACCATCCAAAACTTTAAGTTTTAAAACCCTTTTGATTATATATTGTGCAACATTAAAACATTAAACATTTAAAGTTCATTAAATATCACATGCAAAATGTAGATTGAAACCATCCAAAACTCGAGTTTTAAAAACTTCACATCCCATGCCAATTATAATTCAACTATCCAACAAAAAAATTTAACAAATTAAATATCACATGCCAAAGTTGTTTCAAGTTTCCGGTAAAAGTTGTCACCGAATGACCTACTAGGATATTATAAATACTAACTTTGTAAGATCATTTTGCATTCGGAAAAATTCGAAAGTCTTAGACTGTCAATCAATTTAAAGTATCATTCACCCTAGGGAGTGTAAAATATTCAATGTAGGTTGGTGACGATGCTCACTCCTAGATTGAAGCAGTGCCAATGACCAATTCTTTAATGAATTCCAATGCACTAGACCAAAGTTGGTTCAACCTACTTGGTTTTTCACCCAAGAAATTCCAAGGATGGACTATCCGGACAAACTGCTGAAATTGAAAAGCTTGACATGGAGATAGGACAAGGTGAACAAAGACTTCAAGAACTCTTTATGGAAAGGGCTCACTTGAAGGAAAGAAGCACCACGTTTCAGGCTAAAGTCAAGAACATGGAAGATAAGATCAAGAGGGACTTTCTTGATCCGAAACCTATTGGTTTGAAGAAAGAAAATGCATGTGTTGGCACACTTGGAAAAGAAGAAGACCACACTATGAGGATTGGTGCACTTTGCTTGGAAGGAGTCAATATATGTCGTATTGGAGCAATTAGACAGAATTCGAAAAGGAAAGAGCTTGAACCAATTCAAGCAGACCCAGGATCGGATTGTTCTATGGAGCTTCATGAGAAGAGATATGTGAAAAGGACTGTTAAGCCAAGGGCTAGTTCGAAAGACATATTGGAAGAGGAAATGTTGAAGAAGATTGCGGAAGTAAGGCGCAAGACAAGGAGGAGGAATGATGATGAAAGTTCCTTGGACTTGAGATTCGTGTCTACAACTGTACATCGGAAAAATTTCTCTGCTTTGATAGACACGGGGGCTACCCATAGCTTCCTAAGTCGAAAGGCAGCTTCATCTCTTAGAAAGAGGAAGGCTAGCATCGAGAAAGAGTTGAGTGATTTCAAGGCAGTCAATTCGAGGATGAAAGCAGTGACTGGTGTCATGAAAGGCACACATGTGAGAGTAGGGTCATGGTTTGGAAAGATAGACTTAAGAATCATTGACATGGATGATCATTCTATGGTGTTGGGACGAGACTTCATGGTTGCAGCACAAGCCATACCAATGATGGACCGAGACATTCTCTTAATTCTTGATGATGGAAAGACCGTGATGGTTCCTATGACAAGGAAAAGCCGTTTGGGATATCAACCGAGAATGGCTTCATTGATCCTATATGAGAAGGACCCGGATATGGACCATACTAATATGGAGAAAAGGGAACTTGGATCTATGACTCAAACAACAAAGGAACAATGCATGTTTGATTTTGTTGAGAGAGACTTGAAGGAAAGAAGGAAAGGAGCTGATATAGCTTCATTTCTTGAGCATGTAGCAGAGAAATCTACTCAAGATCTTCACCAGGATGATGTGAAGAAGGACACTTCTTTAAACATGGGACCGAGGAAATATTATGCAGGTAGAGATCCAGCTGGCATTGTTTAATTTTGCAGATATGCTATGGGCATATACGACTTTCAACTGACAAGGGATAAGCTTGGGACACTTGGATGCACTCAAGAGGAGGTTGATGCTGTTCACGAGTACCTTAAAACTCGACATCAATCTGATACATGGGTGGATGAAAGTCAGGGAGGTAGCTTCCTGGCCCTTGCTTTGAAATAAACCTTTGGAGAAAGGGGGTGTGGTAACTTAGTGCATGGAGGACCACACCACCCTCAAACAAAGGGGCTTTGTACAAAGGCCCACATGCATGGATAGATGCTTAGGTGAATGTGGCTACCTTTATAGCACATTGGAGCAGCATCATAGACCGCATATTGCAGATGGAATGAAGGGAAACTTCATGGACCTGAATATGGCGCATAGATTGGTGAGAGGACATCTCTTACTTTGATGTTGGAAGATGTGAAACTTAGTGGCACATGGATTAACATCATGGACAACATGTTGAGATGGAGATGAAGAACACTTCATGGACCGAAAACATGGCACTTGGACTTTGGACAGATTCTTGGTTGAATTGATGAATGTGACAAGAGCTAGAGAAAGACTAACCGATGGCATGAGGATGTACATTCTTATGAGGAGGACGCATAGTTGGACTGATCACCTAACTTTTTCGAATCATGAGGGCTAGCAATGCTACGGAGGTGTGCTAGATGTTACAAACATATGGATGCTACAAGCATATAGATGTTTGACGGAAAGATATGGTTATCAATATCTTCTTGGGTCCCTTGACGGATGATGTTGTCAAGGGATGACAATGCTTTGAAGTGGAGGAGGATGTAAGGCCCCACGACTTCATGGGCGCGTTCAGTGGAACGGGTGCGCTCATTGGGCATTTGGACGAGTTCGGGCGCACCTCGAGAGATTTGATCCCTCTCGGCACTTGATAGATCTGTAGTTAAGATGGATCTAAGTTGGTTTCAATCGTGTGCAACCAAGGAAAAACTATCGATAATATGAGAAACATATGATTAATTTTATCAATAATATGTAAATACATATAATATTTAGAATAACTTTAATAATGGAAAATGATCAAATAAAATTTTTGAATGCAAAGTAACAATGTAATAATATTGAATGATAGAATGTGAATAATTAGAATGTAATCAATTAAAAATAGCAATTAGAATGTAATCAATTACAAATAGCATTTATTGTGATCAATCTTAAACTATTTTCTTCTTCTATTCTTATTGTCACCCTTATTAGTTTTGTCATCTTTCCGTATCGATTATATTAAAAATAAAGTAAAAATCATAAATCATAAACCATTTAAATATTTAGCTCGAAATCTTGTAGTAAACACCATACCTCAAGTCTCTCTTGCTCTCCAATATTATTAGGTTTAATTATTATAACACAAAAATCGTTCTACATTGTCAATAAGTTTTTGCGCTTACACTGAAATCAATGAACACTATTAATCCAATGACTTTACAAGTAATGTACCATCATACATGCAATTATATCAAATCAGAAATCAACACATAGGTACAAACCATTTAAATATTTAGCTCAAACTCTTGTAGTAAACACCATACCTCAAGTCTCTCTTGCTCTCCAATATTATTAGGTTTAATTATTATAACACAAAAATTGTTCTACATTGTCAATAATTTTTTTCGCTTACACTGAAATCAATGAACACTATTAATCCAATGACTTTACAAGTAATGTACCATCATACATGCAATTATATCAAATCAAAAATCAACACATAGGTACAAACTATTTAAATATTTAGCTCGAACTCTTGTAGTAAACACCATACCACAAGTCTCTCTTGCTCTCCAATATTATTAGGTTTAATTATTATAACACAAAAATCGTTCTACATTGTCAATAATTTTTTGCGCTTACACTGAAATCAATGAACACTATTAATCCAATGACTTTTCAAGTAATGTACCATCATACATGCAATTATATCAAATCAGAAATCAACACATAGGTAAACCATTTAAATATTTAGCTCGAACTCTTGTAGTAAACACCATACCTCAAGTCTCTCTTGCTCTCCATTATTATTAGGTTTAATTATTATAACACAAAAATCGTTCTACATTGTCAATAATTTTTTGCGCTTACACTGAAATCAATGAACACTATTAATCCAATGACTTTACAAGTAATGTACCATCATACATGTAATTATATCAAATCAGAAATCAACATATACTGTAATGAAATCAATGGGGATTGTCTTGTTACAAGTAACATTTCAATTTACCACATGTGCAAATGTAGGTTCACATTCTATCATTCATGTAGTTTTAAAAACTTCATATGCCATGCCAATTATAATTCAACTATCCAACAAAAACATTTAACATTAAATATCACATGTCAAATGTAATTCAGATGACAACATTACTTCACATTCACATGCCAAAAGTACTAAAACCATCCAAAAATTAAATAAAACAAATTATATAATAACATTGTAATAAAATATGTCCAAAAATTGTAAATTTCACTTGAGTATCAAACTGTATCAAGTTTAACAAATTTTAAAACCATATAAATTTTGAAATCAAATCTACTGTAAATCTTTTCCATCAAATGGAGGATCTAGCGTCTGGGTCTCGGGTAGCGCCCTATCCTGTGAATAGGAAACCTACATACACAATGCACATGTACTTGAACATTAAAACTTGAAGTTTTAAAAATGAATGAGAATATATATATCTAGAACTTCATGTAAAAAACAAAATATAACAAAAAAATCATGCAATACCTCGTAAGGTTCCCTCTCCATTTGATGAACAGGTTCTGCCATAGAAACATCTGCAGTGGTAAACTGTACAATATATATGTACATATATATATATATATATATATATATATATTAAAAACTTTCAAATGAAAATGCACGTGTACATATATAAACTTATTTTCAATAATATTAAAAAAAAGAACTAAAGACAACTTGTTCAAATGCTGTGGATGTTCCTATCTCCGTCGCTAGAGGCCCGGGATTAAAAAAATCTTCTATAGGAACCTAAATTCAAAAAAATTTAAATAACTCAAAATATAGATCTCTCTCTCTATATATATCTCAATTTTTAATGGAACTTTTTGAGGTAACATAAATTTTGAACTTGTGAAAAATTGTCCATACTTGTGGCACATCTCCCAATGAAGTAGAAGGTATATCTCCTAAGGAAGAAGAAGGTACCGCAATCCCAAAAACATCAGACGGAATCGGTACCTGTTAAAACATTTTATCAAATTATATATATACATACATGTACATGTGTGGCAACTATTATTTATTTTAGAGTCACTTAAAAAACACTAACATACATGTGCCAACATATCATGATGGTCAGACCCATCTGCATCGTTTGAGCCAGAGGTCCCGAACGTAATATTAACATTTTCATCACGCATCATGCCTGAGAACTGCAAATGGTGTTTTAACATATAATCATACATTTTTGTTAGATTAATGTACACATACAAATAAATGTACACATGTACATACACATGTATTTATTACAAATTGTACACATGTATATGTAAATATAATTTCAAACCCTAAGGTCACTAACACATACCGTTTCGGTGCCCTCTTCCTCATGAAAAATTAGGTCTTGCAGACCATTGCGACAATTTATTGCATATGTTCGGAGATCTTCAAAATTCATGTTGTAAATCTCCTCATCTGTATGATAAACAAAATTGGCACGTGCATTTTCACGTGCTCTTTGTCGATTTAAACAAAGATCGACTCCACTCAACCCGCTATGAACATTGTCGATCATAACATCTCTTGCTTCTCGACTTATTTGAGAAGTTGCATCCATCTCTGATCGCAGGGTTTCGACTCGAAACGGTCGACTCACCAATGGCGGCTCAGGGCGAGGCAACTCCACATCTCGCTTAGCGCCCTTACGTTGATATAATCAACCTCTCCCCGGGCCAAAAAATTCTGAAGGAAGGTCATTGTAGTCGGGTTTCATACCCAAAAAAAATTCTGCATAAAACATTTGTGCAAAATAAATAGGAACCTCATCGTTCCATGGAAGCCTTCCAAAGGCCGCAAGATGTCGATCATACAAATAACTAGCTTTGTCTGGGTGCTTGAAATACTACACCTTCAACATTTTTCTTTTTGGCCCTTCCTTATAATTAAACATTGACTTGGCCTCTGCTCTTGTAACTTTTTTTTTTATGTCCTGCCATTTATCGGGACCTATCACTGTTTCTTTTCTCTTTCTCATCAGTTCTACAAACGAATCAGTCGTTGGCCCCAAATTTCTGTACACCTTTACCATTTCACCCAATGAATGTGTAACTATTTGGAGGCTTTGTCTACTCTCAGCAGGTAGAGACAAAGCCTTGAGATCTCTTTGCAATTTTGCATGAAGGCTTTGACACCTTTGTAAGGTGCATTCCGCCATGTTCGTTTCCCATGTTATATCAATAATCTCATCCGGATAAGTTGTGTTGGGTTGATAGCCTTCTTCTTGAATGTAGCGCGCTGCCCTGCGTCTATTTTGACCACTGGCTCAAACATTTTCAGCCTCTGCATCAATATATATATAATTTCGTATATTAGAAAAAACACGTGTAAAAAAAGTTGCACAAATTTAATGAAAAAATATTGAAATTGATGTCAACCTTGATGTTGTTGGTTAACATCATCTCCAACATGACCCTGCTGAGAACCAACCCCAGAATGACGCTGTTGAGAACCACACCCACAGTGACCCTATTGAGAACCGGCAGTCGTTGATTGGCCTTCGGGGGAATAAATATCACCCCCTTCCCGCAACCTGCTACCACTCATACCTCGACCGGTTGAACCTTGGCCACGCTCCATGGATGGAGTAGAAACCCTTCTCCTCTTGCCTCCTAAAAATTAAAATATAAAACTTATTAACAACTAATTTCACTCACAAAGTTAATAAAAAAATCAATTCCATATGTACACACATGTATGGAGATTTAAGATTATATTTAAATACCGTGAACATCCTCCGATCCATGAACCTCCCTATGGGATTCGGCTGATCTTCGTCTTTCATCCTCCATGATATATATCTATTGGTCAACATTCACAAAATAGATTTCAAAAAATCAATTTGTAATTTAGTGTACACAAATTATGTAGAACACAACTTTCAAAGTAATAATTGATCATGTGTGAAACTAAATTTAATAGAAAAAGATATTATAAAAATGATAAGTTCACCAAATTGCGCTTTACATGGTGGGAGCACACTTGGTATAAAATTTCCTACTTATACACTTTAGTTTGTGGAAGAAATGACACATGTACATAGTTTACCTTAAAGTAGTTGTGTTTTACGGATATTAAAATGAAGAACTTCTATTTAGAACCATTCCAGAGATTGACTGTAGGGGCATTTACTAGATATGTCACCTTTCATAAAAGATGAGATCCAGAGGCTACCTGGCCCTTTACAGACTCTGCCTATAGAACTTGTAGAAGTAAAAACTAGAGGCATTAACAATATCAAAGAACATTTTCATGCTCAGACATGGGAATGTGTCTCTTTCCCTACGCAAAAAATAGTTCAAGGTAGTTAATCTTCATAGACATGTCATCAAGCAAGTCAATGTGATCATCCCCAACTTACTTTCTATGAAATTAGGCTTGGAATCCTCTACAACCTGGTGGATGGAGTTGAATGGGAACTAGGTTGAAAGGCCTTTACAAAATACATGCTAGTGAATAACACTTACTAGCATATATTAGTTATATATTTTTCACTTTCCCTAGGATTCCTTGATTTTTTTCTCCTACCATCTCCCTCTCTCACTCCCCAAATTATTGTCATCAAACATGCCCCATTGAGGATCTAGAGCAATGTTTGCACCATACTTAGAACTGTCATTGTTGCTAATTGAAATTGGAGTCATGTATACTAGATTGCTTGCTTAAGTGGCTCTTACTTGGACAATATCCTAAGATGAGTTTGACATGATGGTCATATGAGGTTGGAAGCTACTTAGTGTAATTTCCTTAAATCTTCAAAAAAACAGAGCAAAAATGTCATTTTCGATCATTTTTTATTAGCTTCTGCATACAACAAATGTTATCACAATTGCAACACAATCATGTTCCATGAGCATGAATTATGAATGTCACAAGCCAAATGGAAAGGAAATTTTCATTCATTTAGGCAAAAGAAGGCTATGACATTAAGGTCCATGCTAGAAAAAATTATGCAAATAAAGTTGCTAAGTCTTGATACTTACCATGTGTTTCAAAGCCATAACGAAGGTTGGCTTTGAGAGTGTCCTCTCAAAGCCCCGTCTTGAGATGAAATTTAATTCAATGTCTCTTAGAGTTGCAAGGTGGAATTGATAGAACTATTTGATTTCTTTACCATAAATGGATATCTCCTTTCATCTATACCTTTCTCTACCATCTTATTTCCAAGTGAAATGGGAATTTTCACATTTTGAATGCCATTACCATGTAATTTGGTAGCCTGCTAGCTAGACCTATCACAAGTAATGTTGTCATACCAAACTATTTCTCTTGCTCAACTCAGTGACCATGACTCTCTTCTCACACCTTTCGAGAATCACTAGAAGAGGTTGATAAAGAATATAGGAAGGAAATTTGTACATGAGCTCTATTATTTGACTTGAGAGTCAGTTGTTTGAAGAGGCATGTTTTGTCGACTTGTGTTTGGTTGATGGTTTTGTACACCAATATGTAAGAGTACATGGAGATATTCACATGATGTGAATTTTTTTTCTTTGAAGGAGAAAAATGATATGTCAACTAGCTATGTCTCTTGCATGATTTTTTTTTCAGTTTGATGGTTTTGTTTGTGACAAGATGTCACAAGATTTTGGGAAGGTCCACTCTTGAGCGAGAGCCTCATGATTACAACCTAATCATGAGAATCAAATTGGAGTGCATCCTTATTTTGAAAACAAATAGGATTCTAAGCTACCTAGGACTCAAACCATAATTTTTAAGTTTGAAATATCATGGTGTGTTGTTTCAATCCCTGAATCCACAACCATAACATAAATTGTTTTATTCTTTTTTTGCAGGATTTAGTTGGTTATATTAAAAGTCAGTTGAATTTAAAATTCTTGGCTTAGTGGCATGAACCAAACATATTGTACATATTAAATGAGGAATTTCGCTCTCCCAATCATTTCTAAATCACCCATATCTCCAAGAAAACATGTTTTAAAAGAACATACTTTGGTATGGGAAAGACATTAGGTTTCAAATATTATAAGATTGTATAATATTATAAGATTGGATAATTATATTATTTGTCATATTATATTTTGATGCTTATAGAAACCTAAGGAAAATCTATGTTTCCAGGTCAAACCTTTGTAGAGGTTACAGTACCTGAGAGTAAAATCCAGTTTGGGGCTGTTAAATTCTAACTGTACTGGTAATTGTGCTGGGGGGAGAAATAGGCTGTAATTTCCTCTTCTCACGGTTGGGAGTCTTTTTTTTCATGTGGATTCAACCAAACATATTTTTACATATTAAATGAGGACATAATTATTACACATGTTTAATTTACATTCAAATGCTTCTTTGATTTATCTCCTATAGCTTAATGTATTATGCTAGATATATAATTTAAGTTTAAGGCCCATGAGATAAGTATGACTTCTATGTGACATTTGTATTGAATCATCTATTTGTTGTGTTATATGAACATAATTGGTACGCATATCTAATTTACATTACTTTAATATGTCATGCTTCTTTAATTTATCTTTTATAGATGACCGGAGCATCCCTTTTAATCTATCCCTTTTGACTTCAGATATGTGGGCAATATTTATATGCATATTTTTCTATCATAAAGCAGTGAGTAAAATTGTATTCCATTTGTGTCAATGTTAAGGTTAAGCACATGGATTAAAGTTTTATATATTAGATGAGGAGGCTATGTATTACATATGGTCTTGAATGAGCTTTTGGACTCTTTAGATATATATCTAAAGAGTCCAAGTGCTCATTCAAGACCATATGTAATCCTCATCTAACTTAGCAAGGGATTTACAATACTATATTTGAATTGGCTAGCTCCATTTCAAGATATTATGGTTATCGAAGAGGGGATATAAAAAATGAAAAGAAGGATATTGAACTGTAGGTTATCCAAGTTGGACATAGAACCAATGGAGAAACCTAAGGAAAAACTATGTTTCCAGGTCGAACCTTTGTAGAGGTTCTAGTACCTGAGAGTAAAATCCAGTTTGGGGCTGTTAAATTCTAACTGTACTGGTAATTGTGCTAGGGGGGAGAAATAGGATGTAATTTCCTCTTCTCACGGTTGGGAGTCTTTTTTTTCATGTGGATTCAACCAAACATATTGTACATATTAAATGACGAATTTCGCTCTCCCAATCATTTCTAAATCACCTATATCACCAAGAAAACATGTTTTAAAAGAACATACTTTAGTATGGGAAAGACCTTAGGTTTCAAATATTACAAGAAGGTTTTTGATATGGCTAAGAGAATGTGGAAAATAGAATCCATAAACAAATTATTTTTCAAAACATATTACTTTCAAAGTATCAACAAGGAATGTACAAGGGTGTTCAATGAATTAACGCTATTTATTTAAATTCCATGATGTATATCTTACTCATAATTTTAACAAATTATTAAATAATGATCTAGTTTGGATAATTATATTATTTGTCATATATTTTGATGCTTATAGAGTGAAAAAACTGAAAGAATCAACTTGTAGGGTCATTTTAATGGTGGGTGGAGAATTCGGGTCTAAAACCTTTTGGAGTAATTTTGAGGTATTAAATGACATAAATCTGGGGGTCAGACGATTATCCCTTGTGCCGAAATCTTGACCATTATTCTACACTTAAAGACATATATCGAATGCTACAAGAAAAACATCAAATGAAGTTCATTCAAAATTTATGCCTTTAGTAAGTTGACCTATCATGTTGACCACCATGGTACGAGAGAATGACATTTTAGCCCCATTACTCATGCATGGCAAGCTAGCTACATGTGGAATTTTAACAAGACTCTAAAAGGTCTAAAATCAAAAACCTCGTTAATGGTTAATGAAGTCAAATCTTACACCTAGTTGGCTATCATGCTATGTTAAATACTTGGCCACTAGGAGGAATAAGAGTTCCATTTTGTGTTATTGTATTTTGTTCCATAGTTGAAAATACAACTAGGAGTGTGAAGTTAGAGAGAAAAATGTATGAAGTTAAGTTTTTATACCAACCTTACACACTAAAAGTCTTAGATAACTCTAGAGAGATTACCTCTTTCTTTGTACTCACATATTTTCCATACCAGAAAAGAGAGAGTAGAGCATGTTTACATTTTAGTGTTGTTTTTCTCCCATAAGGATTTCCTAGGGAAAAAGGAGTCTAGAGCATCATTAATTTTTAGGGTTGCTCGTCTCCCATAAGGATTTCCTAGGAAAATAATTGTGTTGATTGTCTAGAGATATGTATGTGTGTGTTTCATTATGTTCTCTATTTCTTACGTTGTGTTTCATTATGTTTTATATTTCTTACACTTCTGCCCTCCTATTTTTCTTTCCAATCAAGGTTTATAAAACAACATGAGAAGCAACATGAGACTTGGAACAATCATTTTCATTATCTATATGGAAGGCAAGAAGGATTATATCCCCTTAAGCTTAAGCTTATGTAGTTTGTCAATTTTTATCATATATTTTTTGGTAAGTGTAAATGTTTTTTTATCTATAGTACAAGTCATGAGTTCCCCAATTTTACCTTATGTAAAGCATGATTCTAGGATTACTACAATTTGTACTTGGTTTTTTAAGAATATATCAAATAAAGTTTTTGAGAATAAAATATGGCTTGTTCCTCAACAACATCCCTAAACATGGACACGTCCTTGACTATCTAAGGACATAATGATCGAATGAACCATTTACATAAGATATCATCAGGGAGTTTGGTTTGTATTAACCCCTTGCGACATCACCAGTCATGGATGTGATTAGAAATTAGTATGGCATCATCTTGTTTTAAATTAGAAAAGAGATCAAAATTGATGCCATACCTCATCGGTAACTAAAAATGAGTTAAAGGAGTTTGAGCTAACGACGAAAAATTAATGTAATATTTTTTGTCTAATTCAATATACATTTAGCATCATCTCCAGTTAAGGTGCATTAGAACAGACGTAGTTTAATGGAATCATCCACGAAATAATTTTATGACCACCACATATGATAGGTGGTAATGCACATTAATGGATTTTCTCTAGAATTCCCTTCAAATTTGGGGATATTGGAAGGCAACTTGGAAGGTATGGGTGGCCACCAAGGATCATGATGAATGGGGTCATTAGTTAACTTCTCCAAATTTGAAAGAAAAATGGAGGATAAGAAAGGATTATGAATTTGACTAAATATGATATAGGAGGATGATCACGTTGAACAACAGTGAGGTCCCCCCATATACTAATTCTAAGGAATAGGAATAGTAGGTTAGGAAAACTTGGAGTAAAAATAATTGATCCTATAGGATAACTAGAGTTAACTACCATAGATGGTGAAGATAAAGAAGTAGGCATAGGAACACTAGGAAAATTTGTAATATCCATATAAGATATCAGTCAAATGTCCCAAGAATATGTGAGAGGTGTCAATTGAGGTGTAGCTCCTACCACGTTTAATGGTGGCAATGATGACATATCAATAGAAACTTCAGATGCAGAGGACAAAGAGGAACTAACATCTTTCATTGGTAAAATAGGAATGTAAGTGTAAGTAGGTGTAGTATTGTCTGGGTTTAGCCACAGTAACTATAGTTCTAATGGATCAGTCAAAGGTGGATTTACAAGAGAGCCATAATTGTTCACCAATGTTTCGATGGAAACCAAATCACTACAAGGAGGACTAGGTATAGAATCCATAATTATATTTTTGTCTAAGTCTTGGGTAGTGACAAGATCTATCCGAGCAAGAGATAAAATTCCACCTTGTTCAAGAGGAAAACTATAAATTTGACATGACTGACAGTTATTGGGTTCAGCTAGGGTGAATAAATGTATATAAACCAAAACAGGTTAGTACAAACACCCATAAGGCCAAACCACTTACTCAAACCAAACAACATGCACTAGAAAATTCTTAGAAGGTAGTCACACATGAAAACAAATCCTAGTATTATGTCTTAGATGGTCTTCCAAAAGACTTATTTCTTATAGGATCTCAACTCTGCAAACAGAGTTGTCTAGGGTGAGGTAAGGTAGAGGGATGGTTATTGCCCCATCCACCACCTATAGGGTGTTTTCCTAAGAACAACCACTAAGGTTACCTTTGTCCCACAGGGGAGGTTGAATCTTCGGCTTTTGAGTAGTCATCCAAAAACACGATATTCCCTGACACGAGTATGGTAGCCTTGAGAAGAATTGATCATACTTTGACCTAAGCCTAACCCTCACTTACATGGGTGTCTGGAGCACATCGGTTTTGATGGTGGGATGATGAAGGATTTTTCACTCCTTAGCTCATTTTGATAAAAAAAAATTATGGTCTTGGAGCATTTTACACACACGCCTATCTCCAAAACCCTAGCCTAAGATAATGTTGGTGCATTAAGAGAAAAAATATGAGTCTAGTTTATTTTATTAATGCATTAATTTTATTATTTGTTATTTACTCAATTGGTTAGCAGTGTGAAATTTAGATGGTGTGATAGAATCTTTGTTAGTAACACCCTACTGCAACTATATGAAAATTATCTCTCAATTCAATGAATCTCTGCTCGGGGAATTGCCAACAAAAGGAATATTGCTCTCATGTAAAGGGATACAATGATGGTATTTGAAAGGCATGCCACTACTTATTGATCACAGAAATGACCCTCCAATGGGCAAGGTGGGGATTGCAGGGACAGTGACAACATGCTGTGTAACAATGGTTCATAGTGGAATGACATATCTTAAATTTGGCTTGGCATTTAATTTTTTTATCATGACTTTCTAACCATAGACTAATATTTTTTTCCAAAATAAATTCTTACAACTTAGCTAAAATGTGGCTAATCATAATGTTCACACAATTAGAAGGAATTTTTTTATCCCCACTTTTAAATATAGGTGTAATGAAGCTTTGTGTCTAGGGTTAAGAAAGCCTTGCTTCACTACCAAATTGAAGAGTTTATGTATGTGAGGGATGAAAATAGATCCTCTTTAATAAAATTCAAGTTGATAGAATTTAATGTATTTATATTTCCCATTTACAAATCACTTAATCCAAAACCTAATGTCTTCCAGATGAAAGATTTTGACTTCTATTGGAGCATTCTAAACATAGTGTCCATGGTGTTTGGATATTCATACAATTTTTTAAGTTAGGAATTTAAATGCTTGAAGGAAATCAAATTATTTCCTTTAGTATTACAAATACTAAATCCTTATAATTAAATCAAATACTGAATTATTTACAAAGTTTTTTCTATTATCCTTATAGGTTAGGAGATGTAAATATCTATTAAAATCCTTTTAGAAAATATCAATTTGAATTTTATCGAAAAGTAGGTGCCTTCCATTCACACAATTATCTTGCATGGGGTTTTTTTGCATAACAAAGTTTAGAGTTAAGGTTGATGATATATGATCAAATTTAGGCCATGGCCATTTAAGAGGTAAAAAGTTACTATTTGGTTAGAAATAGGGGTTTCGGATATGACATAATCCACAAAACTACTAGGCCCATGGCACAAGTCATTTGGCAAAGAAAATGACATTATACCTAATTATGGGAGGCAAGATAGTAAAAAAATGGCATTATATAGTGAGCATTAGTTTCAAAAAACTATAGTATGTAATTAAATGGTATGTCAATTACCATATTGCCAAGAATTAACAATACACATAACACATGAATTCATGTAGAAATTTACAAAAACAAGATATCTAAACTTTGAGAAGTTTCAATCAAACATCACATAAAATAACATGTGAATTCCATGAATGAGCATGATGACAAGAATTAATAAGGTTCTCTTTAGGAATCTAACATTGTTTTTAAGTGTGGAGATATTGGCGGCTAGAAATAAGCAATAAAACTTGAATAAATTGCAAACATCAAGGACAAGTATAAGTTCCAAGAACCTAGAGCAATGTTGAATACAAAGAATATTAGCATGCAATCAAGATCAAGAAAAAGGAGATTAAGAGTTGAAGTGTTTGTACAAGAAAGGTGGAGATGAAGCTTCACTAACAAATGAACAAGCATGGACCCTTTAGCAAGAAGACAAAATGAAAGCTTAGTTATCAAGTTATTTTATATACCATTATAAGTGTAGCTAAGAATGAGACCAACAGAGGTATCTTATTCATGTTGTGCTTTGATTCATTTCTCCAATAGGGGTATCTTATTCATGTTGTGCTTTGATTCATTTCTTCTTTAAGAGAGGAACTTGAACTTGGAATTAATGAAGAAATATAGAGTATTGTAGAATGTATTATTAGATGTTTTTTGAGATTATGGTGTCTCACTCAAGTTGTGAGATTTATTTAAGATGCAAATCTTATTTATGAGGAAGTTGTTCCAACTCCTAAATGGATTTGTAATACCTTAAATGTATGCGCTTTCTTGCTAATAAATGTTCATTTTCTCCATTTTCTGTCTCTCCTAAATTTTAGTTTTTTCATTTTCTCCATTTTTTGTCTCCTAAATTTTAGTTTTTTTCTCCATTTTGTGTCTCTCCTAAATTTTAGTTTTTTCTTCATTTTCTGTCTGTCCTAAATTTTAGTTTTTTCTCCATTTTTTCTATCCTAAATTTTTAGTTTTTTCTCCATTTTCTGTCTGTTCTAAATTTTAGTTTTTTTCTCCATTTTGTCTCTCCTAAATTTTAGTTTTTTCATTTTCTCCATTTTCTCTCTCCTAAATTTTGTTTTTTTTAATGATTTAAATGAATTTTCAAATATATAAATAGATCTAGAAAACCTTTTAAATACTTAAACTTTACAAATTAAACTATTTAGACTTTAATTTATGATTATTATAAATCTCTACTAAATTTTGATAAAATCTACTAAATTTTAAAATTTAAACAGATTTCACCAATTTTAAACTTTAAACAAAATTCACCAAAGAAAAATCCTTTTCCTTTTTTCTCAATTTTAAACTTTAAAAAAAATTCAACAAGGAAAAATTTGTTTAAATTAAATCTCAGAAACTACTGCCCTTAAGTGCATTAAAACAACAATTAAACTGTAGATTCAAGCATTAGAATGTTATATCTCAGTTTAGCTTTCATCTAAGCTTTTGTGGCAGCATAGTGGCTTTGTTTCTTTCTGTTTTTGAAACTAAACGTGATACTCTCATTACAGGTTTAATCTTTGTGGTGCCTTTTTGTTCGGAGTTGCCTCATAGTGGTGACACTGTCACTGTCACTTCACTGTCACTGTCACTGTCACTTCTTTGTCTCGCCTATGTTTGATTATTATGTATGTGTTTTCTGTAGCTGTTGGGACTTTATGTTTAAAACTTTGTAAGATCTTGGTGTGACTACGTCAAGACAGTTTTAGCTAGTTTTTGCTGGTTTGTATAGTTAAGGATAACTTGGCCTGTGATAGTATCAAATCAAGTGTTGAACAAGAAGGCGGCTACCTAGAAGAAAAGACCGAAAAAATACATACTTCTTAATATCAATAAAGAAATGCCAAACTATGTGGGACAAAAACAATCGAGTAGAATATTTAGAGGCTAATCTTCAAAGTTTATTAAACTGGCAACTAGGACTACCTAGAGCTAAGCTAGCTAAACCCATTAGTTGGTGTATACTTCATGAAGCTTTTAAAGTAATTCCACTATGTATATGGACATATTCTCAGAGTTTATCTCAATTTATGTTTGAACGTTCATCTAAAAAATAAGTAAAAAAAAAAATTTAACCCCACAACTATGTAAATTCATTTTTACATTGGAGTTTACCACTAACATGTTCAATAAAATGATTGATATTTCCAGTACACAAAAGTTGCATTAGAAAATTCCTGTGTAGAACATACCTGTTGAATTCGTTCGACCGACGAGGGGAGCAGCAGAGCAGCTAGAACGCGCGGACAGCAGCAGCAGGAGAGTAGAAGAGCATCCGGAACGCGCGGACAACAGCAGCAGGAGAGTAGCAGAGCAGCCAGAACGCGCGGAAAGCAGCAGCAAGGGAGCAGCGAAAATTCCCGGGAATAATGAAACACGTAAAATAACAGTATTCGCGGGCAATTTATTTATAGGAATTAGTTCGGTCGAACTTCTGAAATTAGTTTGGCCGAAATTTTGGAACGAGTTCAGCCGAACTTTTGGTACGAGTTCGGCCGAAATTTTGTTGCCGGTTTTCCAATCTCTGGCAAAAATTTTGTTGGCCTACGACATCTGTGTCTCGTCAATCTTAACGGAATCAACAGTTTGGCCGAACTATTGCCGAAAAAAGTTTCGACCCCCGATTCTCACAAAAGTGTAACCCAGCTTCACGTTTCCGCCCATCTACAACTCATAGAAATTATTTATTTTAGCACAAAGTTGTACATTATTTATTTATTTTAATAGAGAAAAGGTATATTGCAGGATCTCCAAATACTACTTGAAGTTGTTTAGAGCCAGCGTAGAGGAAACTTTTTGTTTTATTGTTCGTCAACTCTCTGTGTTTTTTTAGGTTGTGTGCATGAAATTTGATTATGACAGGAATCAAGCTTAGACTTGTTTGTTATGGAGAAATGGATAAAAATTTCTATCCAACCAAAACAATGAGATAAAATTTTAATTAAAGGAAAGTGCATTCTATATTTAAAACAATTTTAAGGTAAAGAACAACTAGCTAATAAGATGCAAGAATTTTTTTTCTTGAATTAATTGCAAGAACATATACAATAGATTCATGTGAATTTATTCAAATATCTCACCAAATTTGTTTATTCAATTTACAAAAGCCTCATAAACAACTAAATACCATGTACAAACGTGTTAGAAACTTGAATATATGAGGGAGTGTGAGAAAAAAAACCATGCGATCAAAACCAGTTGGAGGAGGAGATCTCTGAATTCCTTCAATATCACATGTCAACATTTTTATTCATGTGAAAAAATTTGTAACAGAGCTAAGGATTTAATAAAAATGTGTGAACATGTTTCTTCATAATTTTAGATATGTATTTCAACCAAAAAAAAGAATATAAAAAATGTTTATAAAATTTAATATTTAATAAAAATGAATATTTAATATGATAACATTCCTATACATTATGAATCATAATTATTCAGTATACATAAACAATCGATTTTTCCTCTAGAAAATACTTAAAATTTAAATCATTTTATTGAGTTGGAAAAAAAATAAAAAATAAATATTGAATATGATAATTTTTCTATGCATTATGAATCATAATATCCTTATTTATTATACATCAACAATCCTTTTTGGGTCTAGAAAATATAGAAATTTGAAATCATTTTATTAAGCTGAAAAAAAAAAAAACTTGCAACAAAGTTTCAAAACCAAAAAGTTGTTTCCATTGACAAACATAACCACGATCCAATTGCACAACCCTCATATAAAAATGGAGTTGTGCTGCCATGATTTTTTGGTGATGTATCTAGAGAGCTTCCTAATAGTAGAGCTCAAATCCAAACAATAATTTTTTTTTTGTTGATTTAATTACAAGAGCATATACAATAGATTCACGTGACCTTATTCAAATATTTCACCAAATTTGTTTATTCAATTTACTAAAGCCTCATAAACAGCTAAATACCATGTACAAACTTGTTGAAACTTGAATATATGAGAGCATGTGAGAAAACAAACCATGCAAATATTTTTCATAAATTCATATATGCCAAAACCAGCGGGAGGAAGAGATATTTGAATTCCTTCAATATCACATGTCAACATTTTTATTGAAGTGAAAAAAATTGTAGCAACACCAAATATTTGATGAAAATGTGTGAATTTTTTGTTCTCATAATTTCATATATGTCTTTCAACAAAAGTAAATAAACTATAATAGTGCATCAAATTCTACAAGTAATACCATCATTTTGCAACCTTGTTTATAAAAAAAATATTGAATATGATAACTTTCCACGGCCCTCACACAAAAATGGAGTTGTGCTACCATGATTTTTTTGTGATTTGTCTGGAGAGATTCCTAGTTGTAGAGCTCAAATCCAAGGAATATTTGGTGAAATGACTATGCTGGCAAGGAGGATCACACAAGTTTTGGCTCTCACTCAGTCTCACTCTCAGTCTTAGGATCATATCTAGGGGAAGATAGATTCATAGAGGTTAGAGAGTTAGTTCGGTAGTTAGCTTAAATGAAGAAGGTGGTGTATGAATGGCCTAAAACATTTCAATCGTCTAACATGTACATCGTGGCACTTCGGAGAGTTGCTTTCAATGAGAAACACCTTACGTATTAATAATTCTAATGAATATTAATAAATAAAAAATTTATTTTATTTATTTATTTATTTTTAATATATCTTTTAAATAATAATAACTCTTATTTTTATCTAATATTTATTTTAATATCTCCCATACTTAAAAAATTATCTTTACACCATATTTCTTTCCACACTTATAATATATTGAATTTGTTTTTTTAAATTTTATTTATAAATAAGTGTGGTAATGTATCTTACACTTTTAGAATCACCATGATATAATGCTAATGGTCAGTGAACTATTTCAAAATACAAATATAATAATTTAATGATGGTTCTTCATATAATGTTTTATTAATATATAATACGTTTAACCATGGTTCTAGCTTGGTGGTTGGGGCATAAAACATATTCATCTAGTTTGCAAGGCCCTTGAAGGTAAAAATCTATGGAGGTCTTCCCACAAGGGACATCTTTTGTTCAAAGTCTTTTCAGCTAAATAGTTCGTAGGGAAGTCCATTATTGATTGGTTTATATTCCCCAACAAAGCCTCAAAAGGGTTGATTGTATTGAAGGCATTGGTGAAGGCCTTTCTTCTGGTAGGGTAATGGGTTGCATGGCATGTGGTGTATGGTAGAGAAATCAAAACTAGAATGAAATCCTAGTTTAGAGTATGATATGGATATAGACTCTTGGATCCATCATCCAAGATCTCAACCAAACCATTATTCGTCTCTTAGTAGATGCAAAGGCTTAAGTTCCCCAAGCCAAAGTTAGGAATGGATGGAAGTTAGCTACTTCTATGATTCTTGCAGGTGAATTAATAGACGAATGGGAAATTTTAATGGTTTTATATGCTCCAATATAATTTATCTAAGGGATGATGTTTTATACTCTCTTTGTTGGACTCAAAATACTCAAACTGATACTTTTAGAGGAAAACTAGGATACCAAGTTTGGGCTGACAACAACTACAATGACCAAAATATTTGTTGGTGGAAGGACATTTGGAAAGTTCGTGCTCTACTGAAGGAAACAATTACTTCTTTGATGGTAGTTAGGGGCAATATTCTCACATGGGACTCGCTCATGAAGCATGGATTTATAGGACGAATAGATGCCCGCTTTGTATGGTGCATGATGGAGGAAAAATCTCATCTCCATTTTTTTGTTTATTGCAACTATGTATCTCAACTTTGCTCTCCTCATTTGGAGGGAACTTAATACTAAAGACAAATGGCCCAGTTTGAGCCTCTCTGACTCATTCAAGTCTTGGCTAGCCGACAAATAGTTTAGATATTTCATTGCACTCCCATTTTATTGACAACTTGTATTTAGAGAGAAATGAGTCTTAGTGTATTTCATGACAAGTTCCTCTCTCCTGAGTACTATGCAATTAAACTCATTGCTTTGGCCAATGGATTTAAATATGATCCAAATAAGCATCGTGAATGAAATATGATCCTTTCCTAACTAAATTATTACTCTCCTTGGGCATATTTCAATGGCGCCAAATAAAGTCACTCTCCTTGTTGTGTGGTATATTTGGTTCTCTATTTTAGCCACTCTCATTTCACGTATTGCATGTATGCCTCTAACAAGGGGAAAAAAACAAAGTTGAGTTCACTATGCTTTGGTTTTTGTAGAATTGGCTTGGAAAAACAATTTGACTAGCCTTCGGGTCATGGGTGTTTTGAAGTTTGTCATTGGTTAGGCCAATCGAAGGGCTTTAATGAATAAAAATAACGTTGAGCCTCTTTTGTGTGACATTCATGTGAATGTATACTCCTTCAAATGGATCTCTTTCTGCCACATCTTTAGAGAATTGAATGTCAAAGCAGATGCCTTGTCAAAGGGAGCTTTCTCCCATGTAATGTTTTTGTTGGTCTTGATGAATTATTAAGTGGAATAGATGTGGAACCAATGGAATCAAGGCTATTCTTCTACCATGTCTTTCTACACTCTTTTTTGTTAATATATATTTTTGAAATACGTGACCCATAAATTATTGATAAAAAGGGATATATATATCTCCCAATTTTGCTAAAAATGAAATTTTGTATAATCTGTCAACCAAAGAGGAATGATATCAATTATTAATATAATTTCTATGAAACACACTTTATGAAATATATAAATTTTTCCTTTTGAAAAACAAAAAAATATTAAAAATAATTCTAAACTATTAACCATAATTCTAGGTTAAATTTTTCATTATCCTTATTTGAACACAAAAATTCGATATTGGAAGTTAATTGGATCTTTATATGACAACCGTGGGTATATAAAATACTCATAACTAATACAACCACATTAAAAATATTAATGTGGTTGATATAGTAGAAGGAATATAACAAAAATAAATTATTGGAACAAAAAAATTATTGCAACACTAAGAATGTCTTACCAATGCACACATCTACCTAATTAACCATGTATAAAAAAGTTATGGGTCAAATTTATTCCAACAAGAAGAATGCCTTACCAAAGCACACATTTACATGATTAACCATGTATAGATATGTTATGGGTCGACTTTAACTAGAGAGAAAAAAAAAAAAAAAGACTTACACATTTTATTATAAAATGAACAGTTTTTCTATATAAATTTTTCTTACATTTAAATAAATGTTATAAATAATAATGAGGAACTTATCATCGAAAGTTATTAAAATTGGAATAATCTCAAATCCCTAAAAAATTAGTAGACACATGAGAGAAACCTAATTTTTTTAATTTATTAAAAATAATAAACCATTTTATTAAATAAACTAAAAATAAAAATAAAAAATCAACGTATGCTAATCCACTAACATGCAAGTTAAGAGCATCACGTTTTGATTAGCATGTGAGAGAAAGCCTATATATCTTTTTGAATAATTTTATCAGAAACACCAACAAGATTGCATCCCATGATACTTTTCCAATTGATACCAAAATGTTTTAATAAACTAAGCTACTGTGATTACGTGGGAGGTGATAACAATGTGCTTAAATAAATCTTGGCAATAGCATTTTGTAATGAGAGAGATTGCTCCTATGAACCCAAGCCTCAACCCCACATATATATATATATATATATATATACTTAAATTTTATTTATATTCGACTGAGTTTTGAAACAAAATTAAAAGTAATAAATTAGCATAGAAATTAATTTTTTCAAATCATCGACTTAAATTATATAGATATATTTTTGTTTTGCTAATACTTAAATATTCTTAAGAAAATGACGAAAATAAGTGCTCATTATTGTTGAGATAATGCCTCATTTATGATGCATACTACAGATTAGAGATTGGTTTGGTTTGTTGAAGGATGTTGAGAGATTCTCTCAACTACTCCCTCCAAGAGTGGAATTAGTTGGATCTCAGCAGCACTATAAATATTGTAATGTATTAGTGTGATTTAATATAGAAATAATTATTTGTGTGTATTTCTGCTCTCTCCAATTTTTTAATATGGTATCGGAGCCTCTACTGGCTTAAATCCCTCACGGGATGGCCAGGAAGATGTGAGAGCCATAAATTGTAATCGATGTAAATAGATGGGATTAATGCGTGTGAATGTAGAAAATTATTTTTTTAGAAATTGCAGTAAGTTTCTGCGCTGTCCGCCATTGGCTTAGGTTTTCTCTAACGCGTGATTGCTTTATCAGATGCCCTTCACTACGGCCAGTTTACTATTATCAGCTTCTTTCTTCCTTATATTATAATACAACCACCTACGCTATCACAAAATTCAGGGATCTGACTCACCAACCATTGTCCTTCGTTGTGGAATTGATCAACGAAGGGAAACGAAGGGTGACGAAAGAATACTTGCGATCTTTCATTGATCTGGGAGAGCTGAATGAGCGTCCACACAGTAAATCCGTTGGTGTTTACTGCATTTCAGACGTTTCGAAGATTATGGAAGGATTGGAACTGGAGATCAAAAGGAGATATGATGCTGAACGGCGCAGATTTCACTCCATCGGGAGCAGGGGCGTCTTCGGCATATTTAAAAGCATCAAGCCTAGAAGCCAGGCCTTCCACGCTTGTTGGGCCACTCACCCAGAATGCAGGCGTACTCTCCTGCAAGAAAGGAACTCGCTGCTAACCAAGCTTCTCCATGTACCAAATTCAAGTTCAACAATCTGTGAAATGGACGGGGACTGATTACTACTTTGGCAATTAAGATTAATCTCATGATTGCCATTAGCATCTTATGTAGTGGCATAGTTGGTACTATTTGGTTGGAGAGCGGCATTTGCTTCGGTGATTAGCCCTTATTTGTTTTCCTTAGCAACGGCTAGCTGCAGCCAGACTCAATGATGTTTTTAATTTGGGGGAGGAGTCTGATCAAAGTCTTCTTAACGCTCATGATCGAGATCATACAATCAGATAAGTTGTGTTAGGGTTGAATGAAGTAGACTCTCTTCATAAACCAGGTGTTTTAAGCTCTCGGTATTTCATCTTTCTTTTCTTCAGTTTTGAAAATGAAATATAATCTTCGTAATATTTGTCAAATATCCAAAGAAGTTAGCACGAAAAGCTGGAAAAGCACTAAAATGATGGTTAGATGTATAAAATTTCATAATATTAGCAGTGGCGCTTTATTAATGCATGCGGAAAGGCTGTGCATCAAGCACAGAATTGTGTAGTTCTGTGGTGACAAACGCATTCAACTTCAAAAGGCAAGGAATGAAGAGAAAGTCAACACAGTTGCTGCTGGTCATGCTATTGGTTTTATTTACGTTGGATTTTGTGGGTTTATTGTTGTGAGATTTGTGTAGTGCAGAACCAACTATGAACAATTTAGCATTATTTAAATTAGTCGTTCTCTACGTTCTACAAGGACGAGAGAACAATTGGCTAATTTGATTGTGTGAATTTGTTATATGCTGATCTTGTTGTGCTACAGACCAAGAGCATCAGTTACATGTTACAGTATGAGATCCATTTGTGTGAAGCAGGTCAAGTTGTTAGATTAGCTCTTGAACACATTCAGTATTCAGACCATTTGCCTAGCCACTGATGGATAGCCGAAAGCAAAATATCCAACAGATGGTGATTGGTCCATAGGGTGGTTCATCACTTGTCAGCTCTTATCGCGGAAACCCCGACGAGCCGAGTTGTCAATACTGTTGATCTTGCAAAGTTCATTATTGCTGGTCACAAACAAATGTATTTTAAATGGGTTGAATGGTAGCTCGAAAATGGTGGAGAAAAGAGCGTTGTCTATGAGATCTCAGAGTGAGTACAAATGTTAATGAAGACCAGGGCAGACAAATGTTTGTATTAAATTAGTGTGTTCTCCATTTTTGTAATGTAGGCATTAAGGGGGAGTGTTGAGATAATGCCTCATTTATGATGCATACTACATATTAGGGATTGGTTTGGTTTGTTGGAGGATGTTGAGAGATTCTCTCAACTACTCCCTCCAAGAGTGGAATTAGTTGGATCTCAGGAGCACTATAAATATTGTAATGTATTAGTGTGATTTAATATAGAAATAATTATTTGTGTGTATTTCTACTCTCTCCAATTTTTTAATAATTATTTAACTTGACATTGAAGAATACACGTGCACGTGCTTAACAAAATGTTTTATAAGTGTATTTAATTTGAGTTTGTTGCACTGCCTGCAGGCATCGATGACTTTTGTGATGGACTTGCCGTAAGTGGCCCGGAAGGTATCACCAAAAGCGGGTACCTGACACATTTAGGACAGATTTTCCAAGGTCAAATAATATAGCGTGCATTATTCAGATTCTCTGTTCAACATTTACAGCCAAGACTAGTCACCTCTTCTTATCTGATCGTCGAATTAGTCAAAGTAAAGTATGCCAATCTCTCTATATAAATGGGGATCACTGATTTGCATTATCCCAATTATAAGTGTAAGTATCGCTCCCTGCTCTCTGTTAATTAGCAGAAGGTCAATTAGCACAAGTGCCCGCTGTAACTATTGATTGAGCGCGATGGCGTCCACACGAAATTTTCTGGTTATGCAAATTCTGTGCCTTTGCGCAGGTATGTTTCCCTAGAGTAACTTTTCAGTTTACTCATAGTAGGTGATGGAGGTTGATTCATTAATCGTGTCCATGACGAATGTATTGATCGCTGCCTTTAAATTTGAGGAACATATTGTATGGCCACTGCAGGTGTTATGCTTCTATCAATGCTACGATGCACCACTGCACAAGGGGGGCCGATAAGGGTAAAAATTTAAAGTAGAATCTATACGATTTTCCATTCCCTATTAGAATAGATCTGTGGGTAACAATGATATTTGGTGGTTCAAGCTATAATATTATTAATAATTATGTTTCATTGGATATTTGTGATGTGTGCATGAACAGTGTTCTGATGTTTGCTTCGCTGTGAAATACACTACTTGCACTTCTTCGGGACACCAACACCTCAAGCCCTACTGCAATTGTTGTACTGCGCGAACCATCATACCCACAGGGGGCAGCTGCACTCTGCATCTTACCAATGGCACCCAAGTTATTTGTACTAATTAGTTTTAGTGTGCTGTGGGTATTAAGTGTGACTAAATAAGTGGGAGAATAATAAGAATCGGATATGTGTGTTTTGATATCTGATTATGCTATTATCATAGCAGTGGAATAAGTTCATGGATTTATATAGTTATGTATGTTCTGGTATAGTGGCCATCCGCCTATAAATATGTACACGCATACATTCTGTAACAACAGTGCTGTATGCCTTATCTGTTTATACATTGCAATATATATTACGACGGTAAATTATGTTTTCTATCGAACTGTTCACTTTTTATTAATAAAAATATTAAGGAAAACGTCTGTGCACCCAACTTCACTTTTAATTAATAAAAGTATAAGGAAACGTTTGTGCAACCAAGTTCAACGTATTGCATAACGTTTTATTTATGTATTTTCTAATTTTATTACAAATAGGTGTAATTAGTCTTTTCTCAGTTTAAACTCCTACTACTTAAGTATTGATAAAATTTGGAAGACAAAACATATATTCAATATACTGAGCATATATTTGTGTTTTTATGAAACACTGTATTAATTGCAAGTTTGATTGAGCTCTCATTGTCGCATCTCATAACCGTTTCATCTTTTTCTTCTTCTCCGGCATCATGGGGATGATTCTCAAGAAGTTTTGACATGAATTGGCTCAATACACTAACTACAAATGCCAAATCCGACCTGGTTGTAGTCAAGTAAATTAGACTCCCAACCAGTTGTCTATATAGTGTTGCATCCACCTACTTGGAAGACTTTCTATTGTAAAGGAACTGAGACAACTTTGCACTGATCCATTCTGAACTTTTTCAATAAGCTCCTGACATACTTTCCGTGAAACAGAAAAGTCTGGCCAAAATCCCTCCAGACTTCAAGACCCAAACAATAGTGTAACTCTCCAAGCTCTTTCATGTCAAAATCCTATGACATCTTCTCTTTGATTTCTTTAATGAGTTCATCATCATTTCCTGTAATGATAAGATCATCTACATATAAATAAATCAAAACAATTTTCCCCTCTTTATCAAACATGGTATACAGATTAGGGTCATTCTTGCTTCTTGTATAACTATGCTGTAGGAAAAATGAGTCAATTTTTTCATACCATGACTTGGGTGTCTGTTTTAATCCATATAACGATTTCCTCAATCTACACACTAAATGTTCCTCCCCCTGTTTAACAAACCCTTCAGGTTGCATTAAATACACTTCTTTTAATTCGCCATTTAAGAATGCAGATTTCAAATCTAGCTAGTGTATCATCCAATGATGTATGGTAGCTAAAGAAATTGACATTCTAATTTTGTTTAATTTAGCTATAGGGGCGAAGGTTTCCTCATAATCTATGCCTTCTTTCTGTGAGTACCCCTTTGCTGCTAGCCTAGCTTTATATTTGTCTATACTGTCATCTGCTTTAATTTAGGCTTGTATAACAATTTGAAACCTATGGGTTGTTTGCCTTTAGGTAGTTCAACTAGATCCCATGTTTTGTTTTGAAGTATTGACTCATATTCCTCTTCCATGGCTGCCCTCCATTCGCTATATTGAATTTCTTCTTTATAATTAGAGGGTTCAACAACATTTAACTTACTATTTATAAGAGCATGATCCCTATATCTTGCTGGAAATTGAATATGCCTACTTGATCTCTTGAGTGGTGGACTGGCTACAAATATGTTTTGATCATCCCTTGGTGGACTTAGTTGTCTGACTGCATCTGTACCATCCACTTCTTCATTTTTCTACTGTTGTTGCTCATGGTTGTTCCCTGTTTCATCACTCCCTTCCTCCATCAACAAAGGAATGTCCCATTCTTCATTGCCTTTATCACAATTTCCATCATGAACATGCTCAGGGAATACTAAATCTCTACTCGCAAAAACTTTGTGAGTAGAAGGATTAAACAAATTATATTCCTTAAAATTTGTATAGTACCCAACCAAACTACATTTAATGGCCTTTGAATCCAATTACTACCTATCCTCTTTTGGAGCATGAGAAAAAATCTTTTGAGCCAAAAGCTATTAAATGATTAACTGTGGGCTTAAAACCTAATAAAGCTTCGAATGGAGTTTTAAAATAAAGGCTTTTTTTCAGACTCCTATTCTTAAAATATACTGCAGTATTTATTGCTTCTCCAAAAACCATTAGACAAGTTCTTACCTTTTAAAATGCTCCATGCATAATCCCCCGGGGTTATGTTTTTCCTCTTTGCAACCCCATTCAGGTGAGGAGTGTGGGTTACTGTGAACTGCTGAACTATCCCATGGTCCTTGCAATATTTGATGAAGCCACTCTGCTTGTATTCTCCCCTTGATCAAAGTGAAAATTTTTGATGAAATTTCTTATCTGTTTTTCCACCATGCTTCTGAATTCCTTGAAGTATTCAAAGGTATGACTCTTCTTTCTGAGAAAATATACCCAGGTAAATCTTGTGTAATCATCAACAAATAATAAGAAATAATAGGCACCTCCTAATGACCTCATCTCCATTGGCCCACATAAATCAATATGCACAAGCTCTCATGTATCTCTCTTCTTTCTATTTAAATTTTCAGGAAACTCATCTTTGTGCATCTTCCCAAGAACACATGCTTCACAATCAACATTAAAATTCTTTAAAATAGGGAGGCCATTGACCATACCTTGTTTCTGAAGTAGAAGCAGGTCATTGAAATTAATTTGACCGAATCTTTGATGCCATAATTCTTCTGCAGTCGTAACTGATGAGATCAAGGCTTGGTGTGGCACACTTGTTACATTCATCTTGTACAAACCTCCCACTCGGATCCCTGATGCAATTGGATTCATATGATCTAGTAGATATTTAACAACACAATAAGACTTAGAAAACTCTACCTTAAGATTTTGATCTGTTATCATAGAAACATAGATAGAATTCATTTTTATTCCGAATACATACATTACATTTTGAATATCCCTAATATTTCCATGAGGTAATACGACAGGAACATTACCATACCCTTTGATTTGGTACCATCTTTCATCACTAAGGTAGCTTTTAGCACCACTGTTGGTTTCTATAAAATTTTCAAACCATTTTCTGTTACCTGTCATGTGAGTGGAAGCTCCTGAATCTAGAAACCAAGTATCTGATTCATCATTCTCAACAGACTTGAACAGAATCAGGCATAAAAATTTTGAGGTCCTGATTTTGATCTTCGTCAGCAAAGTGCCCTGCATGCTTCTTATGTCTATGTCGAGATTCATCAAGCTTCTTCTTATGGAAATTCCTATCAATATTACCAACTCTACCACAATAGAAACATTTGGCTCCTGAATTTCTTCTGTTCGAATACATACCTTGAGATGACATAACTTGAGGTGGATTTCTTTGTGGTGTACCTTCACCTTTCTATCGTGCACTTGCCTTCCCCCTCAAGGGCTTATTATTCGCTATTAAAGCTAGATATTAACTCTGGGGTTTCAAAGTCATATTCTTTTCTTCCTCTTGATCAGGATCCCTGTCAATTCTTCAAATTTGGGGACTTTCTCTCTCGCATTGAAGCCCATGATGAACATCTGATAGTCATAAATCATACCATTCATGGTAATCGTGACAAGATCAATGTCTGGCATTGTCTCCCCTACGTCGCTCAGCTTATTTCTGATCTCCTTGATTCAAGAGATAAACATAGCTACTGATTCATTCTCTTCCATTTTAATGGAGAGAATCTTTATTTTCGGGAACAATAGGCGATTTGTGTTTCTGATCTCATACAAATCCTTGAGATTTTTCCAGATATCATTTGCTGATTTACACTCTCTGATGTGAGGGATAATGCAATATTCCACTGACAATTTAACAACACTTTCACCTTGTTCTCCCTCTTCTCCCAATCCTGAATTGCTATAGTTTTTTTGCCTCCTGCTGCCATCGGATTCAATTCATCTCCATTTACAATTGCCCATGCACTTTTCCCCTCAAGCAAAGACTGTAGCTTGAATTTATAATTGGAATAATTGGATCCATCGAGCTTATTGCTCCCGTTAAAGTACGCCTCTACCATTTGGTTATTCATGTTGACATTTCTACTTCAAAAAAAAAAATTTCCACCTCCAGTAAATGAAAGAAAAGGAATCTATCTCCAAATCTCAAAAAAATGGTGTTCCTATCAAAATGCAACCCCTTAAAATGATAAGAACCCCTTTCATATGGGTGCCCCAAACCATAATGTTTTCCTTTAAAATTATTATAACCACTTTAAAGGGAAAAAAAGTGAACCATACCTTCAACTATGCATCAACGCTCGCCTGCTGGGATTTGATGCAGTAGTTATATGCGCCAAATAAGAGCAGGTATATGCCCATGTTGTTCATTGCCAGATTTTGGCTTGGTGGCTCATGCATCCATGAACATCAACCATGCTTTACCAAAGCGTTACCACAACTCTCAAGCTGGCATGGATTAAAACTCGACAAAAAACGAAAGCATCTGATATGTTCTAAGATACTAAGACGTGATCCGCTTTAGAAACACAAAAAATCACTTATCTGAGGCTCGACCCCCTCCGAAATGCAACAAATCACCTGACGCTCGAGCTAGATTAGATCGCTCACCGCACCATCTCAGATCATGTGCTCGTTCATATAACTGCACCAGATCAGATCACATGATGTGAAGGTTGCATGCCATGATCATAACGCCAAATAGCCAACGCCGAAAACCAATAGCACAATTGAGCATTCAGTCATTTAATATATGCAATCCTTCAATTCTTTCAATACTAGAGGGACTCACATGGGAGAGATGGTCTCTCTAGTCTAACACCAATAGTCTCTTCGATGGATCACTCGACCATCACTTCGGTAGAATCCAACATCTAACAACAACCTCATGTAACGTGCCTCTCAATCGACCTTAATGTTTCATATTAATAAATAAAATGGTCAAACAATGCATGCATACCATGGATATATTGCACACAAGATCAATTCTCCAAGTTACGCAGTAGCCAGCACCGCCTGCTTTCCAACCTTCTTTGAAACGTAGAAGACACTAGTAGATTACGTTGTAGCCACCATATGGTAGATGGGATGCTTATCCAAAACGATACCCTCCAAACGATGCTGACAACAGATGCACGCAAAGATCGATCTCAATCTCTTCGGGTGGGGACGACTCTTCCAAAGTTGCAGCAACATAGTCCAAAGGTGGCTAAATCCTCCCTTCTCCCAAATAGCGATCCATTATTTGGCTCACAGATCAAACAATTAAGTGCACTATGCTAGACACTGATTTAAATGCATGATAGACACAAACTATACACAAACCCACCCATATTTTGTTAGAATTAATGGAGAAAGATATAGTTAGGATAGGATTGAGACTCTAATTTTAGACCTCAGATCCTAATATTCAAGGAGTGGTTCAAACCACCTGATGGTGAGAAAGCCTATATGTACTAGGCTATTCTCTTGATTGAATGTAATTGATTGTGTGAGTGTTTTTACACTCTCCAAGTATCTTACCAGAGAGTCATTTAGCTAATGTAAATCCGTTTTTTATCATGGTATCAAAGCACAGGATCAGAAACCTGTGTGTTGGTCTATCTCCGTGGTGGTTGAAGCTAAGTCTTTGGAGGCTGAGAGCCTGTGTGAGGAGTGTTGTTGTTAACTGATCCTAGAACATTGTTCCTGCATGAAGTTGCGGGTAGGTGAAAGGAGGTGGGTAGGCGACTGCTGCGATCCCAGCTGAAACGTTGCCAACGAGAGGATTTGTTGCGTGTGCAAGTGGTGTAGACGACTGTTGCATTTCTTGACCTGCAGCGTGATCAATTTTGTGCTGCAACCTTCGGTGCTTTGGAGCGGCCATATTCCAATAAACCAGCAGATCCGTGATTGCGTGCTATGGTGGCTTTGAGGCATTAAATCCTTGCTCCCTGGGTGAAATTAATTGTTGCCTTAATTCAAATCATTGCTTCCCAGGTGAAATTATGCTCTAATTGCATTTTTTAACACAGTAAAA
This sequence comes from Pinus albicaulis, assembly GCA_034641835.2. Classification (NCBI taxonomy): domain Eukaryota; kingdom Viridiplantae; phylum Streptophyta; class Pinopsida; order Pinales; family Pinaceae; genus Pinus; species Pinus albicaulis. The sequence goes on from CM076575.1 coordinate 16,189,476, forward strand.
TTCTGCTCTAATTTTTACCAGCTCCCATCCGTGACCTGCTACCAATCGGTGAGCGAACTGTGAGGAGAAGAGTGCCTGTGAAGCTAGGTGTGCCTTTGGATCTATGCAATGGAAACAACTTTGTTTGGAGTGTGGATGCGTGAATAAGTGGACGCAGCAGCACAATGAGTTTGGCTGGCGTTCTAGGACTGTTTAAGCGCTTCAACTCTTAAGAGAGGTTGAATTCTGCTGAGAAACCTTTTTAGATCGGTGAATTTATATGCCAAGACTTCAACTTGAATGCCCCAAGAAAAGTGCAGTGGGCAAGAAACTATTCCTGGTCAAAGTGTTCTTGCAAGGGAGAAAATAGAAGGAGAAAATGGGTCATCAAAGTAAATTGAAAGAGTCTCGAAGAAAATTTAGGAGAAAGCATCAACGAAGAAGTGCAAAATACTATGTTGTAGAATTTTGTAATTTGTTTCAGGTTGACAGTGATGGACCAGCTGCTGATCAAGGTGCAGATTTGGAATTTAGTGAGATTATTAAATGGTTAATGCCAGATTTACCATCTTTTTCAGGTATGAATTATGAAAGCTGGGAAAATGAAATGAAAACAATACTATGGAAGGTAAATTTATAGGATTATGTTGAAGATGTTATTAATGATAGTGGAGATACATTAGTATTAAGTCTTATAACATCTGCAGTAGATGACAACATCATACTCAGCATAATATATGAATATGGAGAGATTCCTAGGACATATTTTACTGAGTTGACTCGGAGAGAGCCCTCTCCTGTCCTCGTAGGGCTAGCTACGAGGCCGAGCGTGGTTTGGTGTTGTCCTTTTTCTGCCTTATTTCAGCCTAAGGTAGATTTGGGAACTAACACCTAGTACAAAGTTTTTATGGGATGTTTTAGAGATGAAATATTGTTTGAATGAGGGCAATGATGCTTAAGATATTTCTCTTGATAATGATCCCATATTTGATTGTGAAACTAAAAATGCAATGATGGGTGATGAATGTGTATCTGTAATTGAAACTTGTAATGATGAAAACACATCCATTATTGTAGAATCTGAAATTTTTCCTGATGTAGAACATGAAAGTTTTCCTAATGCAGAAATCAAGTTTGATGAGACTTATATATCTCATGATGAGTGGATCAATTTGATGATTGAAAAACATCTTATTGATGAATTACTGTTTGGTGAGAAGGAAGGCCTATCTTCACATATAGATCAAATGCAGAACATGCTTGCTGAAACAGAACTAGATGAAGGCATAATTATGTCAGCAGAAAGGGATGAAGTAGGGAGAGATGGTGAAATGAAAGCTCTCCTGAAGGATTAGGAAGATGAAAGTAATTGTGGTCATCTTTATAAATCTAACATTGTTTTTGATGCGGATATTGGTAGGCAAGAAATAGCAATGAGTTTTGAAGAAGAATTGAAGTTTCTTGAAACATGGCTTGAAACACCATGTCTTTATGAAATTAACACAGAAATTGCAGTAATCAATGGTGATGATATCATCACTGATGTTCAGATGATTGACACTGGAAATAGTGAGATGGAAAATTCTCCTATCCACCCTGACATAATTTTGAGAAGGATGATAACAAGAATTCAAGTTTTCCTTGATAGGGGAGGAAATGAGGCGAAGATACATCACTATCTCACAGCGAGGAAAGTGAAGATGAAGCCTCATCCACAAATGAACAAGCATGGACTATTAAGAAATAAGACTAAGATGAAAACTCTGTTATCAAGTTTTTTATGTCTTTTACCATTGTAAGCCTAGCTGAGACTAGACCAACAGGAATATGTTATTTTTTTTAATACCCTTTCTCCATTAAGGGGGAGTGTTAGAATTAATGGAGAAAGATACAGTTAGGATAAGATTGAGACTATAATTTTAGATCTCAGATCCTAATATTCAGGGAGTGGTTCAAACCACCTGAAGGTGAGAAAGCCTATATGTACTAGGTTGTTCTCTTGATTGAATGTAATAGATTGTGTGAGTGTTTGTACACTCTCCAGGTATCTTACCTAGAGAGTCATTTAGCTGATGTAAATCCTTTTTTTAACATCTTTCTCCTGAAGCTCTAATACCATGATAAAAACTACAAGACAAAACATATATTCAATAAACTGAGAAGCTCACAGGTGAGGAGCTTCACCTGGAGATTGACTCTGTAGAATGCTTTACAAATTCATCATTAGACATCATGAATATATATCTTACAAACAAATAAAGAAGTTAGAATAACCACCTAAGAAATATGAGCTAAATCGTAATCTAAGGCACATGCCCAACTAATGAACTAACTCTCTCCTAGAATACATTTCTCCCTTCAACAAGTATTTCATATTTGTTACGGTCATATATGAACACACTTATATGATGTAAATACATCGCTACCAAATTGTTGAAAGCATATTAATTGGTCTGATTTTGCAAAGAATTGTTTTGGGTTTAAGGACTTTTCTTGGAGGTACATTCAAAGGACATTTTTGCAAAGGATTGTTTTGGGTTTAAGGAATTTTCTTGGAGGTACATTCAAAGGACATTTTTGCAAAGGATTGTTTTGAATTTAAGGACTTTTCTTAGAGGTACATTTTGTTTCAACATATATTTTTTTTCTTGGGTTACACTTTTTGCCCTTTTTTGAGAAAAAACTTTCATTTTTTTCTATTCTTCAACTTTTTGCAAGCTAAAGAAATTTTTCTGTTTAGAATTTTATTTTGCGATAAAAATAAAAGTTGTCAGAAATTTTATTAGCTCTCTATTACTTATTTTTTGGAAATTTTTTATACACATTTGATATGTCAACTTAGTGTTTCTTTGAGTGTGTGTTTTCTTAGCAATCAAAGGATTCATAAGAAGTCATGTTAATACGCAATGTTGTATTCTTTGAAACTTTGTGTTTTTGAGAAACAAAATGTGTTACAACAATCTAGACAGAGTCTACTTCGGTTTCATCATATTTACAATGTATTTTGGAAGATACAGAATTATGATTTCACTAAATCATAATGACCTTCAGAAATTGTTTGTACCCATTTTATTACAAAATAATCAAAATTAGTAAACATTTATGAAATTCCATAAAAGTTATATTTCCTAAAAGTAGATTCAATTTTGAAAATGCTTGTCTTGGTTCTGACAGTTAATTCAGAATGTTTCATGGAGTTTAATCAGTTCAAAGTTGCATATACGTATTCAAAGCTTGGGCCTACGTAATTACTAACGCGTTAGTTCCGCCAAAATATTAATAAAATTTCAGTCGAATTATTTTTTTCACCGACGGCCCGTCAAGTCTAACGACATAAAATTTCGGTCGAACTTTTATTCAAAATTTTGGCTGAACTTTCACCCAATTTTCCGTCGGCTTGAAAATATCACAGAACCCCTCCAAAAAAAAGTTCGCGGAAATATAAATTGCCACGAAATCGTTCATTATTTTCACATATTTTCGCATATTTGGTTTGATTTTACAAAGGTCTTGGTTTGATTTTGCAAAGAATTGAATTGTTTTGGTTTAAAGACTTTTCTTGGAGGTACATTCAAAGAACATTTTTGCAAAATATTGTTTTGGGTATAAGGAATTTTCTTGGTGGTACATTCAAAGGAAATTTCTTGGGACATTTCTTGGAGGTATGTGATACATTTTTTGGATGTTTTTTGCACTTCATTTTTTTTTAAGTATTGATTTGGGCTTAATTTCGAAAGGACATTTTTTGGACATTTTTTGGAAGTATTTTTTAAAGTGATATTTTTTGAAGTATTTTTTAAAGTGGCATTTGGTTTGATTTTACAAAGGTCTTGGTCTGATTTTGCAAAGAATTGTTTTGGGTTTAAGTACTTTTCTTGGAGGTACATTAAAAGAACATTTTTGCAAAAGATTGTTTTTGGTTTAAGGACTTTTCTTGGAGGTACATTCAAAGGACATTTCTTGGAGGTATGTGATACATTTTTTGGATGTTTTTTGGGCTTCATTGTTTTTTGAAAGTATGGATTTGGGCTTCATTGTTTTTTGAAAGTATGGATTTGGGCTTCATTTTTTTTGAAAGTATGGATTTAGGCTTAATTTCGAAAGGATATTTTTTGGAAAATTTTTGGAAGTATTTTTTAAAGTGATATTTTTTGAAGTATTTTTTAAAGTGGCATTTTTTAAGAAGTTGGAATTAATTTTCAATGTACATTTTTTGGAGGCATTTTTTGAAGTGACATTTTTTTAGAGTACATGTTTTGGGTTGAAGTAAATCTTTTATAATGATTTTTTAAAATGAGCTTTTGTCTAACTTTTTGAATGAAATTGTTTTGTAGGACTTGGAAGTAAACATTTTGAGCTTCGTTTCATTTTTATAAGACATTTTTTTCTCGGATTTTTTAAAGTAAGTGTGTTGGATTGGAGTGTGTATTTTTTGCAAAATTTTTAAAATGATTTTTTTTTAAATTAAATATTTTGTGATATTTTTTTTATTTGTGTTTTTGTCTAAATTTTTGAAGGAAATGTTTTGAAATTCATACTCTATTATCATGGGAAATAGAAGGAATTGTATGAGAAAATATGATCGAAAAAGAAACCTTGAGGAACGTAGAGAAGAGATGAGACAATCTCGCAAAATAAAGATAGAATCACTCTCGAATATTGAAGTGGAAAATCAACCTCAACTAGAAGTTGAAGCAGGTATGTAAATGTAAATATTATGATTTTGATATATTTAAAATTTTCCTAGTATAAAATGTGAAGCTTAATTTTTATTTGAAGAACTAATTTGAAAAATATTTTGCAATGTAAATAGAGAGAGATATTCCTCAAAACATTGACGATGAGATACAAAATTTTGAAAGAGATATTGAACCTAGAGATGGTGAAAATGTTGAAATAAATTCGAGTGAAGAAATTGAATCACAATGTATATATATATATATGTGTGTGTGTGTTGAACACATGCACGTATTATTGAAAATATACATATATTTATTAATTTAGTTATTTATTGAATAGGTAAACTTATTATGTATTATTTATTCAAATATGTATAGATGAAATCAATGTCGATGATGAGATGTTGGAAAATGTTGACACTCACACATATGGAGATAAAAAAGCTGACCATTATATACGATATCGTGTTAACCGCATTTTTAATATGTACTTCATAAATGAACATGTGACAGTTAAAGCCCAAATGTTGAAAGGTCTCACATCATTAAGGAAATTAAAAGAAGCTACGACTTTATTGGGTATTAGAAAATCAACCAAAGATAAAAAAATGAAGGAAAATGTGATACAAAATATAAATAATGCTATAAATTCAATTAGAACATCTATACAGAAAAATGTTTCAGTTGTACGTAGAGCAATACATATGGTAGTGGTTTCATCAAGTACTAAAGAGAATCTCTTGGTAAAATCTATGGCACGAGCATTAGGAACCTCGCAAAAAACTTTGCACAAACATCAAAAATTTCAGTTGCAAATAGATGTAGATGATGAACTCGCTTGTTGGAGAGCTATTTGTAGGCAACCATACAAAGATAGACTTGGAGAACACATTAAAAAAATATTATATGAATATTGGAAGAACAATTCGGGTGTTTCTCCAACTGCAAACCATGTGATGCAAAGAAGAATAGCACAAAATCAATACGAACAACATGAAAAACATTTATTGGAAACCACTCAGATAGAGTTGTTCAACAAGTTAAAAGAAGAGAATCGTGAAATTCATGTGTTAATCAATGCTTTTGTTCAACAAAAACCATGGTATGTAAAACCTATCACCGTACGCGACACTTTTTGTTGTCGTTATCATGTGGAATTTGACTTAGATTATGAGACATTCCTTAATTTTCGTAGAAAAATTTGGAAGGATTCACCTCCTCCTTCCACTATCCATGATTTCATATCTCAAATTCTATGTGAAAGACAAAGCGATGATCTATTTTACGAAAAGAAATCTGTTGGTGGTAAAAAATGCGATGATTATGGAAATTTGACTAAATTTCAAAACAAATATTGTATTGATATAAATGATCAATAATTTTCCAACATGAAAGTGAAATAGAAGAGATATAAATATATCCATACATCTATTCAAGGTGAAAATAGTGCTAAAATAATTGAATTACGAGAAGAAGAAATTTTTGTGATAGACTTTTTGAGAAAGGTTGAGGCAGAAATTTATAAATACACCAAGCATTCCTATAGATCTTGATGGCAAGACTTGCAATTCAAAAAATCCCGTGAATTTTTTCCACCAGGGACCATTTTATCAATAATTGATTTTGCAAAAAACTACACATTTGTTCCACAAAAAGAAATTCAGAGTGAATACCATCATTCTGACCAAGTCCCCATGCTCTTCCATATTCTATATATACATGCTGAACAAAAATTTGATCATATAGAAAGCACCAGTGAAAATCAACATGTTATTAAATAATATCATTTTTAGATCAGTGATGATCGTACACATTATACATATTGTGTACAACATTGTTTTGGAAAGATTTATGATTCCTTGAAAAGAAGGGGAATAACATTCAATGAACATTGGATCTTGTTAGATGGATGTGCAGGTCAATTCAAATCTGCACGATCATTCTTTTGGTTGTGTTGTCTTCATATGAAAACCTGCATTAAAAATTGTTGGAATTTCTTCGAGACTAGTCATGGAAAAGGAGAACATGACGGTGCAGGGGCATGCACAAAACGAGCACTTCGAAGATAACAAATAAATTCCTCTACAAGCCGACTTGTGGACGCTAAATTTGTTCAATGGTGCATCGCTGCTCTAAGCCATGAGACTAACCGATCAAGGGAAGTGTGAAGGTACATTCATTTTCATTTTTATTGGATATCTAATTTTAAACAGTGTACATTTATCACAATTTGATTATCTCTGATTGATTATCTTTGATTGTATTTTGATATCATATTTACATTCCTCTTTGAATTTTCCATATAAGTTTTTTTTTGGCATATTGGGATCGAAGAAGTAGATATATCAATTGGAAATGGCGTTGAAACAATAAAAGGGACTCAAAAATTGCATTCAATTAAAACTAAGTTGTCTACAAATGTGTTTGCATTGGATAAAAGAAAATATTCTTGTTTTTGTCATGTTTGCATAGACAATAAGGAATCCAATGACGTTTGTGAAAACAAAATGTATGTAAAATATTGGAAACATACAGAGCTAAATACAAAGGTAAAAATGTCTGTTGCAATGTTTGAAGAAATGCAATCAGAGGAGACTACAATATCATCTGATGGTGATCGAGTTTATGATCTTGTTAGAGAAGGTAACATTTGAATTGATTTCAAATGATAAAGATATAGAAATAAATGTAAATACATAAGTTTGTTAAGTTTGTTTTATTGCGAAGGAGATGTTTTTGTTGTAATTGCACCTGCTGATAGCGATGAAAATGTGAAGTATTATTTGATGCGTTGCACTGAACGAAAAATGAAATTATTAGAAAACTATAATGATCACAGGTTTCCATATGAAAGAGGATCTATTATACTGAAAGGATATTTTTTCAGACAAACTAATCAATGTGGGGATTTTGTTTACTTTGAAGACTATGAACCTGATGTCATGAGTTGTCAATATAGTCACTTGGCGTGTGTAGCACGCATAAATTTGATAGAGGTTTAACCAAATAAGAAAATGAAAATTAAGAAATGGAAAATGTCAAAATCCGATCATGAACGGATCATTGAAGATGGGATTCCATTGGAATTTTTTTGATTGAACTTCCCAACAATTTCTTCTCTTTGGATTATGTTTTAGAACTTCCAGAACTCAACTATAAATTGAGCTTCCTTATTATGTTATATGTGCAAGTGTTTGCACATGTACAAATTGTTTTGGTACATGCACACTAGGATCAACTGAAAGTAGCTTTTCTATACATGCATTGATGAAAAATTTTGCATGTATTGGATTTATATGTGTGTGTGTGTGTGTGTTCTAGAATGTAATTAACTGAAAGTAGTTTTATGAAAAATGTTTCACGTACTAGATATATACACAGACTGAATGTGACCAGTTTTTCTTGTGGGATTTTTTGGTAAAAGGTATGGAATGTAAATAAATCATCCACAGTATATTTTTGTACGAATATTCCTTTCAGACAAGAGACTCAGAGCATTTCTATGACTTTTGGTGGGATTTTACCCACATCTCTATTCCTGATAGAAAATCTAGTACAAAATTTGTCTGTCCAATGGTCAGATATGTTGTAGGCAATTAACTGAAAGTAGCTTTTCTATATGCATTGATGAAATATGTTGCATATATATATATATATATGTTCTAGAATGTAATTAATTGTTCAAGTATTTTTCCCATGTGCATTGATGAAAAATGTTTCACATACTGAATATATATGTTCTAGAATGCAATTAATTGAATGTCATCAATTTACCAATTTATAAATCAATAAGGCTACCTAGTTGAGTGCATTAATTACATTGACCCCAATTCAACAAACATATATCTACTTCTTATATTTCCAATCAAAATTTAAGGGATTTATATGGGAAAGAGGCAGAACATATAGCCCATGAACTACTTTTTAGAGGTCAATGAAGGTATCATCATGTGGGAAAATGTTTGGAACACTTGATTGTACTTGAAAGTAATCTTAAGATTGTTTTTGATCTCTACATACTCTTGTTTGAGTGAAAAATTTTCCAATGAAAATAACATAGCTTCTCAATCCAACTAACCATATCAATTGAGCTCTATTTGAAAAATAAGTAAAAAAAACCAAAAAGCCAACAAAATAACATCCTCGGTTGTTATTTTTATTGGAATAACTAAATCATATTGAGGATTCTCTTCATTGAAATTGTTTTTGGATGGAGAATCCTTAAAATATGATTTAGCTATTCCAATAAAAATGACAACCACGAATGTTATTTTGCTAACATATTTTGTTGGCATGTTAACTTTTCTTTACTCTTTTTTCAACTAGAGCTCAATTGATATGGTTAGTTGCATTGAAAATATATGTTCTTCCCATTGGAAATTTTTTCACTCAAACAAGAGTATGTAGAGATCAAAAGCAATCTTAAGATGACAAATGTACTTCAACCATCCAAAACTTCAATTTAAATTTTTTTTTGATTATATCAAAACATTACTTCACGTCATGCCAATTGTAGTTCAACTATCCAATAAAAACATTTAACATTATATCACATGCCAAATGTAGATCAACCATCCAAAACTTAAATTTTAATTTAACAAAAAATTATAGATCACAACATTAATTCATATGCCAAATGTAGTTCAACCATCCAAAACTTGAGTTTTAAAAACTTTTTGATTATATCAAAAAATTACTTCACATGTCATGCCAATTACTTCAACTATCCAATAAAAAAATTTAACATTATATCACATGCCAAATGTAGATCAACCATCCAAAACTTAACTTTTTTAATTTAACAAAAAATTATAGATCACAATATTACTTCACATGCCAAATGTACTTCAACCATCCAAAACTTCAGTTTTTAAATTTTTTTGGTTATATCAAAACATTACTTCACATGTCATGCCAATTTTAGTCCAACTATCCAATAAAAACATTTAACATTATATCACATGGCAAATGTAGATCAACAATCCAAAACTTAACTTTTAATTTAACAAAAAATTATAGATCATAACACTACTTCACATGCCAAATGTACTTCAACCATCCAAAACTTCAATTTTAAAAACTTTTTGATTATATCACAACAGTACTTCACATGCCATGCCAATTGTAGTTCAACTATCCAATAAAAACATTTAACATTATATCACATGCCAAATGTAGATCAACCATCCAAAACTTAACCTTTCATTTAACAAAAAATTATAGATCACAACATTACTTCACATGCCAAATGTACTTCAAGCACCCAAAAATTAAGTTTTAAAAACCAAAAAAATTATAACACAACATTACTTCACATGCAAAATGTAGTTCAAAAGCAAAACATTAATTTATAGATCACAACATTACTAGCAGTTCAACTATCCAAAACTTAATTTTTAAAAACCCAACAAATTATATAACAACATTACTTCACATTCACATGCCAAAAGTACTTCAACCATCCAAAACTTAACTTTTAAAAACAAAATAAATTATATTAACACAATAAAATATGTCCAAAAATTGTAGATCTCACAAGTATCAAGTATCAAGTTATATATATATGACTGTGCATCTAGATAATAAATAGAAAAGTAAATTTAAGACTAGAAATCTCAATCAAATCTAGAAATCATGTCCATGAAATACAGATGGATGTAGTGTCTTTCCTAGCAGAGTCTCAATCCGCAAGCTATCTTGCGAAGCATGGGGAACCTGTAAAAAATGCACGTACAAACATTAAAATTTGATGTTTTAAAAATGATTGAGAATATATAGAACTTCATGTAAAAAACAAAATACAAAAAAATCATGCAATACCTCATGAGGTTCCCTCTCCATTTGTTGTTCGCCTACTACAACTTCCCCCATGGGAACATCTCCAATAGTAAACTATAATATATATATATATATATATATATATATATATATATATATATATATATATATATATATATGAAAAAAATTTCGATGAAATGCATGTATATATAAAATTATTTTCAGTAATATTAAAAAAAAATTAGACAACTTGTTCAAATGGTTGAAATGGTGTGGATGTTCCCATCTCCGTCGTTAGAGTCCGTGGATTAAAGAAATTTACAGAAACCTAAAATTCAAAATTTTATAAGTATAAAAATACCCAAGATAAAGATCTCAATTTACAATAAAACTTTTAAACTTCAATTTATAAATTATAACTTTTAAAAAACATGGATATTTAAAATTGGCACTGAATACTTCTACAGGAAAATGGGACATCTCCTAAGAAAGGCTCCAAAAGAAAATTCCAAAAACCTAAAATTCAAAAATTTTAAAATAATTCAAGACATAGACATTCTACTTTAATGGAGTTTTTTGAGGTGGAATATATATAACTTAAAAACATAAATTTTAAAAGTGAAAAATTGTCCATACTTGTTGTGGATCCGGCACATCTCCCAAGGAAGCAGAAGGCACATCTCCAAAAGAAGAAGAAGGTACCGCCATCCCAAAAACATCGATGTGAATCAGAATATACATTTTATTATTATATATGTACATGTACATGTGTGCACAATTATTTATTTTAAAAATATCACTTAAAAATACTAACTTTTGTCAACATATCTTGATGGTGAGACCCATTCTGGTTGTTCTTCCGGAATGGGATAGTCTTAACGTGATATTAACATTTTTGTCATTCATCATGCGTGACAACTGTAAATGGTGTTTTAACATATAATGACACATTTTTGTTAGATTAATGTACATATACAAATAAATGGTATACACATACATGTGTATTTATTACAAATTGTATATGTATGTGTTAAAATAATTGGAACTCAACTATTAACACATAATGCTCTCATGCCCTCTTCCTCATGAAGAATTAGGTCTGCCAACCAAATAAGTAAATTTTGCATATATTTTGAGATCTTCAACACTCATGTTGTCAATCTTTTCATGTTTACAATACACCAAATTGGTGCGTGCATTCTCATGTTCTCTTTGTCGTTTCAAACAAACATCGACTCCACCCAATCCACTATGAACATTATCGATGATGGCATCCCTTGCTTCTCGACTAATTTGAGAAGTGGCATCCATCTCTGACCACAAAGTTTCGACCTGAAAAGGTCGACTAACCAATGGTGGCTCAGGGCAAGGCAACTCAACATCACACGTAGCGCCCCTATGGTCACACAATCGACCTTTCCCAAGACCAAAAAATTCAGACGGAGGGTCATTGTAATTGGGTTTCATTTCCAAAAATAATTCTTCATAAAACAATTTTTCAAAATAAAGAGGAACCTCATCGTTCCATGGGATTCTTCCATAGGCCGCAAGGTTTCTATCGTACAAATAATGAGCTATATTGGGGTGCTTAAAATATTTCACCTTCACCATCTTTATTTTCGGCCCTTCTTTGAAATTAAACATTGACTTCACCATTTATTTTGTAACCCATTAATGTTTCTTTTCTTTTTCTCATGACTTCTACAAATGTATCAGTCGTTAGCCCAAAATTTTGGTACACAGCTACTAATTCGCCTAAAGAATGTGTAACTATTTCCAAGTTTTGTCAATTCTCAGCAAGTAGAGTCAAAGCCACGAGATCTCTCTGCAGTTTTTCATGAAGTTGTTGACACATTTCTAAGGTGCATTGCACCATGTTTCTTTCCCAAGGTATATCAGAAATTTCGGCCGGATAAGTTGTGGTGTGTGGACAACCTTCTTCTTGAATGTAGCATTCTGCCCTGCGTCTTTTTTGACCAACATTTGGAGCATTTTAAGCCTATGCATCAATATATAAAATTTTGTATATTATAAAAAACACATGTAAACAAATTTGTACAAATTGAATGAAAAAAATATTGAAATTGATCGCAACCTTGACGTGGTTGGCTAGCATCTTCTCCACCCTGATACTGTTGAGAACCAGAACGACCCTGCTGAGAACCAGCACCACCAGTCGTTGATTGGCCTCTAGGAGAATAAATATCACCACCTTCACACAACCTGCTAGCACTTATTGATGGCCCTCTAAGGGGATTTGAACCATCACCAACCTCTCGAGAGGAGAGAGAAGCTTCATAAACAAATACAAATTTATAATCAATTGAAAAATACATTCATACATAGAAATACACATGTACATATTCATTGATTAAATTTCGTTCAAACCATACCACGACTGGGTGAACCATGGGCATGCTCCATGGATGGAGTAAAGACCCTTCTCCTCTTATTAGCCCCTAAAAAATAAAAAATGAAACTTATTAACAACTAATTTAACTCACAAAGTTGATAAAAAATCAATTCCATATGTACACACATGTATGGAGATTTAAGATTATATTTAAATACCATGAACATCGATCAATCCTTGATGCCCCCCTCTCGTAGAGATATGGGATTCTGTTGATCTTCTTCTTCGTTCATCCTCCATGATATATATATCTACGGTGGACATTTACAATTGTTTTTTTAAATGACTGATTTAAAATAAATTCAAAATAAATTTCAGAAAATTAATGCAATTTAGTGTACACAAATTATGTAAAACACAACTTTCAAAGCACTAATTGATGTGTGAAACTCAATTTAAGAAAAAAAAATTATAAAAATGATAAGTTCACCAAATTGCGCTTTACATGGTGGGAGCACACTTGATATAAAATTGAAAAAAACACATTGTCATTAAAAAATAAGTGAAACTCCATTTAAACAAAATTTGTTGAATTCCCCGCATTTTAATTTCATAAAAATGTGAATTTCACCACTTGTTGCAAATGTGAAGTTCACCAAGTTTCTCTTTACATGGTGTGGTGGGAGCACACTTGGTATATAATTGAAAAAATCACATGGTTCTTAAAAAAGACGCATTTATAAGTACACAACACACACATATCCAAAATATGTTACAATGTCAATCAATAAATTTTGAAGGAGAGTGTCTCAACACTAATTCATCTTTGAGAGATGAATCTTGAATTTTTGAAGAAGAGCGTCTCAAAACTAATTCATCTTTGAGAGATGAATCTTGAATTTTTGAAGAAGTGTGTCTCAACACTAATTCATCTTTGAGAGATGAATATGGAATTGGCATTGCCTTGTATAATTCTAATTCATCTATTAATTCATCTTTGATAGATGAATCCTGAATTTGCATTGCCCCACGCAATAGATCAAAAAACATCTTATTCACATTTGTACAATGTTTTATACTAAAAAAATGAAATTGGCTAACAATATTGTTTGCTATTCCATGCAGTTCTTTTAGCCTCTCCTTTTTAACTTGGCACATGCCATTCATCTGGTTGCACACAAGTTCAGAATTGGTGAAAACTATAATTCCATTTGATCCATACTGCATAGTTGTTCCCAAGCCTTCTATCAATCCAATATAATATGCCTCGTTGTTTGTTATTCTTCTCGGTATATTCATTTTCCTTTGGACGACTTTGCTAGTCACAATATTGAAAAGCACATATGTAATCACTACTTTCCATGGATTGGGATAGCAAGAAACTTCTATGCATAATTTCCATTTTAAACCATATTTAATGGTTTTCTTATCCCTGAAAAAAAACAAAATCAATAAAAATATATATTAAATTGAAATTTATTGCAAATGCATGTGAGAAATGACACAAGATCATGAGATAAATGAAGAACTTCTATTTAGATCTATTCCAAAGATTGAATGTAGGTGCATTTACTAGATATGTCACCTTTCATAAAAGATGAGATCCAGAGGCTACCTAGCCCTTTACAGATTCTGCCTATAGAACTTGTAGAAGTTAACACTACATGTCCCAATTATACCCTATGAAGGGTGTAGAGGACCCGTGGAATCACTCACACTACTTTATGTAGACATAAGGGTGTATAAGAATGCATTTGTTTTACATTGAATATTTTTCATTTTAAATTAAGAATCTATTTGAAACAATTACCTATATAAGGTTAAAATATATATGTTTTGTAACAAATCACTTTTTGTTTCAATGGGAAACTTTTATGGCTAATGTGTTTTTCTCGAAATGTGATACACCCCATTAAAATGGGAGATATATCGAAATGATTCCTATGGTGTAATAAAATATAGATGCATAAATTCAATGAGCATAGTTTTGAGATATAAAAGTCCAAAATGGAAGAGTTGTTTGTGAACAAATATCAATGCCACTATGGATATATATCTGCTTCATTAAAGGGGATTTTTCTAGAATGATGTCCACTAAGTTGGAAAGAAGGGAAAGTATCACAATTATATGTTAATGTGCATGTGTTTTACATTGAATATTTTTCATTTTAAATTAAGAATCTATTTGAAACAATTACATATATACAAGGTTAAAACCTATATGTTTCTTATCAAATCACTTTTGGTTTCAATGGGAAACTTTTATGGCTAATGTGTTTTTCTCGAAATGTGATACACCCCATTAAAATGGGAGATATATTGAAATGAATCCTATGGTGTAATAAAATAGTTTCAAGTAGTTTAAAAATATAGATGCATAAATTCAATGAGCATAGTTTTGAGATATAAAAGTCCAAAATGGAATAATTGTGTGTGAATAAATATCAGTGGATCACTATGGATATATTTGCTTCATTAAAAAATATTTTTCGAAAAGGATGTCCACTAAGTTTGGAAGAAGGGAAAGTATCACAATTATATATGTTAATGCATGTGTTTTACATTGAATATTTTTCATTTTAAATTAAGAATCTATTTGAAACAATTACCTAGATATAAGGTTAAAACCTATGTTTTGTATCAAATTGAACTTTTGGTTTCAATGGGAAATTGTTATGGCTAATGTGTTTTTCTCGAAATGTGATACACCCCATTAAAATGGTAGACATATCGAAATGATTCCTATGGTGAAATAAAATAGTTTCAAGTAGTTTAAAGATAAGGTTAAAACCTATATGTTTTGTATCAAATTGAACTTTTGGTTTCAATGGGAAAATTTTATGGCTAATGTGTTTTTTCTCGAAATGTGATACACCCCATTAAAATGGGATATATATCGAAATGATTCCTATGTTGTAATAAAATATAGATGCATAAATTCAATGAGCATAGTTTTGAGATATAAAAGTCCAAAATGGAAGAGTTGTTTGTGAACAAATATCAATGCCACTATGGATGTATATCTGCTTCATTAAAAGGGATTTTTTTAGAATGATTTCCACTAAGTTGGAAAGAACGGAAAGTATCACAATTATATGTTAATGTGCATGTGTTTTACATTGAATATTTTTCATTTCATTAAAAATCTATTTGAAACATTAACTATATAAGGTTAAAGCCTATGTTTTGTATCAAATTAATTTTGGTTTCAATGGGAAACTTTTATGGCTAATGTGTTTTTCTCGAAATGTGATACACCCCATTAAAATGGGAGATATATCAAAATGAATCCTATGGTGTAATAAAATAGTTTCAAGTAGTTTAAAAATATAGATGCATAAATTCAATGAGCATAGTTTTGAGATATAAAAGTCAAAAATGGAATAGTTGTTTGTGAACATATATCAGTGGATCACTATGCAGATCGCTATGGATATATCTTCTTCATTAAAAGAGATTTTTCTAAAAGGATGTCCACTAAGTTTGGAAGAAGGGGAAGTATCACAAAATTATATATGTTAATGCATGTGTTTTACATTGAATATTTTTCATTTTAGATTAAGAATCTATTTGAAACAATTACCTATATAAGGTTAAAACCTATGTTTTGTATCAAATTGAACTTTTGGTTTCAATGGGAAACTTTTATGGCTAATGTGTTTTTTCTCGAAATGTGATACACCCCATTAAAATGGGAGACATATCGAAATGATTCCTATGGTGAAATAAAATAGTTTCAAGTAGTTTAAAGATATAGATGCATAAATTCAATGAGCATAGTTTTGAGGTATATAAGTCCAAAATGGAATAGTTGTTGGTGAACAAATATCAGTGGATCACTATGGATATATTTGCTTCATTAAAAGGGATATTTCTAGAAGGATGGACTAAGTTGGAAAGAAGGGAAAATATCACAATTATGTGTTAATGTGCATGTGTTTTAGATTGAATATTTTTCATTTTGTTAAGAATCTATTTTCAAGGGATAAATCTAGAAGGATGGACTAAGTTGGAAAGAAGGGAAAATATCACAATTATATGTTAATGTGCATGTGTTTTACATTGAATATTTTTCATTTTGTTAAGAATCTATTTTCAAGGGATATTTCTAGAAGGATGGACTAAGTTGGAAAGAAGGGAAAATATCACAATTATATGTTAATGCGCATGTGTTTTACATTGAATATTTTTCATTTTTTTAAGAATCTATTTTCAAAACAATTAACTATATACTTGGTTAAAACCTATGTTTTGTATCAAATTACTTTTTGTTTCTAAATACTATGTTTTTTACATTGAATGTTTTTCATTTTATTAAAAACCTATTTGATACAATTAAACTATATAAGGTTAAAACCTATGTTTTGT
Source organism: Pinus albicaulis (assembly GCA_034641835.2). Taxonomy (NCBI): domain Eukaryota; kingdom Viridiplantae; phylum Streptophyta; class Pinopsida; order Pinales; family Pinaceae; genus Pinus; species Pinus albicaulis. Next base: position 16,206,633 of record CM076575.1, read on the forward strand.
ATCAAATCACTTTTGGTTTCAATGAGAAACTTTTATGGCTAATTTGTGTTTTACATTGAATATAAAAGGTTTTTTTCTCTCTCTCATTGTTTGAGACATGGATATGAAAATGAAAAAATTCTATTTAGATATAGGGACATTTACTGGATATGTCACCTTTCATAAAAGATGAGATCCAAAGGCTACCTGGCCCTTTACAGACTCTACCTATAGAACTTGTAGAAGTTAACACTACCTGTCCCAATTATACCCTATGAAGGGTGTAGAGGACCCCTAGAATCACTCAAACTACTTTACGTAGACATAAGGGTGTATAAGAATGCATGTGTTTTACATTGATTTTTTTTTCATTTTAAATTATGAATCTATTTGAAACAATTACCTATATAAGACATAAGGGTGTATAAGAATGCACGTGTTTTACATTGAATATTTTTCATTTTAAATTAAGAATATATTTGAAACAATTACCTATATAAGGTTAAAACCTATATGTTTTGTATCAAATCACTTTTGGTTTCAATGGGAAACTTTTATGGCTAATGCATTTTTCTCGAAATGTGATACACCCTATTAAAATGGGAGATATATAGAAATGATTCCTATGTTGTAATAAAATATAGATGCATAAATTCAATGAACATAGCTTTGAGATATAAAAGTACAAAATGGAAGAGTTGTTTGTGAACAAATATCAATGCCACTATGGATATATATATGCTTCATTAAAAGGAAATTTTCTAGAATGATGTCCACTAAGTTGGAAAGAAGGGAAAGTATCACAATTATATGTTAATGTGCATGTGTTTTACATTGAATATTTTTCATTTTAAATTAAGCATCTATTTGAAACAATTACCTATATATAAGGTTAAAACTTATATGTTTTGTATCAAATCACTTTTGTTTTCAATGGGAAACTTTGATGGCCAATGTGTTTTTCTCAAAATGTGACACACCCCATTAAAATGGGAGATATATCGAAATTAATCCTATGGTGTAATAAAACAGTTTCAATTAGTTTAAAAATATAGATGCATAAATTCAATGAGCATAGTTTTGAAATGAATCCTATGGTGTAATAAAATAGTTTCAAGTAGTTTAAAAATATAGATGCATAAATTCAATGACATAGTTTTGAGATATAAAAGTCCAAAATGGAATAGTTTTCTGTGAACAAATATTAGTGGATCACTATGAATATATTTGCTTCATTAAAAAAGATTTTTCTAAAAGGATATCATACCAATTACATAACTAAGCTAGATATTCAAGATACACATTGCCATTGAATCAAATCACCTATGTTTTGTATCAAATCAATTTTGGTTTCAATGGGAAACTTTTATGGCTAATTTGTGTTTTACATTGAATATAAAAGGTTTTTTTTATCTCTGTCATTGTTTGAGACCATGGATATGAAAATGAAAAACTTCTATTTAGATCTATTCCAGAGATTGACTGTAGGGAATTTATTGGATATGTCACCTTTCATAAAAGATGATATCCAGAGGCTACCTGGCCCTTTACAGACTCTGCCTATAGAACTTGTAGAAGTTAACACTACCTGTCCCAATTATACCCTATGAAGGGTGTAGAGGACTTGTGGAATCACTCAAACTACTTTACGTAGACATAAGGGTGTATAAGAATGCATGTGTTTTACATTGAATATTTTTCATTTTAAATTAAGAATCTATTTGAAACAATTACCTATATAAGGTTAAAACTTATGTTTTGTATCAAATCATTTTTGGTTTCAATGGTTTGTTTATTGGCTAATGTGTTTCTATCAAATCACTTTTGGTTTTGAATTATATTATGGAATATTTTGTAACCACTTATTAGGCCTATCAATATGTAATTAGAGCACAGTGAATATGAGAAGTCGATACAATTACATGATAAAAAATTAGTAGAGATAAGCAGTGTTTCTATAATATGGGATGACTAGTTAGATTACAGGTTTCCACAGATTAAGCTTATTCAGTAACTAATACGTAACCATTACTATTATTACTAAAAGTAAAATACCAGTGATAGTTAACAACAGATGATTTGTTTCCTTTTGTTTAAACTAATATGTATTCCCCTAATAAATCTGTTGAGATAACTGTCAATACAGAGAGCTGAACTAAGGAATGTCATCTAACTCAAGAGGAAGAGTTATTTCAATTCCTTTCTGTAACTAAAAACATATCTGATTACATTGTGGTCCTCAACAATCTGTGTTTTTTGTTGCTGCTATTGTATGAATCAGCAGCTAACTGTCAATACAGAGAGCTGAACTAAGGACTGTCATCTAACACAAGAGGAAGAGTTATTTCAATTCCTCTCTGTAACTGAAAAAAATAATGGCTAATTGTGGTCCTCAACAATCTGCGTTTTTTGTTGCTACTATTGTATGAATCAGCCCAAGGCAAGCAGAAGAAATGCTTCTTTAAATGGATTTTTATTTCTTACCTTGTTTTCTCATAAGATTATGTAGGAATTCATGTACATCCTGATGTTTCCCCAAGGGCCTATACAATGTGTGGGTTTTAGCACTATAAATCCTAATGCTTTTGTCTGCTTTTGTCTGTTTTTCGTGTGGTTTTTCATCTTTCCTAAATGCTTATTCTTGTGGTTCAAGTAATAATGGATTTTCTTTTACTAGTGATTATATTTTGGATCTGACAAGGATTATTCTGTGTGTGATGGTAGCGAGGTACCACAACATGGAGATTCTTTAACTCGGGAACAAACTGTTGAGTTATTCTGGAATACTTTCTACATCTAGATTGATAAGTCTTTATCTAGTTCTTCTATACAGTCGAATGTTTCTCTCTATCACCATGAGGTTATCAGGTTGTTGATTAGCTTGAAATAATGTAAATCTAATGGTGAATCTTTTAGCCAGGAAGAGTTGTTGATTTTACAAAAAATAATAGAAGATATGACTATGCATTTTGATGAAAAAAGTGTTTTTAAAAGTGTTCCTGGCTTGGTTAAAATTTTAATTGGTCTTGAGCTTATTACCGCTGAGAAATATCTACAACAAAATATGGTTAATCTATCCAGCCATAATTTAAAACATATTAATGTGTTGGGTCAATATACTATGGAGGCAATAATGACTCATGTACTTGGGGAATTGTTCAATCCTTTACAAGATTTATCTGTCGTTAGGGTCTCTACTTTGATTCAATAGATTGATTCTACTGTGTGAGTTCAAGCAGAGAATAAAGCAGTGGCTGATGATAATTTTCAGTTTTATTTCAAAAAAGGTCAAAAACTAAAATTTTCTAGGAGCGATTATGCTATCGGGGTCAGCTTGGTCGAGTTCTTGGTTGAATGCAAAGGGGAATTTAAGCTGAGACAAAACAAAAATCCTCATTTACACCACTTCTTATTAACCAAAAATTATGGGTTTTTGTCTAATACCCTAAATTTAGCTTCATAGAGATATAAAACATGAATCAGTGGCCTTTTAGATATAGCTGGGGCATTCTACTTTCAATTGAAAATCTACTATTTTTTTCCTGCTAACAAAATGGTTGAATGGGGTGTATTGCTGCTTGATACATAAATATTAACAGTTTTTGAGACTTGGAAACTTTTCCCTATAAAGCACACTTGAGAAATAAGTTTCAAGTCCCCTTATCACCAATGTATGCAAACAGAGATTTAACTGAGCTTTTGCAATGATTGCGCAGTTACAATTGCAATGTTGTAAAAATCCAAAAAAAAGTATCAAAACTAAGTAGCACTTCTTAAGTTCACTACATCCCTAAGAGTAGCTTAGAAAACCCATAATTCTCTTGGAATAGATAACATTCAATGGTTTCAGAGAAGGAAAACTAGTGGATTATAATTACCTAGAAATTCACTTAATGTCGCTGCAACAATTCAACAAAATATGATCAACAACAGAGCAACAACAACGCCATAGAATTTGCTTTACGTCACCGCAACAATTCAACAAAATATGATCAACAACATTGCAGAAGAAAGAGAAATGCATGAAACATAGAAAATGAGAACAAAAACACGCGAAAATGAGAATAGTTCGCGGGCGATATATTTATAAAATATGAGTTCAGCCGAACTATTTTAAAAGTTCGGTCGAACTGTTGCTGTCGGTTTTCCCATCTTTGACAAAAAATATGTTTTCCCATGCCATCAGTACACCATCAATCTAAACAACAGAATGAGTTTGGCTGAACTTTTTGTGAAAGTTCGGCCGAGTTATTGCTGAAAAAAATTTTCCGCCCTTGATTCTCACAAAAGTGTAACCCAACTTCACATTTTCACCCCATAAGATATAACAATCAAATGTGCGTAACTGTAAACAATTGATTCAAAAATGATTTAAAAACTAATTGACATGGAATTAGACTATGAAATGATGAGAAATTAAACTATGAATTGACGAGAAATTAACTATGAATCGATGAGAAATTAACTATGAAATGATGAGAAATTAAGCTATGAAATGTGAATAAATTGAACTACGAAATGACTATAAAACCTCCTTTCTGTGCAGGGCCCTCTGCAACAGAACATGTGTAAATATACTTAGGCTATCTATGCATGAATGGTATGGAACTGGTATTCTTCCTTAATGAAACTGAGTTTAAACATGTATCACAGTATTATCACAAAATCAAGCTTATTCCCAGTTTCGAGAGACCAGTATTTATACAAGGTTTTAAATTAACTGTTTGAGACAATTTCTCCTATGAAAAGAAAAATAAATCTAAGACTAAAAGTCTAATGAGAAGCAAATTCTTCATGGCTCTTTCTCGATTTTCTACGTAAGAGAAAATAAATAATCTTCATCCACAGATCTCATCCCTTATCTTGATTGATCTTTGAACACGAGTGTAGGCATAATCCTTCTCGAAATTGGACAGAAAAGTAGGATACAATCCATATATGGGCCATTTAAAAGCTACCCATATGACTCACTTCTTCATTTTATTCTTGAAAAATGTCAAACAATAATGGTGGCTACAGAAACAAAGGTCAGCTACAGAATTGCACGAATTCTGTAGCTAATTACAAAAATTCATCTAAATAATGAGAAAAATTATAATATAAAATAGAGATCATATAAATGCCTTATAAGATTTAAAATATGTTAATTATCACTAATTGAGTTTATGGATTTTGTGAAAAAGGAAGAAAAAATGGTGGAAAAATATGTCAAAATAGGAACAGTTTTGAGGTTCAACAACCAGCGTTGCAGAGCACCTTGCACCCTTCTGCACCTACATTGATCAACTATAGGTTTCTCCTCAGTGAGGTGTGCTGATTTCTAGAAATTTGGGGAAAATAAAAAGAATCCTGAAGCTTCCTCTTCTCGAAGCTTCCAGAGGTTGTTTCAACCATTTACCTTGGATAAGAATTCAAATCCTATCTAATCCTACCTTGGATAATTCACCTCTTATCCCTTCAGCTCATCCTTCCCTCTTAAGTTTATCTCAAGCCTAGATTGGTAAATGGATAAGAATTCCTAAACTACCTCCCTCACCTATATATTTACTACCTTTAACAAGCTATAGGTTGGATTTTGGAGACCTATCATGCCCTTATGTTGCTTCTTTGATCAAAAGAGATTCATCATTCCATGCATTAGGGTGATGTAGAGGAGTGCATTGTGACGAGGAAGGAAAATTCAACTTGGGGAGACCTTCATAAGATCAACTCCTATAATTGGTTGTAATCTCTCTCCATTTATATTAATATACGGAGTAAACTGTTTCCTAAATATGTGTTATGCTATGTTTACATTCATATATTTTGATGCCATGTTGATCCATCAAATAGAGTAACCGTATTGAATTTTTGTTCGTATTAATACAAGTGTTTTGTTCCTAAATTTCGAATGTGTCTTTAATGAATTTGATTTGAATTCATCATGCCTTACACTCAACAAGAGGGCCTCCTAGAGAGATGTAAGATAGATTAAATGCTTTGATTCTATTTTATTTAAATCAGTCACAATATTATTTATAGATTAAAGATAGTTTAGATTCTTTGATTCTATTTTATTTCAAGTAGTTACAATAGTATTTGTAGAGTAGTTTATTTTTTTCATCATTTGAGCGCTCTTTAAAAAAATAAAATAAAAAATTGTATTAAATAATTTTTCTTAGTCTCAGATTAAAATGCTTAAATTAATTCATACCTTAGCTGTGCACATTAGTAATCTGTCATGTTTTTATACTTTATTTCTACTCGTTGGTGTATTCGATTTCAGTTAACTTGGATTTAGAACCAATTTCAATTATGTTTGATAGTATATCATTTCAATTTGTTGCAATAAAATAAGGTTTCGTTTCAACAAGTAGAATAGTCATTTAATTTAATGCAAGTAGAATAAGTGCTTTCAATTTGATGGAATTATATTAGTCCTTTCAATTCCATGCAATTAGATAATCTTTTACATATGTATTTTAATTCAAATTCCATTAGATAGTTTTTGCAACTAGATCTTGTATTTGAAAGCATAGTTCATCTTTTCAATATTGATAGAAAGAACATGTGCATAAAGTAGATATGAGTTGATTGTGATTTAATTTATTTCGTAACTTCCTTTGATTTATTTTTCATTTCAAATTAAAAAATAAAATTCCTAACATATACTCTTCACATGCACTTCATAAGTAGACGAACCTTGGTTGACAATTGATGAAGTAATTTAACTACCAATTAAATTACCCAACAGATGTGTTTATATATATATATATATATATATATATATATATATCCATCCTGAGATTATGCTCATATATATATAATTAAAAGGGACCTCCCCAAGGCTTCTACCATGCATCCCAGGCCTATCTCTCTTGAGCTTCCCAAATACACACACCCACATGAGTTGAGGCTTCCTCAACTCAACCATCACGACCTATCTCTTGTGAGCTTATATTTTATAAACATACTCTATCACTGTAATGCTTAAAATCTGAGCCACCCTCTTGAGATTATAAAGGATTCAACCCATCCCAGTCAATAATACATAAGAGAAATACATACTTCCTATAAACAAATTCTTTAATGTGGGGATTGCGGGAGAAAATCCTTTAATATGAGAAATAACCATATAAACAAAGATATGGCACATCTCTTTTAATTAGCCAATAAGATAGAGTTAAAGCTCATAAATAAATACATGAATTATCCATTCCTTGAGTAACACATATAAATCATCATTTCTCGTTATTTATGCAGGAAATAAATATTTCCTCCTCAGTAATGCATGAAATTGACATTCCACATTATTCACACAATGAAATAACATTTGTCAGCATTATCATAAGCATTGAATAGACATGAGTTTGAATCATTCCTCAAAAATTTACACAAGAAATCAATATCCCATATTCATATAAGAAATAAGCATTCCTCACATTCATAATGGTATTTAAATAAGAAAACACACACACACACACACACACACACACACACACACACACACACATATATATATATATATTTCGCGTGAAAATAGAGCATAATAAGCACTTATCTCATAATAAAGGACCTAACAACTGAGATTAGGACTTCAACTCTACACCCAACCTTAGATTGCATTGCACAACCTTTTTTCTTGCAACCAATCACCCTTGAGCCATATTTTAGAACTTGAGGAAGGGTGATCAAGGATCCTCTCACACGATAAACACCATGGTGAGTCTAGAGATTTACATATATCCACCCAATAACCAAATACTCCTAGGAAACCATATATCAACCATCTTTACTCAACATCAAAATACTTGATACTATAGTGCCTCCACCCTAGGCTAGGAAACATAGAGGACACTAGAACACTACAAATCAACAATATGAAGTGAGATATTCCTATTGTTTTTCACCCAACAAGCTAGTCCACATTGATCTCCAACTGTTTAATAAGTCGTTGCTCCTTTTTCCTAGACTTCCTATCCTCAACCCTCCTTTCTCCTATGTTGAGCTTTTTGTCTAAGCTTGTATGGGATCCTTCTTTGAATCATCCCTTATTTGTTTTTATTTTTCTCCTCCTTTTCCTTCTTATTTCCTCTAATCCTCCCACTGGTGCATTATCTTGCATGTGCTCTTTATATTTAATTCTTCCTTTTTCCCTTGAGTATTTATGGCCCAAGCATGTGGTTCTCTTCTATGCTTCCCTTGCTTGCTTGAAATACCTTCCCCTTGTGTGCTTTTGTTCTTGGTTATTTTGACTCTCGACCTCTCTGGTCCACTCCACGACTGCCACTGCATGGCTTGTCTTTCCAACATTCTCTCTCCCTTACCCCATCTTTCCAAGACAATGGTTATAAGAATATAGTCCTTCCCTCATGCATTTTTACTAGGATAGTTTTTCTTGCCAGCGTGACCATTCCAAGAATTTAATTTTTTTTCCTCTTTTTCTTGCGGACTTGCTCAAGAGGATGATCAAATAGTATGCAAAAAGCCTAAAAATTTGAAGTCTAAAAATCTCATAAAAATGGCACTAATTCGTAGAGCTTGACGAGACCTTTTGAATGACATGAATTCCATCTAAAACATAACTCGTATGAAAAAGTTGTTGTCAGTCAAAGTTTTGGTAAAAATGGGAAAATTTTCAACTTTTATGCCACGTGGTATGGTTTTAGAACTGATGTAGCAACCATAAGCTGACATGGTAGGGGCTTAGTTGGCCATTGACATGGAAACACTTGGTCTCGACATGTGGCATAAACACAGTGGAAAATTTGTGGGTTGGGGTACCACCATGTGGCCCAATGAAATGGTGCCATGTGGCACCCATGTTGGTAGTCTAATCAACAATAAGTGGAAAAATCTGGGGTCGCCCCATGGAAATACCCAGTTGACCAGTCAAACTTGGTGTATGAAAAATAGTTGATTGGTTCATTAGGTTTTAAATATGGTTATCGTTGGAGGTTGTTTTAATTGTAACCGATATATATATATATATATATATATATATATATATATATATATATATATATATATATCCAACATTTAAAAACCAAAAAAAGTATGGTTTCTCACAAGGTTTGGACTCAGATCCCCCCCCCCCCCCACACACACACATACACGCACACACACACACACACACACATATATATATCCAACATTTAAAAACCAAAAGTACGGTTTCCTACAAGGTTTGACCCTAGGATCCCCCCCACAACCAAAAAGTTAATAATAGTGGGCTAGTCGTATGAGCCAATGACTCTTTGTGAAATTTCCCACCTGAAAGATATGTAACTTTTTATTCAACCTTAAGTGGAGCCTGCGTATGAGATAATGGATAGGAGCAATGGGTGGCAGCGGGGAGTGGGGAACCCACACCCAGTTCAAGCTTGATTTTCAAAAAATATTTTTCTAGAATATTCCTAGAATATTTTGTAGGAATCTTATCCAATATATTTAGTTTACTGTGTGGAATTAGTTTTAATGTAGTGGAGCCTAGAGGGGTCCTACAGTGATGGTGACATAACCATATGAATTTATAGTCAATTTTTCATGATTTTTCAAGACGAATCCACTGGTTTAGTCAGAATTGGGATTTGAGTAGCAGATGTGAGGGCTCATGGTAGAAGCCCACATGTGTCATTAATGCTTGACATGAATTTTGAGGCAGAGATGCACCTTATATAAGTTGGTAATTTTTATAATCAAAAGTTGTAGAATGTCAAGACGAACCTATTGGTGTTGTGTTTTCCAAGTTTTGAGCATCCAGTGGAGTGATTTGGAACAAAAACCAATGTAAGTCTCATTTATTGTTGATTTCCTCTTTCAATATTTGTAAGAGGGAGAAAATGTATGAGAACATATATTTCCAAATATGATTGAGTCTAAGCAGCAAATTCAAAGAGGATATATGCCACTTTATGTGAGAGATTTTATCCCCTTTGAAGGGAGAAGTGTTGTGCCACTTTATGTGAGAGTCCAACCCCTTTGATTTTGGGAAAAATGGAGGATAATTTATGCCACTTGTTTTTGATAGTTCATTAATTTGTAGTGTCGAAGGAGAACATATATTTGTAGGAGGGACATTTCAACATGTTGTGAGAGCTCAATCCTTGTATTGACAAAGAAAAGCCTTATTGAAGAGATTCTCATGAAGTGACTATGTAATTTAGCGAAGCCTAGAGATGTAGCTCACACATTGTGGGTGGAATCCATTATCAAGTTCTGGTGCATTTTTACATATTGTCATTTATTCACGTGTTTATTCTTCATGTGTGTTGCACTTATGTAGCTCACACATTGTGGGTGGAATCCATTATCAAGTTCTAGTGCATTTTTACATATTTTCATTTATTCACGTGTTTCTTCTTCATGTGTGTTGCACTTATGGTTATTTCATGCTCTTTATGTAATTATTTTTAATTTCATTGAATTAGAGATCCTAGATCATGTTGGTATAAAAGCGATCTTTTTTGACATGAATTGTGAGTGTGAATGCTTACTAGGGCCAAGATCAAAGAGGGTGAAGGAAAACTTAAGACTTTCAACCCTGATATTGGACATGAAAATCGAAGAAATAAAATGGAGAATGACGACATTGGCACAGAGAATGATAAGGCTTTCCACAAAGCTTTCTACTAGATGTCGAACATGGTAGACAAACTATTTACAAATGATCGAAAGAGAGTGGCAAAGACAGAAAAAAATAAAAACAAAGTAGAGTATAATGCTTCAGTGAACTGGGGATTTGGAGGAGACCCTCTTAAGCCTCCATCTCCATCTCCAAGTTGAAGTTGTTCTTCTTCTTTCTCTCATTTTCATCATTCAAATCATCATTAGAAAAATGTTTCTAAAAATCCATTGTTAAAATATATATAAAATTTGATTTTACCATTTTTAATGGATTAGACAAATCAAATCTAACTGATGTGTATAGCAGATCGAAGAGGATGAGGTGAAGATCCAATTAGCATCTCTTTTGCTAGAAGGTACAAACCTTGTATGATGGGAGAGAAAACTTTAGGAAGGTAGAAAACATAATGATAAACTCCTTTTGTGATGTTCTAAAATTGCATCTGCATTAACAGGGAAATCCATTGGGTTACACAAAAATCCATGATGGAGTGGCAACATTTGAGATAGAGTAGAGGCCAGAGTATGTAAATTTTAACAAAATATTTCAAGATGTAGTAATTGGCACTGAATGTTCCTTTAGACTCACCAAAAACTTTGATGAAATATGTTGGTGATTTACACCATTATCTTTATCACTCATTGTTATTGTTTTATCCCACTAATCTAGATGAAGCATGTGTGAAAGAAATTCATCCTCAAAATAGGGGAAATCATGAACAAGATGACCATAAAAAAAATACAGTGACAATGAAGAAAAATGAAATAAATCCCTATTGCACCCATTTCAATAAATATGGGAATGATAAGGAGCACTGCTAGAAACTGCATCCTGAGTTAAAGCCTAAGATATTTGGTAGAAAAGGGAATAAAAAAAAAATTGCTACAATGAAACAAGACCCGGGTTCTAATTTAGGTGATGAGATGAAGATCACAACTATTGATATATGATAGATAAAAAAACCATCAAAGAATACATGGCTCCAAGAACTTGAAGAATTCAAGTAGATAATATTGAATTGAGAAGATTTCTACATGAAGTAAAAGAGGAGAAGAAGAGATCGCAACTCTAGTTAAAATCCATAGAAGCAAGAGGGTCTTCAAGAAACAAGTTCGAATCAATGCAAGTTGAGAGCACATCTAACTATTCCAAAAATCGTGATTGCAAGTCATATCCAAAAGGAGTTGAGAATTTTAGAGGATGAGATAAGGCAAAGCTTCCTTTCCAGATTTTCACCAATGAAAATCATTCAAGAAAAGTTATCTCAATTAGGAAAAATTCACGACATAAAGACCCCTCTCCACAATAAGAGAAAAGGAAGGGAAATAAATTTTGCATGAATATAAACCATTGCAACCATTTCAACAAGGGTGAACATCAAAGAGATACCTATTGGAATCTCCATTGAGAGTTATGTCCAAAGAAGGACCAAAATCGTATGAAAGAATCAGTGAAGAAAGAAATCATTGTGCAACAACCAACATATGAGAAAGCAGAGCACATTGTAACCCTCCATGAAACCGCTCAGGAAGAAATATAGCTATAGGAAGACAACCCATTTGCATGGTTGGGTAAGATATGGGTATCCTTTTTAAGTAGTTGAGTGTGGCCAACATTATAAATCACATGTTTCTTTTGAAGTCCCCATAGATGGGTGAATTTTTTTGTAAAAGTTATGAAATGTATAACATCACTTAAGTATGCAACATAGTGATATTTTATGCCTTTGCTAGGTAGCGAAGGGTATGATTTATGTTGTAAATCAGATAAAACATGTCTAATATTTGAACATAAACATTTGGGGTCCAAAATTCTTTCAATTAGGAGTATTTATATAGAAGGATCCAAAAATCCTCAAAATGTGAATTCCTTAAATCTCAACAAAAATGGCACCAAGTCATAGAGCTTGGCGAGACCTTTCTATTGACCTGAAAACACCTTAAATAGGGCTCATAAGAAAAAGTTATGGCTATTTAAAGTTTTGGTCAAACTGGAAAAAAATTAAACTTGTATACCACGTGGTAAGGTTATAAAACTAGCGTTGAAACTATACGCTGACATGGTAGGTGCTCAGTTGGTAGCAGATGCGGTAGCACTTGGTCTCGACATGTGGCACTGATGTTATGGAAAAGTGGTAGTTTGGGTCCTTCCACATAGTCCGATCAAATGGTGCCATGTGGCACCCTGTTGGTAATCCATTCAACAATAAGTGGACCAATCTGGCGCCTCAGTTGGCCAGTCAAACTTGGCATATCACAAATAGTTGGTTGGTTCCTTGGGTTTTAGATATGGTTATAATTGGTGTTTGTTTTAATTAGAACCAATATATATATATATATATATATATATATATATCCACCCAAGCCAAATCCAAATTAGGGTTTCCCATAGGGTTTGACCCTAGGACTCCCCCAACCACTAATAATTTAATATAGTGTGCCATCCATATGAATCAATGACTCTTTGTGAACTCCGCCCACATGATAGATATATAACTTACCATTCAATCTTAAGGATATCTCGCATATGAGAGCATGGAGAGGAGCGACGAGGGTTAACGGGTAGAGGGGAATCCACAATCATTTTGGGAATGATTTAAAAAAACGATTCTACCTAAATATTGCATAATATTCCACATGAATATTTACTAGTATATTTTGCTGACTGTGTGGCACGAGTTTCAATGTAGTGGATCCCTGAGGGGTCCTGCAGTGATGGTGACATAACCATATGAAGTTTATAGTATTTTTTCACAATTGTTTTAGACGAATCCACTAATGCAATTAGAATTGGGATATGAGTAGTGAATCTGAGTGCTCATGGTATAAGTCCACACATGTCATCAATGTGGAGCAAAAATTTTGAGCTAGAGATGCACCTTTCAAAATTTGGTCATGTTTACAGTAAAAAGTTGCATAATTACGAGAAAAACATATTGGTGTTATGTTTTCTGAATTTTTAGCAGCCGATTGAGCATTTTGGCATTGCAACAAATGTAAGTCCCATTTATGATTTATTTTCCCCTTTTAAGACTTGTAAGAGGGAGAATATGTATTTGCAGAAATGCTTGGGTCTGAGCAACAAATTCAAAGAGGATCTATGCCACTTTATGTGAGATTACAACCCCTTTTATTTGGGAAAAAGAGAAAAAAAATTATGCCACTTCTTTTTGAGAGTTAATTCATTTTTAACATCATTTTGTAGGAGAAACATTGCCACATGTTGTGAGAATTCAATCCTTTTATCGACAAAGAAGAGCCTTACTGAAGAGCAGTTGATGAAGCATCTATGAAGTTGAGCGGTGCCTCGAGATGTAGCTCACACGTTGTGGGTGAAATCCATTATCAAGTTCTGGTGCATTTGTCCATATTTTCATTTCTTCATGTCTTTTTTCATCATGTGTGTTGCAATTATGATTATTTCATGCTCTTTATGCAATTTAGTTTAATGTACTTGAAGTAAATATCCTAGATTAGAGGAGCATGGGCTCATCCTCTATTTTCTAGCTAGAATTAAAGCACTCTTAGCCCATTTAAGGAACACTAGTCAACCTCCATGACTAGCATTAAAAACAACCAAGCTTCCTCAAGAAATCTCCCTCCCCAAGCTTTAAAATGCATGTCGCAATTCTTAACCATTTTAATTATAACAAAATGGCTACAATGTTTGTAATAGTGGAACTAGATAAGGGTTTTCACAATGAACAACCAATTTCTTGAACATGATTCATTAGTAGATATGTATCTTTGAGTTTTTTATGAATATGAAAAATAATTCATCATTTTTGTTTGAAAATTCTTTTCTTATAAATGTCTTTGATTACATGACTATGTGTATGAATGCTTAATTTATGCATTTGGGTATCCACATGATGAAATGGAAACGTTATTCATATATAATATAGTTCAATCCATTCTTTAATTGCATTAGAAAGGATTGTATATAATGTTGGATTTTCCATGGAGTTTAAATCTACATGGTATGTTTGGAAACTAAATAGAACTAATAGAATTAGGAATTTGTTGGACGATTTAGTTGCAATATGATCAGGGTTTAATTATTTTCAGTTTCATAGACATTTATTTTTAGTGCTAGGGACACATAGTAGTGTACTATTGGTGTAGGTTATACAATTTCACCCTTGGGAAGGGAGGATGGTTGTGTGGGGTGGGTGGGGGCAAGAGGATTGAGAATTGGGAGAGGGAGGTGTGGGTGTTAGGTCCCCATAATACTAGGGTATCCCCTTATTATTGTTAGTGTATCCCCCTTATTATTATTATTTTTCCTATGTAGCCACCATATTATTATTATTGTGCCCATAGAATACCACTATTGTTATTTTTGTGCCCTTACATTATTATTGTTATGTAAGTTAGGATTATATTATGACCCCTTGGAATCCTATATATTTCAAGGAGGTTTTGTCATTTGAATCATCCAAGAATTGTTCATTTATGTAAAGTAAATGAGATTTACCCCTTGAAGAGGTTGATTTCTAAGTCGTTGATCTATATTTTCTTCTATTTTGTGAGATGGGTTCATAACATTTGGTATCAAAGTTTTGGATTCTAGGATTTCTCTGCTGCAAACAAGTAATTATGGATTTTTTGCTATAAATTTTATTCTACGAAGCTTCAGAAGCTGAAAAAAAAACCCATTTAAGTTGAAATCCTGATGAACCTCTTGCCCGAATTTCAGACCTTGGTTCACAATATTGTCAGAGATATGATCTGTAGAAGTTAGGGTTTTTGCAGACTCCATAATTTCATCTCAAACTGGTGACTGAGGAAAATCGTCATAACTTTCGTTTCAAGCATTGGATTCAAATTCTGTAAAATGTGTATGAAATTGCATGGATTGTAGCTTCTTTTGTATCTATTTCAGATCTAGAGTATGAAACAATTACACGTGCCATGTCGTACAAGTTCGCTCTACTGAACCAAACCATAATTAGGTCAATATGGGAGATTGGGCATAACTTTGCCATAAAGAATCCAAATTAGGTCTGACTTGTGGAATTAGAAAGAAGACTCAAAGGGCTAGTGTAGGATGGAAGATTAGATATTGGATATAAAAATTACTGTTACACAGTAATTTGTCACCGTCCCTACCATTCCCCATCCCGCACAATGGAGGACCCATTTTGTGACCTGTGAACATTTTCATGCCTTGAAAACATCATCAATGCATTCCTCTAAGCATGAGCTTCAATTTCCCTAAAGAAATCTCCTTTGTAAAAAATCATAAAAACATCTCTTTTTTGCATTGGCGCGGACGGACGGTTCACCACTCGCGCCGATGGGAAAATCCTACAAAGGCGCGCAATGGCGCTGTCCCGGAAGCGGTAGTCATGCCGGCCAATTTAAGGGTGTTTTTTAAATATATATGGCGAAAGTTGAGTTTCAACAAGCACCGAAACCATTGTCTATCTTGAGTTGGGAGGTTTGGGTGTGGGAGTTGTATGGAAGGAAGTGGTTTTGCTTAACACTCCCATGGAGCCTTCCTTGTTGATAAGACCCAATCCCACAATAATGGGGTCCAAACTCCCTCCTTCCCCATCTATAAATCTGCTCAATTCTATGGCAAGCTAGTGCGGAAGTGCTGGCTTTGAATCTCCAAATTCCCGAGCCTTTATGCGCAGAGCCCTCTTTCTTCCCTTAGGGCGGGGCTCGTCGAGGAGACTATCGTCGAGAGACTCGGGAGAGGTTTGCACTTTCCTGGCGAGCTTTGCGAACGTGAACGACGAGAACCCATCCCAGAAGGAGACCCGACGTCGAACTTTGGTTGTAATCTCTTTCGATTGTTATTTAATGAATGATTACGATTATGGTTCCACTACGGTTTTGATGATGTTAATATGAGTAATATCCTTTACGTGATATTTAGTTACGTATGCGGATTTTATGCTTGTATACATTTGGTTTCTTGCATGTGCGAGTGTCCATACGGAGATCATGGAGGATCGTGATACGTCGAGGCCGAGGAACGGGGAACACTGGCTAGCCGGATCCGCATTGGATTCCGAGGTAGACCTCCATCTTTGGTCTTTTCATTTCGTAGCCCCAGGAACTTGCGTCGTAACATTTCGTGATTGTTGCTAGACCCCTGTGGGCTAGTAGGGATCGCCTCTTGTCCACGGAGGATTTACCTCCTCAACAATTTGGCGCTCAAGGGATAAAATGGATTTCATTGTCTCGTTTTGATTATTTTATGTTTTTCCTTGCTTGATGAGCCTTCACAGGTTGAGTTCTTTTGCTATTTTTTACTTCTTGGTTGCTTAGTATGCATTGATGCCTTACGGAGTAGTTATTTTTGTTTTTGGGTAGAAGAAAATCGTGGCCCGCGCTTTTAGCTCGGCCAGTCGCGCCAGTAGCACATGTTGCTTTGTTTCGCCGCCTTAGTGCTTTACGGCGCGGTTGCGACCCCCTTACGGTCGCGCCACCCACCAGCAAGGTTTTGAGTTTCCTCATTTTTTGAGCTCTGCGGGTTTGGTCGGTGTTTTTCTTCTTGATTTTATTTGCTGAGTGTGTTGGAGTCATTGTTTGACAGGAATTCACTTCGAGTCCTTTGGTTGTTTGTTTGCTTTTATCTATCAATTTCACGTTTTGAGCCCTAAGGCATCTAGTGGCTTAGTGTATCGAGCCCTCCTTGGGAGTTTTGGTGTTTCGTTTGTCCAGATCGACTTTCGATTGATTCTTCGCATCCTGTAGTAGTTGTTCATTTTTTTGTTGCGATTTTTTGGGTGATTGCTCGGTCCTTCATCAAATTTCGTTTGGTCTTGCACATTGGGCCTAGATCACACGGCCCATTAGAGCCTTTGAGGTCTTTTCTTGGTTTTGAGAGAATTTGGTCGATTTGGGATGCGATTGCTTGTGTTGTTGAGTGAAATTTGTTTGTTTTGCTCTCTCAATATCGTTTCTCAAGTTGTTAGTTTGTTTTCAAGTTTGTTTAGTGCATATTAGTTATCAAACGTTGAAAATTAAAAAAAAATCTCTTTTCTTTCGGTTAATTAGTGCAAATTGTAATCTTTTCGAGTTTGCTAGTGATTAGTGATTTGAATGAAAAGTTTTCAATTTCATTAGTTGCATTAGAGATCTCATTGTTTGTATTCCAAATCATTTCGTTTGTGTAAAAGCTCTCAATATTACGTAACTAGTTTTCATCGAACGAAATGTTGGTATGACATGTAGCTTTGCATTTAAGAGTCTTTTAAGACATTACATATGGGAACTCGGGAAATCGAAACCCTATTGAAGATCAAATTTAAAATCTATCAATTAACCTAAGGCGACATTGAAATCTAATGAAACATTTTTAGGGGTCTAGGCTAGAGACGGTGGTGCAGCGTCTTTTAAACTAGCATTTGTCACTCGCCTTTTGACACAGACGGCGCTAGTACGGACTTGTGCTCCCGTGCGCGTCGCGTATATAAGGAGACCCCTCTAGGTTTTCAATCCTTTATCCACGGGAAGGTGAGTGTGGCCTATACCGCGTGATACACGAACACAACATTCGGGGGAGACTACTGCATGTACGGAAAGTCCTTGGTCGATTTTGTTTCATTAATTGGCTTAAGGTGTATATTGCGGTTCACGGATATTTGGTACACCCTTTGTACCTAGTATTTCACAGGCAGTCATTTGGTCTTTTGACTCCACTAAACTTGAAAATACCATTTAGCGTAATCTTTCATGCTTGTATCACGTCTGAAAGAGATAGAGTCATCTTTCTATTGTTTCTCGACTCTTAAAATATGAAACGATAGAGTTTCTTACTTTTTTCAATGTGGTAAAAATTAATCACCCACGATTACACGCACATGCCAGAATATTTCTTGTTGGTAGTTTGATCGTGTGCCCTTAACTCGTTTTCGGCACGTGTGTATGTTTGCTTCTTTTTCTCTGGTCTTTTTGCCACGGTGGAGGAACCTTTGGTTTCATCTACGGCGGAGTCACCCACACGGACGATTCTTGAGAGGCTTCCCAATCCTCTGTCGAACCACAACAAGCCCATTGTTTCCGATTTCCGACGGGGCCAGAGGTGCAAACTGACGACCCTTTGGAGGGACCGGTTGAGTTCAATTGGCCCCTTTTCGGACCTGTGTCTGAATTGAGATTAAGTGATTTCCTTTCTCTTACCTCGGGTTCGCCTTTTATTCTTCTTTGTATTTCCTCCTAGTCTCTTCGTCTTACGTGATTTAACGACGGGGATCAACCATGAGTGATTCTGGTGAGGAAATCCCAACGTCACCGGTGAAGACTATCATTTCTTCCCAGAGTGTAGATTGTTTGAGGAGACAACCGGGCGGCTGCCATGTCAACAACCGATCCTTCTTTACCACGGGGATGCGGATCTGCGGGTCAGTTATTTCCCGTTGCGGCCTCTGTGGGGAATATCATCTCCTCGCCGAGCCGGTACTCTTACACCGGTGTCTCCTCGGATACTGTCCTTCTTGTTCCGTGCGGCCCACTTGTATGTGTGGCCGACTCTTCTCTTTTGTTGTCTCGGCATACGCTACCGAGGCTGGGCCAACTCCTAAAGATGTATATCTAGCTACTGCTATATCGGAGAACATCTCTCCGGAGGAGTATCGGTTGTCTTGCAACGGCCAAACGCGAGGTTGGACCATCCTCCTAAGATCCCCTCTGGGTGTCTTACTTTTCGCACTATTCACGAGGATGGTACTCCCGCGTGTATGCTTTCCCGAGGTCGGTATGACGAGCACGGGGAGATTTTGCGTCTACACTTCTAAGGCTTATCTTTATGCTCGAGGTTTCTGGTTTAACCGAACTCATAACCGCCGAGGAACAACCTTTATAAGGCCAACCTACGGGGCCAACCTGGCTATCTTTATGATCCATGGGGGCGACCCATCCCGAGGTTACCACAGCCGACAGCAAGGGGCCATCATACGGTCGCGGGGCCGGTTTATAGCCCTTCGGGTTGGCACTGTTCGGCCCTCGGCGGGGTATCAACGGAACTAGGTCTATGGTCTGGGGGCAAATCCGGCCTTCTTCTGCGATGCAACCATAGTATCTGTTGTTTCTAACATTGCATATGTTGGGACACATCCTATGGTGTGCCTTCGAGTCAAACCGGTTTCCAACAAGCACACAGTCCTGTTCCACCACGGGTCGCCACGGTTCATACGAGCACAACCGTGTCTGCCTCCGGGCCATGGAAGCCCATCGGTACAACTTTCGGGGCTCACCCTGACCGAGTCAACCGCGGCCGAGGCGCGCTTTGTCTGTCCGGGTCAACTTTGGTCATTCGGGTTAGCCCTCTCACCGGGTCAGCTTTGGTCACTCGGGTCGACCCTCTTAGTCGGGTCCAACGCTGTTCATTCGGGGCAACCCCTCATTCCATTAACCACCTTGCACGACGGCTAGTTTATTCAATGCGCGGCTTCGTCCTTGTTTGCGCCCTACTTATCGAGGGCTCGCAGTGTTCCACTTTCGGTAGCCTACTCACCCTCGGGGTGGTTATTATTCTCATGGTCAGTCTCAGCTGAACTATAACCACCCCGAGAGGCTCTCGGTATTATCCTCCTCCACTCGGTTTACCTACGCTCGGCGACCAAATCCAAATGCGCTTATACGGAACCGACACCTAATCGGGGGTCCGTGCCACAGTTATCAAACCTGCCATGGTGCACCCGGCATCCAAATCCAGTGCGGTTGCTCGCCTACGCCCCCACGGTCAGAATCACGGCGAGACGGAGCCCATGGAGCAAGGATATTCACAACCATCGTGGGTATGAGTGCGGACCTCATCACGGGCCTGGCATGGCAGAGTTAATCCTCCATTGCCGTTCCTGGCTACCTTGGGTACTGAGATGTTTCAAAGTTGACCAATGATCTGATTTTGTCAGTATTGGCCTCACCGGTTCCCACCAAGATACCGGTGATTGTCCCGAGTTTGAAGGAAAAGGCATTTGGGGAGGCCCACGGGCGCATGTGATGACGTATCATCTTTGGTGTTCGTCAACTCTTGGGTCGACGATTTGATTTTTCTGCGCCTCTTCTAGCATAGTTTAGCCGTTGCTTGCTAAGTGGTATAGAGTTATCCTTCGTGGAATTTTCCAAGATTTCAACTCTTTAGCCATGGCTTTCCTCACGCATTTCCGGTTACCGGTTCGGTATGAAGCGGGACGCACCTCTTGACTTCCACACAGCGAACGGGATAAACCACTCACATCTCGGATCACATTCATGAGTGGCGGCATCGTCGTAGGCGTCCAAGTTTCCCTTTGATGCGGATATTGACTCTTTGTTTCACAACCTCCTTTGTGAATAAAATCGCTCAGGATATCGCGATGGGGAGCGTGCGCACCGTGACGGAAGAGAACCGACCATCACGCGTGCCCGATGCACGGATCTTGTCTATTCATAGATGCGGCACGTTTTATGACATCTTGAGCGTGCTCCACGGCCGAAACCACTAAGGCTCCACCCACCCCTGCCGGTGGATGGTGTCATTGGACTGCAATCGCCTCGAATTCGAAGAAGTCTTCGAATGGGAAGCGAAGGCTAATTCTTCCAACAGCAATACCTCCGCCAATCCCACCTCATCCGATTCTGGTAAAACCGCGGAGGTGAATGCGGGTCGGAGCCAATCCTACGGACAAATCCTCCAAGGGGAAGAAGAAGGGCAAAGGCAAATCTAAATATGATGCCCGAGCACTGAGGTAAGTCTCGTACGCCGGATGGCTCCCGGTGTAAACCGAAGTACCCTTGCCTCATGCGACGAAGGGGGACCATTATCTTAAGGATTGTCCATGACGATCAGGGTTAGTCAACTTCTTAAAGGCCCTAAAGGGACTCGGCTGTTTTAAAAGAGCCATTTCCATCTCGAGCAGACCCGGATGGTCGAACGAGGCATCACCATACGCACCGTTTGGGTCTCGGAGTTTTCATGGTGAAGAGTATTGCACCTATCTCTGTCGCTACGCGATCGAAGGATTACGACAAACCGCGGCGGGGCACCGGAAGCGTTGTAGATGGGCCACCTCCCCACTTATCTGCGGTCCATTGGAAATCGAAGAGCGACTCTTGAACAGATTTGTGAAGCCACCTCCCAAGGGTGTTCCTTCGAAGATCTTCTTATAATCTAAACGCTCGTGCCGCTCAACATTACGGTATTGTTGAGGATACCGCGCGAGCGCCATGTGCTATGTACGCACTTGAGGTTCTTCAAAGTTGTCCTTCTAGCAGAAGGCTTTCTTACATGCGATCGGGGGCATTGATCCCATCGACTCGCTCTTCTCACCTTCGATACGAGAGGTACCGCTCCCCGGCTTCCACATCAAATCGCTTTGGTTATTCAAGTCGGGATTAACGGTCTGAACATTCATAGAGGGGTCATCGTAGATGAGGGTGCATCTACTGCGTAATTTCCTTCGCTGGCTTTGGAAGGCCATCGACCTCCGGCATGGGTGTCTCCACGATGCCGCCAGGAAGGAGCATTTGATGGTCGAGGAATCTAAACCCACAGGCATTCTCGAGAGTCTCGCGATCATTACGGAAAATTGTCAACGTAGAAGTGGAAGTGGTTGACGCTAAACTCAACTACGATATACTTCTTGGCGCGGTACCGGACCCATGCCATGCTTTGCGTGCGGAGTCACCCAGGTCTTTCGATTCATTAAGTTCCCTCACGAGGCAAGATTGTGTACGTTGGATCGGTTGTCGTTTTTCACCTCTAACTGCGAGAACAACGTGCCATACGTGGATCCAAATTCCGAATCCCGGACGGTCATAGGACACAGTATCTTCAAAGACCAGTCCTCATGGGTATTTTCACGGCCCACGCCACGCATACGCTCAAGTCAACATGTTGACCAGGTCCAGGTGACCCCTGGCTCATTCCTACACTGACGGTATATGAGTTTGGAGAATCCATGCCTTTGACGCCAATAGAGATCGGCCTCTTTGTGGTTGTTGCTACATCGGATCCTCCTGCCTCGGCATGCTCCTTTGAGCATGGCTCTCGACGTCTACTCTCAATCCCCCTGGCTTGAGTCGAGGCTGATTCACCCGATCCTCTCGAGAGAGACTTTTCTTCGATGAGGCCATCATTGAAACTATGTCTCTTGAGGAGCTGCCATAGGCGATGAACATCATTGCTCCTCGTTTATGCCTAGCTTGAGGGCAATGGTCGATTGTACGGAGCGTTATTCTACTCGGGGTTCCTTCCCCTCCTCTTCAAACACCTATCTTGACGCACGAGGTTTTTCGGAGGGTAATCTAAGTAACATTACTCAAGCATTCCCGATCAGCATCTCCGTTAAACCGGGGATTGTCGAGAATATTCATGTGGGTGTGACTTGTTCTCCCGATGAGATTCAAGTCTATGCGAGCTTTTGAAGAATTCGGAAGATGTTTTCGCATGGTCTTACGAGGAAATGCCGGGGATTGATCCCAGTATCGTAGTACATGATATTCCAACCTATCCAAGTGCGAAACCTGTGCGCCAACGCTTACGCACCATGCATCCTCGAAAAGCTGCCGCCATCAAGGCAAAAGTTGAAAAACTTCTGAACGCGGGTTTCATTTATCCTTACTACGAGAATGGGTGTCTAACATTGTCCTTTTGTCGATAAAAAGTAGGGTACGATTAGAGTCTGTGTCGATTATCGCGACATCGCTCTTTTGTCCAAGATAATTATCCCACTGCGTTTATAGACCGGATCATCGATGAATGTCATGGGAGTGAGATCTATTCCTTGATGGACGGTTTCTCGAGGATATAACCAAATCAATATTTTTGAATCAACAGGAATATACATTCATCGGTACGGTAGGTACTTTTCGTATAAGAAACTCCCGTTCGGCTGAAAAGCTTATTGGAGCCACTCTTCGGCGTGCGATGTCCTACGCTTTTCATGACATTCGCCATATCGTTCGGCCTGCTCCCGGAGCGGCTGCCGGCTCGTCCATTCGGGTAAGCGAGAGGACCATCCGAGCATCTCACTTGAATCTTTCTTCGTTGCGAACGCTACAATATCGAGGCTCAATCCTCATAAATACGTCTTCTGGGTGATTCGCCATCTTTTAGGATTCATAGTCTCGAAAGACGGAATTCGCCTTGACCCTTTAAAGATCGATGCCATCGTAAATCTCCCATCACCCTCTCCCTGTATCGATTCTGAGGTACATGAGAAGCGAATTTTCTTCGAGCGCTTTATCCCGTTATGCGAGGTGGCAGAAGGATTCACTCGTTTGTTAAAGCGAACGTTTCACTTTCAACACGGGACGGTGGCAGAATCTTGAGAAGTGAAGACGTTGCTTGTCGATGCTCCATTGCTTCGTCCTCGGACTACAGCGAGCTTAACATGTCTGGCCGCCGCATTTGGCACCATAGCCATGGTCTTGGTGCCGAGGATGACGATCACGGTGATGAACATGTTGTTTATTGTTTGTCTCGGAACCTTCTCGACCGGGAAACGCGTTATGCACATGTCGAAGTTGGCATTAACGACGGTACCAGCTGTACAACGCTTTCGCCATTACATCCTTTTGCACTCGATAACGATGGTTTGTTTGCAACCCTATGACGTATATTCTTTACGAACAGTGCTGGGGGGCAAGTACTCCAAATGGATTGTGATCTGGGGGGGAGTTTGACTTGGAATTTTCACACTAAGTCAACTAAATCCAGCTGGTCTTTGCAGATTTGATATGTTCTCTCCCTACGGACTCTGTTCTCACACTACGAAGACCATATACGGAATGACGCTTTTCCTCATCGGTACTCGTGACCCTTGGTACGGTGACATAATAGTGTATCTTCGAGACCTCGTATTTCGGTACGAGTTGAATACAAAATGCACTTTGGCCAAGTCGGATTCGGCACCGATCCCAACCCTACGTATAGTAGGAGATACCTTATATCACGTTGGAGTAGATTCGGTGCTCACGACGATGCCTAACCTTGGAAGAGGTTGAGAAGGTCCTAAATGAGCGCACGGTGTGCCTTTGTGGCAAACATATGTCGGGTATGCTACGCCGAGAAGATTACCGACGAGCGAGGTTGTTACGGCCTTTCCATATTCAAGGACGTATCCCTTTGCGGTCGAAGTAAATGTCATCCATGCCGGATATTTCGGCGCAAGATGCGCGCGCCACCTTGCCATTGCATCCCATTATTACGTAGGCCTTTTGCGAAATGGGGCGTTGATTTTATGACGTGTAACCCTCACACTCGGCCCGGGGCATGCGTATATCATTGTCGCCGTCGACTACTTCACCAAGTGGGCGGCGGCCTACACCCCAGGCTGGCGACGGGAAAACATTTGCTCAATTTATATTCAACCACATTATTTCACGATTCGGGGTTCCTCAAGCCATCATCTTTGATCGCGGTACTCATTTCCGAGATTACATGATGGCGGAGCTGACAACGTTGGGCTTGCGTCCACGACAACTCGACACCATACTACCCTCAAAGCGAATGGTCGGAGTTGGAAAGCATTGAACAAGGTTTTGGTCACTATGCTTGACGAACGGTTTGGTATTCACAAATCCAATTGGCATCTCCAAGCTGTTCTCGGCTCTGCGGTATCTGTAGAACATACGCTAAGAGTGCAACTAGATTCACACCATTTCAATTGGTGTACGGTACGACCCTCTGCTTGGGTTGAATGCGAGATTCCTTCATTGAAATTAGGTTGTGGAGTTTCTACGGTACTTAGAGGAAGAACATCTTACGTAACTACGGAACGGTTGGGTAGAGCACGTAGTCACAAAATTTTGCTTTGGTCATCGAAGCACAAAGAGGTCGAAAATCATTTTTGATCGATATTGCATTTCTCCGTTCTTTTATCGAAGAGGAGACCTCGTCCTCCTGTACGATCAAGCACATGATAAGCTTGGAGCTTGATGAGATTTCAGCCTATGTGGCATGGACACTATATAGTAAAACGCATTTTGAAAAACGGGGCCTACGAGCTCATAGATTATGAAGGATTTCAACGGCGCGACGGAAATGGGTTGTACCTCAAAAAGTACTATGCACAAGAAGTAATTTCTTGGTGTGGTGTGTGTACATAGGTGTGTGATTTGTTTGTGCATGAATTGTGTGGTGTGCTTTGTAAACATCTTGCTGATCGGGTCTTCCTGGTTGTGCAGAGATGTCTTTTCATCCATTTGTTGGTTTCGCGGATGGTGCCTCCCCGCCAGTACCGAGTCTGTCTTCGGCGGCCTGGGTAATCTATGATCCTCCTGGTGAGTTGATCAACACACGGAGTGTGTCTAGGACGTACCACGAACAACATCGTGGAGTATTCTATTATTTAATTATTACGCAGGGCGGTAAACCTTGGTATCGAAGTGAATTTCTCGTGTATCTAGATTCACGGCTTGTGGTATTACAATCGAACGAGACACTATTCGGTAAGAAACCCGTCCATCTTACGTACGTATGCGTATTCAATTCTTGGAAAGGAATTTTGACTACATTATATCATCATATACCTAGGCATTTGAATACACTAACGGATGCGGTAGCAAATTTGGTATTAGACGGACATTTGCACAATTTGTAAATCATCATCACATGTAAAGAAAAGATCCATCGAGAAATAGATATGTATATATATAGATATCGAAATGTTTACATAGAGTGTGTCACATAAAAGTCAAAATATACATAATCGTCTTAAGTACATCAAGACGATACGTCTCCCTCAAAAAATGAGTGTGGTATGAATCCTAAGAGCTAATCCACATGGTGCTCATGATAGCACGTAACTACACGCACTAAGCGTCTCGGGATTCGGTGGGATCACCGGCTCGAAACTCCCACGGTGTGGCGCCTTTGGTATGCCATCGGTACGTACGCATTGAGCATAGTACGGGATCCAGTGGGCAATGCCCTCGAGATTACGAGATCAACTCCTCTCCTTCGGTGCCCTCTCCCTCGGCATTAGGAGTGAGTTGGAGTCTCACAGGAGATTGGAGACATCCCAGTGGTCTCTTAGGTCCACATGCATGCATATATAAAATGTGTTAGGACGAATGTGTATTAACAAAAAAAAAACATAAATATAAAATCAAAAAATATGAGGTCTTACCCAAATCCTCGTCCGGTCATCTCCTTCTGGCCGGTGGGAGATGCGGGTCTCCGGTGAAGTCGGTTCTGCATAGGGCCGGTCTTCCACGACGATCGGTGGCCCGGCCGTAACCACCCTAAAAATTCGACCTCCGGGACATACGGTGGCCGCCTCCGGCTCGCGGGCATCAATGCGCCGGTGGGCCATTCTTGGCTCTCGTGGTATCGGATGCGTACGCGGCCCCTTGGCCACGGAAGATTGGTAAGCGTTCCCGAATGAACGATACCGAGGATGGAGCCATGGCAGAGACTATTTCAGTTTACCCTGTTTGCATTTCGTGTTTGCCAGCACACTTTCATAGTGATTATTCCGCATTTGTTGCCCGGTCGAACGGTAGGGGACTCATGCATTCGGGGCCAGCCGGGGTTGGGCCTTTAGCGGCCTTCTCGTCGGTGCTGCGAACCTGCGGCAGCGTGATGGTATGTGAGACCGGTCTCGATGCCGGATTAGGGATAGTGTGGATATCCACCTTCTTCTTGCTGATCCCATTTGTGCTCCTCGGCACACTCGTGCCATCACTTCTTCCATCTTCTCCCAGATGATCTGCTTCCGATCAAGATAGGGATCGGACCTGCGGGTCAATCCAATGATAAAATAAACATCGAGAAACCTCCCATCTCTAATGCCTGGTCTAAGCCTTTGAACACTGTTCATGTTCATCAGAGATGCGATTATTTGGAGGAGCTCGGGGGCAGGCTCGTAGACACGGTGTGAGGAAGAACTTTTTCGGCCCACGATTTCTAAGGGCATTCATGCAAGCTTGACTTGCTGGATGGCTTGTTTCATCCTCTTCTCCATGCTCTCGTTCTTTCCATTAAATTGCCATTTTGCTTGGTCTGCATTCATATGGTCGTGGCCTTGGTTAGATCTATGATAGGCCTCGAATTCACGGGAAATTTGGTTTAAATGTCGAAATTTTAGGCGGAATTTTAGGTTCGGTCAACGGCGCGGCTATTTTTGAACGGTCGCGCCACGTGGCGCGGAGCCTTTTGTATAAAAGAGCCATTGGCGCCGGTCGAGTGCCGTCTCGCGCCCCGTGTGCACGGCCCCTAAAATTTTGGTAGCCCACATAGGGCGATTTTCAAGGGAAAATTATAAAAAAATGGATGAAAATGAAAAGCCGAGGAGCGCCTCTTATGGAACGGCGTTGAATGGTCGGCGGTTGTCGCAATCATAAGTCGAAGTTTCTGCTCCAAATGGTTCTTGTTGCTTTTTGCAGAGGTAAATAGTAAATGTAATTTTTATTTTTACCAATTTGACATATTTATAACTTTTGGCATAAAATGAGTTGTAAAGTCATTTTTTATCAAATATTTTTCATATGTTATGTCAAAAATGGATTTTACGCTTGCTTGGTATGTACGACGACGGAGTTTTGCGACTTTAACGATGGAAACGAGTTGTATTTTATACTTTTTCGGACCCTGGTATTTCTGAAAAAGTCACTTTGGAGTCATCTTTCGGCTCTTTTCGACTCTCTAAAAACATGAAAAGATTGCGGGGGCCCTTTTCGTTTCGATCTCGATAGTGGACACGAATCGACATCTACCCGGTATACGTTTAACCCTTTTTCGGGCTGGGATGGATTGATTATGAAAAAGGAATACCCTAGCCTATCGCGACTAGGAGGTTTTCTCGGATATTGTTTTCTACCTTTTCGGATGCGAGGAACTATTTACGAAAAAGGGACTGTGGAGTTTAATTTTCAGCATCTTTTCAAACTCTCTAAATAAGAAAAGACGGCGAGTTCTTCCTCTGTCGGACTCGTTAAACCTGATGACATCGGATTCAGTCGAAATGACGTTCTCCTCCTTCCTAGAACTCGTTAAATGCACTAGGATGGTTCCAGCTCAGAAGGAAGACTTATATTACAAGCATATGCTATCCCCTTCAAGCTTGTTATCAAAAATAATTGGGGTACTCGCCGGAAATGGTGGGGGAAAAATGGAACCATCGTCGTTGTCGTCGGCGGTATGTCGCTCTTGAACATGGCACTTATGCATTTGTGTGGAGGTTGGGGACATCTCATCTCGTGTCTTCACTTTGCCTCGAGTGGGTTTGGATAATCCCTTTTGACCTCTCCTCTTGCTCATTTGCCTTGTCACCATGACCTGCGATACGGTGATGTCGAAATCTTGCCAAGACCTTTGTCGTGCCATTTATATGTTCAAGAGAAGTTGACCTGCAAATATCAACCTTCCTTTGATTCTCGGAGGACGATCACGATTCACAGCAAAACATCATGTTCCTCTGTCTCGTGTCGATGATGTGGGAAACATTATGGCCCTTGATCCAAGGTCACTTCACCTTAGAGCTTCAACTCATTATCTAGGAAGTTGATCTAGAGACTCCTTTATGGTACCTTGGAGCTGCGTGTCTAAATGGTAGGTTCGTCGCATTTGACGAGAGGTTTTCATCGGTGGCCTCACGTCGAGTGATTACGCGGGTGTTCGACACCAACTCATTGATTCACACGCGTGGGTGTACCTACGGTGCCTTGGGAAACCATTGTCATTATTGGTCGTTCCTCTCGCGTCTGTTAACAACTTTCATCATTGGTGGTAATCGGACGATGTTCACACATGTTCAACTTCGGCTCACATATTCACATGCTCGAACTTGTACTTTGTTTAGGTCGAGATGGAGCGCAAGACCCTGGATTGTGTCTTGTTGTAATCCGAAATTGCGATTATGGATTATTATCATTATGTATATGACTCATTGATTGGTTCATTGCGACCATGCAGGTCTATTTATTCGATCCTTATTTCGGATGGGCTGCGCCCATGCTGGATCCGGATTGCCGTAGCGGCGGATGCCGAAAACGTGCATGGAAAAAGAAGGTAGCAAAGGCGAGGAGGATCTTGTTAGAGGGAGTTCGGGATCATATTGTCTTGAGTCTCCATGGAAAGGAAACTCTATATGCTATGTGAAAGGCCTTAAACGGAATCTATTTCAAAGTAAACGGTGACCACGAAGAATTGGCACTCAAAGAAAAGCTCAAGAAAATCAAAATGGAGAAGGGCGACACAAAATCTAGAAATACTTGACCAAGTTCCTCAATGTTGAGATGAGCTTGGAGAGTGTTGGGATTATAGTTTATGATGACTTGGTGAGACTACACTTCTAGGCCTTCCCAGTGGCATAGTTACGAGGAATCTATGAATGGGAGGAGAAGTTGCAGTTAGGAGTGACTATGGTCAAATTTGGTACAAGAAGAGTTTTGTTGAATACCGAGGGGATGGATCCTCATTCAAAATTTGATGATGAGGAAAAGCATTGCCTTCATTGGTAAGGCAAGAAGGGGAAGGGCAAGAAGTCCTATTCCAAATACGCAGGGCGGCAAGAAGGTAAGAAGTGTCTCAGCATGTCAAAGGTGAAATGTTTTCACTATCATGATCATATGAACACTATACCACAAATTTTCCACAAAAGAAGAAGAACAACAAGAAGGCTATGGGAGGTACGCAGCGGGTGAAGCTTTGGCATCACATTTTAAAGTTGAACTCTCTCATCACATGCATGGTGTCAAGTTTGTGATGGGCTCTATGTGGTACTTGGATAGTGGATCATCTTTCCACATGATGGGAAACAAAAGAACTCTTTCGACAGCTTGAGGAGAAGGATCTTCGGATGCATATTGAGATGGGTGATGATGGGAGGTATAGTGCTCTGGGGATTGGTATAGTTACTTTCCGGAGATAGTCGAGGTAAACCTTTCATATTAAAAGATTTCATGCATGTACCAGGCTTGAAAAATTTAGTTTCGAGTTGCTATGTTGGAGGATCTTGGATATGATGTGGTTTTCAATGAAGGAAATGTGTTCCTTAAGTCACAAAGGCACATGACGGGTAAATAAGATTGGGGTTCGTGTGAAGAACCTGCAAACTTGATGTAGATGATTTTGTAGCATTGAGCGGTAAAGCGAGGAAATGGTCGTAGGGAGACATGTGAGTTATGGCACAGAGATTGAGCCATCTACGCCACGGTGATTTGAGAATCATGCAACATATTTCTCTGGGGTCTTCAGTGCTCTTGCGCGGATAGACACATGCAAGGGATGTACCATGGGGAAGTATACTAAAGCCACTTTTCATGAGAAGAAGAGCGATGCTGCGAAAATCCTTGAGAGAGTTCACTCGGACATGTGTGGACCATTCTCTACAACTTCCACAACAAAGCACATGTATTATGTGATTTTTGTTGGTTTTTTCTATAAAGTGTTGGATCTTATTTTACGCGGAAGAAAGGTCGAGACATTCTCCAAGTTTTGTGAGTTCAAAGCACTAGTATACATGGAACAAGGTGAAGGCTCTAATGAGAAACAATGGTGGTGAGTATATCTCTAATGAATTCAAGAACTTCTACGTCAAAAAAAGGAATTCATAGAGAATTGATTGAACACAGTAACCCACAACGAGAATGGGGTTACGAAGAAAGAACGAACAATTGTGGGAGAGCGACACGAGCTATGTTACATGATCGGGGCCTAATGTTGCATCTATGGGCGGTGGCATGCAACACGAGCGGTATTTGTGCCAGAACCATAGTCCTCATCGAATGCTTCACATGGTACAAATGAAGACTTTTCATGTAAGAAATTGGATGTTTCATATTTTAAAAATTTTGGCTCATCTGAAAATACATTTTCCATGTGACCAAAGATGCCGGGAAAGAGCTACAACCAACGGCGAGAGGTTGGGATATTTGTGGGGTACAACGTACTCACTTTAACTATCGAGTGTATTTTTATTTATTTGTAGAAATTATATAACTTATGTGTTATATGTCCAAGATTCTCACGATCTCACACTATTTAACTTCATGCAAAATCTGAGAATCTATTCACACCATTGATCATTTGCGAGAAATTAAATCAGGGTGCAAATGCACATGGAAACGATAAAAAATCACACACATTAACACATTTGTTTAACGGGAAAACTGAAGCTGAAAACCCCAACTATATGTATATAATATATATCATAGAGATCATGTAACAATCCTCATACAAAGCTGATCATATCAAGCTCTTAGTACAATACAATCGCTACACTAATCGGAGCCCCGATCTGCAAATCCATGCACCAATCTTTGCCACCTACTAGCACTGCCTCTCTTGTGCAATCCTGTTGAAATGACTCTCAATGAGTTATATTCTCAGCCTTGCTCACGTAATCCTCGGTGGCATCTCCACTTGAGTGTTGGATGCAATCAATGCATCACTATAGTCACAACTAATAGTCACCTTGCGCTCCTACACCAATCTCTCCTTGAGTCTCCAGCATTATGTTAACATAATTAACTATTGTCTTTGTCCGAGTTAAATAATGAGTTATTATTTAGCGGTCATTCTTCATTAATTCACTCCAACTCCACTCAAAGTATCGATAGGGTTATAAATGAACACAGTGGTTCAACTCGGTTAACTCCACAAGTGTAGTTAAACTAGAAACAAACTCCTGACTACTTCTCCAACTCCACCAAGCTACGCCACTTGAGTTCTAACCCGTTCCTCCATACTTGAACCACGGTAGCTCTAGGAATTTAATTCATATTCATTGATGTGATCATTGTGAATATAGGTGCTTCGAAATAAGATAATGTTTAGAGTCAAAATATTATTAAGAGCTAATAATATCGACATGTCTATTTTTATCTTAATGGAGTCTAAAAAATAGACTTCACCAAAATGTCTAAAAATAGTCACTCTATTTTCCAACTTGACCAACCATCCACAAATAACATCCTACAACTCATAGAATATGATCGACATGTCGACAGACATAGGTCTAAAAATAGACTTTGCGCCAAAAATATGCGGGGCCCACTTAGTGAAGGCGACTCTTTCACTAAGGCGGTCATCTTGTTGAATCTCAACACTCCCTCTCCAACAAGATGGGGATTATGCGCCACCACAGATCCTTTGTCTCTATGGTATTCGAATTTGCTTAAAATTGAGCACCATCGTTAGAATATCTACATCACGATCTTCCATAGGAATGTAAGAAAGAAACATGATCCTCCACTGCACACAATTTCTGATATGATGGTACCGGATGTCCAGCAAAAATATGTTTAGATCTATCATGAAATCTTTGGATTAACAAGATTTTAATGAAACTACGGTTATCTGGCTATATCACAATAGGATCTAAATAGGCGAACAAACGCGGGATCTTCCTCATCCATATAGCCTCGCATGCGACCAAACTTGCTACCATGTACTCGACCTCGTTGAGGCGAGTGCCACGGATCTTTGTTTCTGTTTGTACCAAGAAAATGGCCTTAGATCCGATGAAAATCCCTCCGGATGTGCGCTTTTGCATGCATTTGAGCTTCCTACCTAATGCATCCATGAAGCCATGCAACTTCAACTTATGTTGTACGTACCACAATCCATACCCCCGGATATTGCCCACGAGATACCTCGAACATGCTTATACGCATGCCAAAAGATCTTGTTGGGATTCACCATCGCTTGTGAAATCTGGTTCACATCATAGCATATGTGCGAGTCGTGTATTGTTAAATGCATGAGCGAACCAACCAGCTGTCGATAAGCATTGGCATCCACTACCTCTGCCCAGATGTAGCATCCTCCTTCCTCCAACCACCAAGAAAGAGGAGTGTCGATAGGCTTGCCGGCCTTGCATGTGAAACTTCTCCGGTGTCTCTCGGGCGTACTTACCTTGAGACACAAACGATTCCTGCTATATGCCAAAATTACAGTCCCGAAATAATGAAGAGGCGAGTCCTTCATCTCTCGAACTCCTTTGCAGATGCGCAACTCGCGGGTGTATCAGCAGGTTCATAACCGTTAGTATTAAATCATCTACATAAATCACAATGATAAAAAGCTTACCCTCCACCATAATGCGGTATAGGTTTGGATCCACCTCACTCTTGGCGAAACCAAGTCCATTTGAAATAGCGTACATACGTGTGTACCAAGCACGAGGTGCTTGTTCGACCCTTACGAGCGCTCTTTTGAGCTTTTGCACACATGCGAATACGTTGCTGAAGATTTTGAATCCTTCAGTCTGCTCCAATACCTCCTCCTTAATGATTTCGTTGAGGAAGCACGGAGTCTTCACATCCATCTAATGAGTGTGCCAACCACTCTGTCTTTGAGAGAGCAAGGATGGTTCGTATGGAAGAATACCTTTCGACGGTGCAAAGGTTTCTTCATAGTCGATCCTCAATACGTGAAGCCAGACAACAAATCTTGCCTTATACTTCTCAATGCTCCCATCGGCAACTTGCTTCACTTTGTAGATCCATCTGAGGCCTACTGCCCAAGTTTCCCTTTCAGCCTTGGAACAATCTCCCATGCAACACAATTTACCCCGACAAAATCTGAATCATACTCTTCCACCATGGCATCTACCCATGCGGGGATCCTCCACAATCCTCGAGGATGGCGCTCTGTCACGATACACTTGCTCATCGGAAGCACGACAACGCCTGGTAAATTGGTCATGTGTTGTCATATTTCTAGCTATGATGTAGGAACTCCCTGCATCCTTTTCATCAATTCGGGTCACTCCAACATCGCTAGTGCCTTCGCCCTGCGATGTTTGGGGCTGCATGAGTGGTTTCTTCCACTCCATGAACCTCCTCTTGTGGCTGATCCACATCTGGGGCTAATCTTTAGGAACGATTAGCTCTCTCTGTATGCAAGTGTAGCTCCCTCTCAAGCGACAACTTCATGGCTTTCTCCTCATGAAATTTGATATCCCATACTTACGACGGTCATCCGTTTGTGCGGAAAATACACTGTGTGTGGGGTGTTTCACCGTCGCACCCCAAAAATGTCAACCTGCGGGTCGGCTCCGAAACTGGCATTGCGGCATCCTTGCACATGAATGTAAACGGGTACAGGCCAAAAATCTTCAAATGAGAAATATCGGGCTTCTTACCGAACGCTGTTGGGTGCTCCGCAAGTAATCTATGAGGACAACGGTTTTTCACATAAGCCGCGGTGTTGCATGCCTCGGCCCACAAGTGTATGGGAAGGCCCTGATCATGCAACATCGCCGGTACAGCACCCATGATCGTTCACATTTTCTTCCTCTCGACCCCATTCTTTTTGTGGGTTATGGTAGCTATGAGTTCTCTTTGAATTTCTTCTTTTCTCACAATCTTTGAATTCGCCATAGATGCATTCACCACCATTATACATCCTTGACTTTCCTGCTTCTTGACTCTTTCTCAACCCAATGTCTTGAACTCCGGGCACGGTATGTCTCGCTCTTCTTACGCCGTGAAGAATATCCGGCCACTTACGAGAAAATTCATCAACAAATATCACATAATACACGGTAACTCTTGTTGAAGCAACGAAGGTCCACACAATGCTGTGTGATTCTCTCGAGGATAAATGCAGTAACGACTTATCCTTCTCATGAAAAGTGTTCTTCACAAATTTTCCCAATGCATCCCTTGCCTTTGATATGAATGTGCAAGTGTACCTTCAGGCTTAGATAATGTCTATTTATAAAATTTTCAAAGCGCCATGGTGAAGATGGCCCGATCTCTGTGCCACAATTTGCCTCATCTAGGCTCACACTCCTGCAGCACACTGCCATTCTTTGCCATGACCATCTACTACAATTAATAATATTCTTAACAGAATCCCCTATCCTCCTGGTTTGACTAGTTGTTTTATGGGAAGGAAAGCCTTTCCCTCGATGAAAACAACATCACCGCCAACACTGTCTTCCAACATCGCCCGGAGATCGGATTCTTCTTCAATCTGGAACATGCATGACATCCTTGAAGATGAAAGGTTTACCGATTCCCTCTCAAAGGAAATGGTCAGAGTACCAGGTACAGCATATCTACCATCGTGCCCATCTCGATGTGCACTCGAATCCTTTCTCTAGATCACTAAACAAATCTTTGTCTGCGGTCATATGGAAAGACACACTGCTTTGTCGAAAAGCCACCTTTGATCCCATCACACTTGAGGCAAGCATGGGATGAGAAAAATCAACTCAAATGCGAGGCTAAGGCCTCTCTGGAGACAACGGCGCTCTTATTCTTCTTCTTCTATGGGCAATTAGTGGTAAAATGCCCATCTTGACTGATAGTGAAAACACTTCACCTTGAACCAATCATGCTTCTTTCCTTTAGCTTTGGATTTGGAAGATTTCTTCCCTTTTCCTTCCCGTAGCCAAAGCGCAATTTTCTTCATCTTCATTCTTCGATGAAGATCCATCCACAGTACCTTATCTCCTCCTGCCTGGTGCGACCAAAAGTCGAAAACTGCATCTACTTCGGTTTCTCGAGTCCATTGACGGAGTCTTCGTAGCTAGCCATAAACTCTTCGGAAGCCCAAGGAGGCCAGAAGCTCACGAGTCTTCTACATCAACAATAACCCACACTTCCCGGCTCATCCCTTTACGGTGGACAAACTTCGTGAGGTATTTTTGGAATCTTGTCGCCTTTCTCCATTTTTATTTTTTTGAAATTTTGTCTTTAAAACCAACTTCCTACGGTCATACCTTTGGAACAAAATTACGCCCGAAGCCTTCCACATTAAGAATGGAGTGGATTTCCCGTGAAGGTTGGACACGATGTGGTCCTTCACACCTTCCAACATAATCCTTCGACACTTTGCTACCTTCTTTTGCCATGCGTCAAGTGCGGTACATACGGCTAGAGCGAAGCTTCGAATATCAGCATCTATGAACTCCTTCCAACCCCCGTATCATCCCGTACAGCCTCCATCCTTGTCCTTCCATGCTATGTAATTCGGTACCCTCAGGGCATACTCCGTCGCAATCGTTGAAAGACATTTCAATGAATGCTCAACTTCGACACCAACAAAACACTACGAAATTCAAATTCCACTAGCACGAAAACTCAACCTCTTGATAATTGCAATCTCCTCAGCCAAATCAACATGGCTGCGATACCATGTAGAAATTATATAAAGTGTGTTATATGTCCAAGATTCTCCACGATCTCACACTATTTTAACTTCATGCAAAATACAAAATCTATTCCACCATTGATCATTTGCGAAATTAAATCAAGATTGCAATGCACACATGAAACAATAAAAATTCACACACATTAACACGATTGTTTAATGGGAAAGCCCGAAAACTGAAAAACCCAACTATACGTATATAATATATTTCATAGAGATCATGTAACAATCCTCATACAAAGCTGATCATATCAAGCTCTCAATACAATACAATCGCTACACACTAATCAAGCCCAGATCTTGCAAATCCATGCACCAATCTTTTTTGCTAACTGCCTCTATTACGCAATCCCTGCGAAGAATGGATATGAACGAGGTTTGAATTACTCCAGCCTTGCTCACGCAATCATCATTGGCATCTCCTTTGAGTGTTTGATACAATCAATGCATCACTATAATCACAAACGATATTCACTTTCTCTT
This sequence comes from Pinus albicaulis, assembly GCA_034641835.2. NCBI lineage: Eukaryota > Viridiplantae > Streptophyta > Pinopsida > Pinales > Pinaceae > Pinus > Pinus albicaulis. The sequence goes on from CM076575.1 coordinate 16,243,753, forward strand.
TCACCAATCTCACTTGAGTCTCCATCGGTTATTCTGTATCATTGAATTAAGCATTGTCTCTATCCGGTTAAATAATGAGTTATTATTTAGTGAATTAATTTAACTAATTAATTCTCTCAACCCCAACGAAAGTATCAATCGAGTTAGAAATAGTCCTGATCAGTTCAAGCTGAGTTTAACTCCACAAAGCGTAGTAAACTAGAAACCAACTCTGACTACTTCTCCAACTCCACCAAACTCTACCACTTGAGTTCCTACTTGAATTCCTCCATGCATGAACCACCGGTAGCTCTAGGAATTGCGTAATTCCTTCGGCTAATGATACGAACAATCTATTAATCGAATGTCGGTGCTCCAAGAGAATAAGATAATGTTTAGAGTCAGAATATTATTAAGAGCTAATAATATTCTCAGGGCATGTCTATTTTAGGCGGTAGTCTAAAAATAGACTTCGCCCAAAATGTCTAAAAATAGAAGTCCATCTATTTTCCAACTTGACCAACCATCCACAAATAGCATCACGCAACTCATAGAATATGATCAACATGTCTAAAAATAGACTTTGCGCCAAAAATAACTGCGGGGCCCGCAGTGAAGGCGACTCTTTTCACTAAGCTCATCATCTTGTTGAATCTCAACACTAACGGGGATGAAAGTTGTCACAAGAGATGTTAAATTTTATGAGGATAAATTCATGCGATTGGCCATGAGGAGCTTGACTTCCATGCGGATGAGGAACTCTTAGTTCCAAAGGGATGAACTTCAAGATGTGGAGAAGCCACGAAAACGGAGATCATGGAGTGGCCGAAACCACTCACACGGAAGCCATCCACACAAAAAATGGTAGGAAGTGCACCGGAGAGGTGACAGTTGATGATGAATGCGATAGAGCATGTAGGTGCACCTACATCATAACACGGGCGAGGGAGAAGGTCCGGACATGTATCTTAGATACATGGCTCTTATGGCTCAGTGTATTATGATATAACCATCCTCTTTTGAGGAAGAAACGTTAGTAACCAACATGGTTTGATGCCATGGTTGAGGAGTATGACTCTATTATCATAAATAGTGCATGGGAAGTGGTCCCAAGACCGGTGGGGAAGTCGGTGGTTGGATCCAAGTGGATCTGAGGGAAGCAAGCGATATATGGGAGCGTGGAGAAATACAAGGTATTTGTGGCAGAGGATTCTCACGAGGTAGAGGGGATTGACTATGAGGAGACTTTGCACCCGGTTTCAAGGTACTCATCGATTAGATATATCTTTGCACTCTCGGCGCGGATGGGGTGGAAGATACATAAGATGGATGTAAAGACAACCTTTCTCGAAAAGTTTATTGAGGAAGAAGTGTTTGATGAGTAGCGAGAAGGTTTTGAGACCTTTGACGGGAAGTTGCATGTGTGCATAGCTCAAGGAGAGCATTTGCTTGTAGGTGGAAGCAAGCACCTCGTGCTTGGTACACCGAGATCAATAGTTATTTCACTAGGTTGGGCTTAAAGAGAGTGAAGTGGATGCGAACCTATATCATATTGTGGTTGATTACAAGCTTTTGACTATTTTACTTTATGTTGATGATCTTATACGACGGGTGATGAGCGGCTCGGAACTTCTTGCAAAGAGGATCTTGCAAGAGTTTGAAGACGAAGAACATGGGGCTCTTGCATTATTTACTTGTCTTGGAAATATGGCAAAGAGATGGGAAATATTACGGTATCTCTCGGGGAAAGTATGCCAAGGAGATTCGAGGAAGTTCCACATGGAAGGAGTATGAAACCCCATTGAGACTCCTCTTGCAAGTAGCGTAGGAAGGAGGATGCTCACTTGGTGAGGTAGTGGATGCTACTATTTATAGAGCGTTGGTGGGTTCCCTTATGTATTTAGTGAACACACGACAGGACATATGCTACGCGATTAACCGACTTAGTCAAGCTAAGGTTAAGCCTACCGAAGCTCTTTTGGAATGCGGGGAAGCATGTGTTGAGATATCTTGGGGGCACTACGGAGTATGGATTATGGTACATATGTACGGATGGAGTGAAGCTTCAAGGCTTCAGTGCGGATTGGGCGGGTAGTCCATCGGACAAGAAGAGAACGATGCGGGGCATCTTTTTCATAGGATCGACGGCGGTTTCTTGGTACAATAGGAAGCAAAGATCAGTTGCACTCACTTGAGCGGGCGAGTACATAGCGGCTATTCAAGGTACATGTGAGGCCATGCGGATGAGGAAGATACTTGCGGGTTTGTTTGGTTATCGAATGGATCACGACGGTGATACATTGTGATAACTAGAGTTGCATAAAACTCTCGGTTAATGCGGTATTCCATGACGAAAGGTCCAATCATATTGACATCAGGTACCACCATCTCGGAGAGATTGTGTTTCGAAGGTGAATTATTTTGTTGCGAAGTACATCCCACGGAGGATCAAGATGCGGAATGTCTTGACAAAGGCGCTTGCGAAGAAGGGTCGAATGCCACGAGAGGTAGGATCGGGGTAGCGGATAATCCCTTTATTGTTGAGAGGGATTGTTGAAATTGACGAGAAAATGCCACATCTTGGTGTGGGATTCCACATGTCACATGAGTGAGGTCGGTAGGCACATTAGTGCTAATGTGAAGAATCCAATTTTAAATAAATTGGAAAATAAATTGTAATCTTATCTCACTGTAACTTTGTAAATAGTTAACTAAGTGTGATAGACTTAACGTTAGCTCAATATTCGATTTGAGGGTCGAAAGGATAGGCATGTATAGTGATTCTATTATTTACGAGGGTCAATTGCGGTTGTAGAACTAGTGTGGTGTGAGTGCAATCGAGTTAAATCAAATTAAGCCGATTTAAAATCAATTTAACCTAGTTCTAACTAATTGATGAGCTAGTGGAATATCAAGTGAATTAAAATAGATTTAATTCACAAGTAGTGATCTGCAATTAGCGATGATTCTTCGTGTAGTTTCATGCATGTCGATTAGGATGGCAGCTTGATTGATAAAGACTAAAGGCAAGTAAACTATCGGTTGTATTATTAGCGAGCCCCGCCTAGGTGTAGTTAACATAAAGCCACCAAGAAGCCCATGATGGTTAAGTGTCAAGGAAGGTTGCGGTTCTATTTAATAGGAATTATTTTTCCGAAATCGTATATTCGTAGAAGAGCGGTGCGAAGGTGGAAATTGGCTATGTATTGGTCCAAATTTTCTAGATTGAAGTACGAGACAATTGGTAGAGTGTGTAGAGGTTATTATAAGAACAAATTCATTTTATTGTTTCATGATTCCTTGGTTGATTATACAATAAAGATGGAGGGGTTTTCGAAGTTTCTTTCCCCGGAAAATCTTGTGTTGTGTGATTGATTTACTTCTTTCTCTTACTTTCATGTGATTGAGCGATCTACATGATTTATATTAACTAAATACGATTCGGTGTCGTGTTTTATTACATTACATGGTGGATTGAATCGTGGTGTAATTTCTACATGGTATCAAAGTTGTGTTAGAGGAATTTTCTACACCCAACCCTTCCACCGCCGACCCCTCTCTCTCGGACACGCTCACTATCGACCACCTCTTATCCACGAAGGACGCACACGGTCCGAAATTACTCCCTAGCCCCCCAAGGTTCCACACTCCATCTTTTAATTTCTCAACCTCTAAATTGACAAAGGGGGTGTCAATGCATTTTCTCGGTCACAAGGTATATTACTCTCCCGATCTATGCGCCTGAAAGATCAATATCTCGGGGTGAAGTCGTCCCCATGAAACTCCATTATAACCACTTCCACGGAGTGATCCTTGACTCGGTACACGGACGAGTTTCCGGACACAGATTACGTCTTGGAGGTAACCCTTACACAACTCAGGCTCTTTAAAGTACAATACTGCCACTCCCCCAAGCCACTAGCTACACAAGGTAGAGACCTAGCAGAATCATCATTCCCCCAAATTGAGTCGGAATGGGTTCCGCCTCTCCCATCCAATAGGAGACTATACTGTCCGCTTGGCTCCCCCGCAGAGCTGAGCCCAACTCGAAACACATTACCATGGCATGAATAGAGTAGAGAGAACGAGGTACATATCCGAAGTCCGCATAAGTGGGCGATCTATGGAGGTCTCTTGTCTCGCGCTCGCGCTGCACGAGGATTTGCCTTCACAGTAAGACCACCCACGCCTTCTCACCCTATTTTAATTTCCATGTGTGGGCCTGTCTCACCACCTCGCCTTGATGCACGTAGTAATACGCATTCCACCCTTGTCACTCCATGTGGATGGTGGTAGGCTTCAACTACAGAGCCCTTTATCATAAATTATGATGGGAAGGCCAATGTTGCCTCATTACCCCCGATCGGGGGTTGGCATGTGATGTTTTGAGTTGTGTGTGTGTGTGTGTGTCTCATTATTTACAAATGACATAAATAATATTGTTATCCTCCCTCTTTGATTTTAATTATGGCATATGAATTTGTATGAGAAGTGGTTGAGGACCCACAATTCATAATGAAATTGTAATTAGCGATAAACTATACCTCTCGACACAAAAATTAAAATTGATTTTAATTAGTTGAAATTATTTTGTTGTATTAGTTTAACTTCTTCTTATTTTTAGAATGCATAGAAATGGATTCCTTTTCTGAAAAACTTTGAGGCGGTCGAATTGTGTAGCGAATTTTGTCGGACGAGGAGGGTAAATCCTGAAATAACTTGTTTATTGCATTAGTCGAATCATGAATATATACATGAGTGGAGATACTCTTGGGATTCCAATTCCAAGGTCTCTTAGTTTTATCTAATGCATAAGTTTGAAACTATTTACAATAACCCCAATCCTTTCATATTAGGTGTCAACATTCCCCCCCTTAATTTAAATGGATGTTGGTGAGTCCGAAAGCGTCATTCTAAATCTTTCAAATTTTTCCCTTCCAAGCGCTTTGGTGAAGATGCTACAATCTCCTCATTTGTGGAAAAATGTCATAGATGGATATTCTTGGCCTCAACATGATGTCGAATCGAGATGATATTTTGTATTAATGTGCTTGAGATTTCGATCATGGAACTTTGGAGTTCTTGGCCAACATTATTGTAGAAGTGTTGTCAATCGAAAAGGAGAGTTGAATGTACTTGTTTTCTCTAAAAATCTTTGAGAATTTTCTTGAGCCACACAATTTCTTTTGTGACTTCAATTTTTGCCACATATTACTTGCCTTAGTTGTGGAATCTATTGGAGCTGATTGTTTACGAGACCTACAGAGACAACTCTTGATCCAAGACTCATAATATAGCCTGAAGTAGATACCCCAATAACTTTATCTCCATTGAAATCTTAATTAGAGTATCGATCAAGTTGAAGTCACCCACCTGTGTATCACGAGTCCAAAGTCTTGAGTTCCCTTCAAGTACTTTAGAACTCTTTGCAACAAACCAATGACCCTCACAAGGATTTTGCATAAACCTAGGAATGATTACAACATTAAATGAAATGTTTGGTTTAATAGTTGTCGAGTGTGGTTGATACTTCCTACGAATTGTCTATACTTTATTGCTTCCTCATATTCTTTTCCTTCAATGGATGTGAACTTTAAGTTTTGTTCCATTGGAGTGCCTAAGGGTTTACAATCATCCATGCCAAATTTGTTCAAGAGATCTCCAATGTACTTCTTTTGAGAAAGAAATATGAATTTAGGATGTTGAATTACTTCAATACCCAAATAGTAATGAACATGACCCAAATCCGTCATTTCAAAACCTTTCTTCAACTCTTTCTTCATGGATGCAATATAGCTCTCATTGTTTCCTGTTATCAAAAGATCATCTACATATACCACAAGATATACAACTGTTTTTCCAACTTTCTTAACAAACAAAGTTGCATCATCAAGATCAAAATGTTTGAAGTCAAGTTTGAGAAGATGCTCGGTTAATTTCTCATACCAGGCTCGTGGTGCTTGCTTGAGGCCATACAAGGATTTTATAAGCTTGCAAACTTTGTGTTCTTGACCCTTTACCACAAATCCTTCTGGCTGGGACATATAAACTTTCTCCTTTAGATCTCCATTCAAAAAGGTGGTTTTTACATCCATCTGATGGACTTTCCATCCATTCTGAGCTGCTAGGGCAAAGAGAGTCTGGATGGTGGTCCATTTTTTTGTGGGAGCAAAAGTTTCTTCATAATAAATTCCTTATTTTTGTGCAAAACCTTTTGCCACAAGCCTGGCCTTGTGCTTGTCAAGTGAGCCATCTGCTTTATACTTGTTCTTGTAGACCCACTTACAGCCAATTGGTTTTGTTCCCAAAGGCGGATCAACCAGCTTCCAAGTGCCATTATTTATCAAGGCATCATACTCCTTTTGCATCTCTTCTTTCCATTCATCATGAGAAGCGGCTTCTTTGAAGGAAGTTGGTTCATGATCTGTAGACAAACTCAATTCACAGTTATAAGCAATATCCATATCAATAGGAGAATCAGAATTATCTACATCACCTTCGATTTGTTGAGTGGAACTTCTTGTTCCTGTTTTTCCAACCTCATCAGGATGAACATTCTCAAGTGTCTTTGTCAACCATTTGGGAGGACCTTTCTGAGATGGCCCAGGCTGGTCATTTGACTGAGTTGGGATTGATTCAAGATTCAATCTCCCAATTCTGTCAATCACATCATCCAATGTGTCATCCGTGGTTGTTTCTTCATGTGGGGGAGAGAGTGCTTCAGGACATGATTCCACAGTTTGATTCAATATCGGAATCCCCCCTTCAAGATGTGGAATCTCATTATCAAATTCTTGGAAAGACTTTGCATGTGTGAATCTATCTAGGTGATCAAGTTGCCACTCAACAACCTTGTCACTCTTGGAAGATTCAAGGAATATGACATCTCTTGCTATTACAAACTTCTTATTTGCTTCATCATAGAGATGATATCCTTTGGAGGTATTGGAGTACCCCAAGAAGATACATTTTCGACTTCTAGCACCAAGTTTGTTCCTTTGACCCTTGGGTATCAAGGCATAACAGGTGGACCCAAAGACCCTGAAATGCTTTACCGAAGGAATGTGGCCATGCCACATTTCAAAAGTAGTTTTGTTTCTAATTGAACTTGAAGGACACCTATTCTTTATGTAAACAGCACATAGCACTGCATCAGCCCAAAACATCAATTTTACATTCTTGAAAAATAACATGGAGCGGACCATATTTAAAATAGTTCTGTTCATTCTTTCAGCTACACCATTCTGTTGGGGATTATATGGCACAGTTGTTTGATGTTTGATTCCATGTTGACGAAGATAATTTTCAAATTTGTTTGAAGTGTATTCTTTTCCATTATCGGTACGTAGAGAGCCAATATGAGTTTGTGCATCATTTTCAATCCATGCATGAAAGTTCTTTAATGTTTGAAAAGCATTAGACTTACTCTTCAATAAGTAAATCCAACACATGGAATTGTAGTCATCGATAAATGTCATCATGTATTCAGGTTTGTTCAGGTTGCATTTGGAGCCTACAGTGATCTACTGTGATAACCAGAGCTGCATCAAGCTCTCGGCTAATCCAGTATTTCATGATAGGTCCAAACACATCAACATCAGGTACCATCATATCAGAGATTGTGTTCAGCGGAGAATCATGATGCTTTCATATGTTCCCACGGAGGATCAGGATGCCGACATCCTGACGAAGGCGCTCACCAGGAGCAAGTTTGAATTCCACAGAGGTAGGATAGGGGTTGCAGATAATCCATATCTTGCTAAGAGGGAGTGTTGAAAATGCAGCAAGATGATGGAGCTTAGTGAAATGAATTCGCCTTCACTAAGTGGGCCCGCAGGCAAATTCTGGCGCAAAGTCTATTTTTAGACTATGTCTATTTTTAGACATATGGAGCATGGTCCAGGGGTTGCAGTATGTTATTCTTGGAGTATTGGTCATGTTGGTAAAAATATATGGACCTCTATTTTTTGACCTATAGGTCGATGTCTATTTTTAAACTGCCTATCCTAAAAATAGGGAAGTCAAATATTATTTACCCTTAATAATATTTGGACTATAAACTTCGGTTTACTCTCTTGGAGCACTTCAGTTCGAGCCTTGGAAGTGGCTCATGCATCTGACAGAGGAATCACGTGATTCCCAAGGGTTTGATGGCACATGCATGGTTGACTTCAGTTAGGACTTCAGTGGCAGAAGTTTGGTGGAGTTAATGAGACAGCTAGTGGAGTTGTGTTCTGTTTATTTTAGTTGAGCTGGTTGAGATTAGTTTAACTAGCTAATCAATTAGTTATGAGTGGAGTGAATTAAATATTATTTAATTCATTAATTAGTAACTCATTATTCAACTCAAGAACACATCAGTTCACTACGGTGCATGATCAGTTCAGTGGAGACCAGTGAAAGAGGTAGATGAAAGGGTGGAGTTAGCTATCAGTGGCGACATCAGTTGTGCATGAGATTTGCACCACACTTGGAGGAATTGCCCATGATGATTGCGCTGTCAAGACAAGGAGATTCGAACCTTGGATCTCTATTTAGACAGGCCATGATTGCGCAATAGAGGCAAGGCAATTAGTGGTGAGTTTTGAACCAGTAACCTGTTCAAAACCAAGCTAGTTGTGTGTAACTTTATGAGAAAGTACTGAGTACTTGTGAGGAGTATTGTACTGAGTTTGTTACATGATTTCTCCATTATAATATACACAATAGCTGCGGGGTTTTCGGCTATAAGCTTTCCCCATACATACTGTGTTAATGTGTATGATGAATTGATGTGCTATCGCTTGTTTTATTTCCGCATGTGTGATGATCTGAGTGGAAGAGATTATGTGTTGCATATAAATTCGAATTGTATGTGATCAGGATAGTCTCGGTGGATAATTAATCATTATTCGGCAAATTTCTACGATTTAGACTATAAACTTCGGTTTACTATCTTGGAGGACTTCAGTTCGAGCCTTGGAAGTGGCTCATGCATCTGATAGAGGAATTACACTATTCCCAAGGGTTTGATGGCATCATACATGGTTGACTTCAGTTAGGACTTCAGTGGCAGAAGTTTGGTGGAGTTAATGAGACAGCTAGTGGAGTTGTGTTCTGTTTATTTTAGTTGAACTAGTTGAGATTAGTTTAACTAGCTAATCAATTAGTTATGAGTGGAGTAAATTAAATATTATTTAATTCATTAATTAGTAACTCATTATTCAACTCAAGAACACATCATTTCACTACAGTGCATGATCATTTCAGTGGAGACCAGTGAAAGAGGTAGATGAAAGGGTGGAGTTAGCTATCAGTGGCGACATCAGTTGTGCATGAGATTTGCACCACACTTGGAGGAATTACCCATGATGATTGCGTTGTCAATCCAAGGAGATTCAAACCTTGGATCTCTATATAGACAGGCCTGGATTGCGCAATAGAGGCAAGGAAATTAGTGGTGAGTTTTGAACCAGTAACCTGTTCAAAACTGAGCTAGTTTGTGTGTAACTTTATGAGAAAGTACTGAGTACTTGTGAGGAGTATTGTACCGAGTTTGTTACATGATTTCTCCATTATAATATACACAATAGCTGCGGGGTTTTCAGCTATAAGCTTTCCCCATACATACTGTGTTAATGTGTATGATGATTTGATGTGTTATCGCTTGATTTTATTTACGCATGTTTGATGATCTGAGTGGAAGAGATTATGTGTTGCATATAAATTCGAATTGTATGTGATCAGGATAGTCTCGGTGGATAATTAATCATTATTCAGCAAATTTCTACATGGTATCGGAGCTATTGAAGTTCAGATTGATCATCAAAGTGATTACAAACTTATTTCGGTAGACAGAGTCTGCATGCGGGCCAGGTAGCCTCCGGATTCATCTTTCTTCGGAAAGTGAAAGGTCTGGTAAATGCCCCTTGCAGTCAATCTCTGTGCTAGAAATAATTTGTTCTCATAGATCTAGAGCGGTTGAGATTTGAGGTGGAATTCGAAATTTTGCAGCAGTTTTGTTTTCTTGGTGCCAGTGTTGAAAATGTCTTTCAACGGTTTGCGACTCGAATATGCTCTTGAAGGGAGTTCGAATTATGTTGCATGGAAGGATCGCATGGAGGCAGTATTAGAAGATAATGGTCTGAAGGAGTTCGTAGATACGGATGTCCAAAAGCCCACTGATCCTGCTGAAGTCGAAGCATGGCAAAAGAAGATGGCGAAGTGTCGAAGGATCCTATTGGAGGGCATCAAGGATCATATTGTATCCAGCCTGCATGGAAAGGCTACTCCATATTTAATTTGGAAAGCTTTGACGGATCTATTCCAGAGTAAGAGCGACCAAAGGAAGCTGGCGCTCAAAGATAAGCTCAGGAACATCAAGATGGAGAAAGGCGACAGTATCGCCAAATACCTCACGAAGTTCACTCAGTGCAGAGATGAGCTGGGAAGTGTGGGGGTGACTGTCGAAGACGAGGACATGGTCGACCTAGCTCTCCTTGGTCTTCCAAAGGCTTGGCACTCATATCAAGATAGTGTCAATGGTCGGGAGAAGCTGCCGGGATGGGAGTGCCTTTGGGCGGATCTCATGCAGGAGGAGATAAGGAGGACTACTCGAGATGGATCTTCATCAAAGGGAGCTGATGAAGAAAACTGCGCTTTGGTGGCCAAAGAAAAGAAGGGGAAGGGTAAGAAACCTTCTCATTCCGGTGCAAAGGGCAAGAAGCAGGATATGGCGAAAGTGAAGTGTTTTCACTGCCATGATCATGGACATTATGCTACAAATTGTCCGAAGAAGAAGAAAAACAAGCAAGTGGGAAGATCTGTAGATGGAGAAGCTTTGGCTTCATAGTTTGAGCTTGACTTTTCATTGATCGCATGCTTGGTTTCAACTGTGATGGGATCGGTGTGGTTCTTGGACAACGGTGCGTCATTTCATATGACGGGAGATCGGGATTTGTTCTCAGATCTGGAGGACAAAGATTTGGGTGTGCACATCGAGATGGGTGATGATGGTAGATACAGTGCGACTGGTATCGGTACCATATCCTTTCAGAGGGAGTCTAGTAAACCCTTTGTATTGAGGGATGTCATGCATGTACCTGGATTGAAGAAGAACTTGATCTCTGTGGCGATGTTGGAGGATAAGGGGTATGATGTGGTCTTCGGCGAAGGAAAAGCCTTCCTGCGCAGTAAGACTACTGGAGAGACCCGGAAGATAGGGGTTCGAACTCAGAACCTTTATCAGTTGCAGGTAGATGACTGCGCAGCTATGGCATGCAAGGCGGGAGAAGTGGTGAGCCGGGATGATGAGGGCGAACTGTGGCACAAGAGATTGGGCCACCTTCACCATGGAGCTTTGAAGATTCTGCAGCAGATTTCTACTGGGCTTCCTAAGGGCACCCTTGCGCAGTCAGATCAGTGCAAGGGGTGTACTTTAGGGAAGTATGTGAAAGCCAACTTTCACGAGAAGGATAGTCGCGCCACGACGATCCTTGAGAGAGTTCACACAGACGTGTGTGGTCCTTTCTCAGTTGCTTCGACAACAAAGCACAAGTACTACGTGATATTTGTTGATGATTTCTCTCGAAAGTGCTGGATCTTCTTCATGCAGAAGAAGAGCGATACATTCGCGAAGTTCTGTGAGTTTAAAGCACTGGTCGAGAAGGAGTCGGGGAAGAAGGTGATTGCTCTAAGGAGTGATAACGGTGGTGAATTCATCTCGGGTGAATTCAAGGAGTTCTGCAGCGCAGAAGGGATTCGGAGAGAGCTCATCGCACCCCATAACCCACAGCAGAACGGGGTGGCTGAGCGGAAGAACAGAACGATCGTGGGTGCTGCACGGGCGATGTTGCATGATCGGGGCCTACCCCTTCACTTGTGGGCTGAGGCATGCAATACAGCAGTGTATGTGCAGAACCGTTGTCCTCACAAGGTTCTTGGCATGAGTACACCAGAGGAGGCTTATTCTGGCAAGAGGCCTGATGTTTCCCATTTGCGGATTTTCGGATCTCCTGTCTACATGCATGTGACGAAGGATGTGAGAAGGAAGCTGGATCCAACTGCTGAAGTTGGAATATTTGTGGGGTACACTGATACACCTCACAACTATCGGGTGTATGTGCCAGACAGTCGCAAGACTGTTGTGCGACGGGATATAAAATTTCGGGAGGAGAAAGCCATGCAGTGTTCGCTTGAGAGGGAGCTACACTTGCATGCAGATGAGGAGCTGTTAGTTCCTAAGGAGGAGTTTCCGGATGTGGATCAGCCATGAGAGGAGGTTCAGGAGGTGGAAGAAACCACCCAGGCAGCGCCAACCATCAGAGGGCGCATGCGCACTACAGAAGCTGAGCGACTGGCTCGGGATGCAGAGAAGGTTGTAGGACCACCTACAGCACAGCGCAGACAGAGACAGTCACCGGATCCGTACACTGGATACATGGCTCTTGTGAGTCAATGTGTTGTGACGGAGCCATCCTCTTTTGAGGAAGCTGTGGAGGAACCCGCATGGGTTGATGCCATGATCGAAGAATATGATTCAATCGTCAGGAACAGTGCATGGGAGATTGTCCCAAGACCGGTGGGGAAATCAGTGGTGGGTTTGCGATGGATCTACAAAGTGAAGCAGGCGGCTGACGGGAGTGTGGAGAAGTACAAGGCGATATTTGTCGCCCGTGGGCTTCTCACGGATCGAGGGGATTGACTATGAGGGAGACTTTTGCACCCTGTCGCAAGGTACTCTTCCATACGGACGATCCTTGCTCTCTCGGGCCGCGGATGGGGTGGCACATTCATCGGATGGATGTGAAGATCGCGTTCCTCAATGGAGTTATTGAGGAAGAGGTGTACATAGAGCGGCTCCGAAGGTTTTGAGATCTTCAGCAGTGAGTCGCATGTGTGCCGACTCAAGAGAGCACCTGTACGGGCTGAAGCAAGCACCTCGTGCTTGGTACACTCGGACAGACGACTACTTTCACCGGGCTTGGATTCTCCAAGAGTGAGGCGGATCCAAACCCTGTACCGCATTGTGGTGGAGGAAGTTGTTGATCATCGTACCGTATGTAGATGATCCGATTTTGACCGAGCGACGAGCGAGTTGATACTTTCATGCAAGGATGATCTTGCACGAGAGTTTGAGATGAAGGACCCGGGCATCCTTCATTATTTCCTGGGATTGGAGATTTGGCAAACAGTGGTGGAGGACCTGTTTGTTTCTCGGGTGGGAAAGTATGCTCGGGAGATTCTCGGGAGAGGTTCAACATGCAAGGCCGCAAGCTCGTTGATACCCCCTCTTCCGGTGGATGGAGGAAGGGAGATGCTACTTCGGAAGGAGGTAGTGGATGCCTTGTCTATCGACGATTGGTAAAATTCGTTGATGTATACGGTAATGCTCGACCCGATATGCTGTCTGATTAACCAGCTTTAGCAAAGCTATGGTTAAGCCTACCAAGCTCTTTTGGAAGGCGGGCAAGCATGTATTGCGCTATATCGAAGGCACATCGGGATATGGTCTATGGTACGAGACGGAGGATGGAGTGAAAACTGCAGCTTCCGCGATGCGGGTGGGCGGGGAGCGCGGACGGAAGAGCACTTAGGAGGTTTTGACATTGAATTCGACGGCGGTTTCTGGTACAACGAGACGAGATCGCGTGGCACTCGGTTCAACGGTAGAGGCACATGGCGAGCTTGCATGTGAGGGTATTTGGATGAGGAAGATCCTCGCAGGTTTGTTCAGGTTGCATTTGGAGCCTACAGTGATCTACTGTGATAACCAGAGCTGCATCAAGCTCTCGGCTAATCCAGTATTTCATGATAGGTCCAAACATATCGACATCAGGTACCATCACATCGGAGATTGTGTTCAGCGGAGGATCATGATGCTTTCATATGTTCCCACGGAGGATCAGGATGCCGACATCCTGACGAAGGCGCTCACCAGGAGCAAGTTCGAATTCCACAGAGGCAGGATAGGGATTGCAGATAATCCATATCTTGCTGAGAGGGAGTGTTGAGAATGCGGCAAGATGATGGAGCTTAGTGAAATGAAGTCGCCTTCACTAAGTGGGCCCGCAGGCAAATTCTGGCGCAAAGTCTATTTTTAGACTATGTCTATTTTTAGACATACGGAGCATAATTTGGGAATTCTACTTGGAGATTCTTGAAGTATGCGACATGTCGATAAAAATAGATGAGACCCTTATTTTTAGGACCCAGGCTATTTTTAGACTGTATCTCCTAAAAATATTGAAGTCAAATATTATTTACCCTTAATAATATTTTGACTATAAACATCAGTTTACTCTCTTGGAGCACTTCAGTTTGAGTCATGGAGGTGACTCATGCAACTGACACAAGGAATCACGTGGTCCCTAGGGTTTGATGGCATCTTGCATGGTTGGCTTCAGTTAGACTTCAGTGGCAGAAGTTTTGGAGGAGTTAACGGGACAAGTAGTGGAGTTGTGTTCTGTTTGTTTTAGTTGAACTAGTTGGGGTTAGTTAACTAACTAATCAACTAGATATGAGTGGAGTAAATTAAATAATATTTAATTTACTAAATATTAACTCATTAGTCAACTCAAGAACACTTCAGTTCACTACAGTGCATGATCAGTTCAGTGGAGACCAGTGGAAGAGGTAGATGAAATGGTGAGTAAAGCTATCAGTTGGAGGATTAGTTTTGCATGGGATTTGCATTACACTTGGAGGAATTGTCCATGACAATTGCGCAGTCAAGCCAAGGGGATTCAAACCTTGGATCTCTTCATATACATGCCATGATTGCGCAATAGAGGCAAGGCAGTCAGCAGTGAGTTTTGAACCCGAGACTTGTTCAAAACTGAGTTAGATTGTGTGTGACTTTATGAGAAAGTACTGAGTACTTGTGAGGAGTATTATACTTTGTTGGTTACATGATTTCTCCATTATAATATACACAATAGCTGCGGGGTTTTCAGCTATAGGCTTTCCCCATACATACTGAGTTAATGTGTGATTGATTTGATGTGAGATCGCTTCTATTATTTCCGCATGTGACAATTAATTGTAGATGAGATTATGTTTTATGCATGAAATTCGAAATTGATGTGTAATCGGGTTAATCTCCATTGAATAAGTGATTTATTAAGCTAATTTCTACGGTGAAGGTGACTTCTTTCCACTAAGATCATCATCTTGTTGAATCTCAACCCTCCCTCTCAACAAGATAGGGATTATCTGCCACCCCGATCTTGTCTCTATGGTATTCGAATTTGCTCCTGGTGAGCGCCTTTGTCAGAATATCTGCATCCTAATCCTCCGTAGGAATGTAAGAAAGTAACATGATCTTCCGCTGCACACAATCTCTCATATGATGATACCGGATGTCAACATGTTTAGATCTATCATGAAATACTGGATTAAACGAGAGTTTAATGCAACTCTGATTATCACAATATATCACAGTAGTATCTAAGTGTGAACCAAACAGCCCGACCAGGATCTTCCTCATCCATATAGCCTCGCATGCAGTCAAACTTTTTGCCATATACTCGGCCTCCACGGAACTGAGTGCCACGGATCTCTGTTTCCTGTTGTACCAAGAAGCTGATAGGCCGTCTTACGAAAATCCCTCCGGATGTGCTCTTTAAGTAGGTAGATCCACCTTGTCTGCATCCATGAAGCCACACAACTTCACCTCATCCGACTCTCTATACCACAATCCATATCCCGATGTGCCTCTGAGATAACACAATACATGCTTCCCCGCCTTCCAAAAGAGCTTGGTAGGCTTAACCATAGCTTGTGAAAGCTGGTTAACTGCATAGCATATATCGGGTTGTGTATTGACTAGATACATAAGCGACCCCACCAACTGTCGATAAACAGTGGCATCCACTACCTCCGCTGAAGTAGCATCCTCCTTCCTCCAACCTCCAGGAAGAGGAGTATCAACAGGCTTGCAGCCATGCATGTTGAACTTCTCCAGTATCTCCAGGGCATACTTACCCTGAGAAACAAACAGTCCATCACTGCGCTGCCAAATTTCCAATCCCAGGAAATAATGAAGGAGGCCCAAGTCCTTCATCTCAAACTCTTTTGCAAGATCATCCTTGCATGAGATTATCAACAGCTCATCACCTGTCAAAGTCAAATCATCTACATAAAGTACAATGATCAGCAACTTACCCTCCACCACAATCTGGTATAGGTTCGGATCCGCCTCACTCTTGGAGAATCCAAGTCTGGTGAAATAACTGTCTATCCGTGTGTACCAAGCACGAGGTGCTTGTTTCAACCCATACATCGCTCTTTTGAGCTTGCACACATGCGAATCGCTGCTGAAGATCTCGAAACCTTTGGGCTGCTTTATGTACACCTCCTCCTCAATCACTCCGTTGAGGAACGTAGTCTTCACATCCGTCTGCGCTGAGAGAGAAAGAATCGTCCGTATGGAATAATTCCTTACGACAGGTGCAAAGGTCTCCTCATAATCGATCCCCTCAATCTGTGAGAAGCCTTAGGCAACAAATCTTGCCTTGTACGTCTCCACACTCCCGTCATCTGCTTGCTTCACTTTGTAGATCCATCTTGAACCCACCACTGATTTCCCTTCCAGCCTTGGGACAATCTCCCATGCACTGTTTCTGATAATCGAATCATACTCTTCCACCATGGAATCTACCCATGCGGGATCCTCCACAGCTTCCTCGAAAGAGGATGGCTCTATCACGATACACTTGCTCATAAGAGCCATGTATCCATTATACCGGTCAGGTGACTGTCTCTGTCTGCATTGTGATGCAGGTGCTTCTACAATCTTCTCTGCATCTTGAGCCAGTCGCTCAGCGTCTGTAGTACGCTTTCACCCTCTGATGGTTGGCACTGCATGAGTGGTTTCTTCCACTCCATGAACCTCCTCTTGTGGCTGATCCACATCCTGAGGCTCATCCTTAGGAACTAATAGCTCCTCATCTATATTCAAGTGTGGCTCCCTCTCAAGTGAACACTCCATGGCTTTCTCCTCATGAAATTTGATATCCCGTCGCACAACAGTCTTGCGACTGTCTGGAAAATACACACGATAGTTGTGGGGCATATCATTGTACCCCACAAATATCCCAACCTTTGCAGTCGGCTCCAGCTTCTTCCTGGCATCCTTCATCACATGAATGTAAAATGGTGAACCAAAAATCCTCAAATGGGAAATATCAGGCTTCTTACTAGAAAATGCCTCCTCGGGTGTACTCAAGCCAAGTATCCTGTGAGGAAAACGGTTTTGCACATAAACTGCAGTATTGCATGACTCAGCCCACAAGTGTATTGGAAGGCCCTGATCATGCAACATCGCCCGTGCAACACCCACGATCGTTTTTTTCTTCCACTCAGCAACCCCATTCTGCTGTGGGTTATGAGGTGCTATGAGCTCTCTTCAAATTCCTTCTGCGCTGCAAAATTCCTTGAATTCGCCATAGATGAATTCACCACCATTGTCGCTCCTAAGAGCCTTCACCTGCTTCCCCGATTCTTTCTCAACTAGTGCCTTGAAATCACAGAACTTTGAGTATGTATCGCTCTTCTTCTGCATGAAGAAGATCTAGCACTTCCGAGAAAAATCATTAACAAATATCACATAGTACCTGTGCTTTGCTGTCGAAGCTACTGAGAAATTTCCACACAAGTCTGTGTGAATTCTCTCAAGGATCGTCATGGCGCGACTATCCTTCTCATGAAAGGTGGCTTTCACAAATTTTCCTAAGGTACATCCCTTGCACTGATCTGACTGCGCAAGAGTACCCTTAGGAAGCCCAGTAGAAATATGCTGCAAAATTTTCAAAGCTCCATGGTGAAGGTGGCCCAATCTCCTGTGCCACAGCTCGCCCTCATCTCAGCTCACCACTCCTTCTGCCTTGCCTGCCATTGTTGCGCAGCCATCTACCTGCAATTGATAAAGGCTCTTAACTCAAACCCCTATCCTCCGGTTTCACCAGTTTCCTTAATGCGCAGGAAAGCCTTTCCCTCGCTAAAGACAACATCATATCCCCTGTCTTCCAACATTGCCACAGAGATAAGATTCTTCTTCAATCCTGGAACATGCATCACTTCCTTCAATACGAAGGGTTTACCAGAATCCCTCTCAAAGGAAATGGTACCAATACCGGTCGCACTGTATCTACCATCATCGCCCATCTCGATGTGCACTCCAAGATCTTTCTCATCCAGATCAGTAAACAAATATTTGTCTCATGTCATGTGAAAAGACGCACCACTGTCAAGAAACCACACTGAACCCATCACACTTGAGACCAAGCATGTGATCAGTGAAAAATCCAGCTCAAACTGCGAGGCTAGGGCCTCTTCAGATGCAGATCTAGTAGCCTGCTTATTTTTCTTCTTCTGTGGACAATTAGTGGCGTAATGTCTGTGTTGGTGACAGTGAAAGCACTTCACCTTGGACATGTCCTACTTCTTGCCTTTCGCATCGGATTGAGAAGCATTCTTCTTGCTCTTCCCCTTCCTTGCTTTGGCAGCCAAAACGTAATTTTCTTCATCTGAATTCTTTGATGAAGATCCGTCCTTGGTACTTCGCCTTATCTCCTCTTGCACAAGATCCGACCAAAGTCGCTCCCATCCTGGAAATTTCTCCCGACCATTGACAAAGTCCTGATAGGAATGCCAACTCTTTGGAAGCCTAAGGAGAGCCAAGCTCACCAAGTCCTTGTCATCTCTGGGTCACCCCCCACACTTGACTCATCCATTGGATGAACTGCTTAAGTACTTGGGCATACTGTCGCCTTTCTCCATTTTTATGTTCCCGAGTTTATCCTTGAGTGCCAACTTCCTCTGGTCGCTCTTGCTTTGGAATAAGTCTGTCAATGCTTTCCACATCAAGAATGGAGAAGCCTTACCATGAAGGTTGGACATGATGTGATCCTTTACACCTTCCAACAGAATTCTTTGACACTTTGCTGTCTTCTTTTTCCATGCGTCAAGTGCGGCAGCATCGCTAGAAGCAGGTTTTGGAATTTCTGCATCTATGAATTCCTTCAACCCATTATCCTCCAACACCACCTCCATCCTATCTTTACATGCAATATAATTTGAGCTGCCCTCAAGGGCATACTCTAATTGCAATCTGTTGAAAGACATCTCAACTTTGACACCAAGAAAACACTACTGCAAATTCGAATTCCACCAGCACAAAACTCAACCGCTTCAATGCTTTTGCAATTGCTCCGATGATCAACTATCACTCTGATACCATGTAGAAATTTGAATAATAGATCACTTATGCACCGAGATTCTCCTGATAACACACTATTTTAACTTCATGCACAATACAGAATCTCTTCTACCATTGATCATTAATTGCGGAAATAAAAACAATCGCATGCGCACATTAAAACCATAAACAATCACACATATGAACACAGTATTTATGGGAAATATTAAAGCTAAAAAACCCCAACTATCTGTATATTATATGTCATAGAGATCATGTAACAATAATTATACAAAGCTCCTCACAAGCTCTCAGTACAATCTCCAATTTCTACACACTAATCAGGTCTGATCTAGCAAAGCACATGCTCCAATCTTTGCCACCTGCTAGCCTGCCTCTACTGCGCAATCACTACTGAAGAATGGCTCTGAATGAACTCGAATTGGTCCAGCCTTGCTCACGCAATCCTCATTGGCATCTCCAATCACTGGTTGTTGCAAATCATGCAACAATATAGTCACAACTGATAGTCACACTGCTCTTTCACCTACCTCTTCACTGGTCTCCATTGAAACTATCCATGCACTATAGTTAACTGATGCATTCTTTAGTTGATTAATGAGTTAATAATTAGTGAATTAATTAATAATTAATTCACACCACTCTCACTAGTGTATCAATCAGTTAGACTAGATACAACTAGCTCAACTATATTTAACTCAGTTAAACTGAACACAACTCCATCAACTACCTCAATAACTCCACCAAACTCTGTCACATGAGTTCTAACTGAAGTATCCATGCAATAGCTCCACTTAACCCTAGGAATAAAGTAATTCCTTCTGTCAGCTCCTATGCCACATCTGTGCACTTAACTGAAGTGCTCCAAGAGAATAAGATAATGTTTATAGTCCAAATATTATTAAGAGCTAATAATATTCGACATATCTATTTTTAGACTGGCAATCTAAAAATAGATTCCACCCAATATGTCTAAAAATAGAAGTCCATCTATTTTCCAACTTGACCAACCATCCACAAATAGCATCCTGCAACTCATAGAATATGATCGACATGTCTAAAAATAGACTTGCGCCAAAAATAGCCTGCGGGCCCACTTAGTGAAGGCGACTTCTTTCCACTAAGCTCATCATCTTGTTGCAATCTCAACAACTGTAATAATAACTTTTGAATTAACTGTTGAGATAACTTTACGATTTTTTTGACTTTTTGCCTTTAACTTTAACTTTTACAATAACTTCTGAGCTATTTAAAATATCTCTGACTGAAACATTAACTGAGGTAGATGCCTTTAGAAATTTTAGGCTGTAGGTCGCCAAATGAGGTTTGAAAGAAGTAAAGGCTAACTGGCCTTGTCATTCGAATCTGTATTCTTCGTTGATTTTATTTTGATTTGTCATTTAACCTTTAATTTGTCTTTTAAAATCTGATTCTATCTTCATCTGTATCTTTTATCCTTTAATCCTTTACTGCCTTTGTTGTCACTGTCATATTTTTCTTTATCTCACTGTCTGATCTTCTTCCTTATCTTTCCTTTATTTTTGACTCTGTCTCTTAACCTTTTTTTTCGCCTTTGACTGAGCTTTTTCTGTTCTTTAACTATGTGCTTTTATTTGTCTTCATCTCTGCATAGCCACTGTAAAACTCCTTTATTTTATTTATCCTGTCCATTGAAGAACTCTCGTTGCCTTTGGAGTGATTGAATGATCATCAATGGTCATTATCCATTGTTGATTTCTGATTTAATCTTGCGCTCCTAATCCTTTGATAAATAAGGCTACTGGATCGTCACCCAGAGAACCGTAATTCAATAATTCTTGGACTTAGAAATGCAATTTTGATCATTGGCCTTTATCGATCACCTGCAAAATTAAAACAATTTATTAATAAAAAATGAGATCCCGCGGGATGGGGAGCAATGGGGGTTTGTAGGCAGAAGGGAAATTTGTGGACAGAGTTTGGATAAGGTGGCTTTTCATTTCTGCGCTTAACTGTGGCTTTCTGGGTCTTTTAAAGATGTCGCAGGGGTTTACATGGCAACTTGGGGCTTATCGCAGAGACACAGGGGTTCGACACGTTTGAACGAGGGTCAACGGTTTTGTTTTTAGGCGGAGAGGTGGTTTCATGGTTTTCGCATGGGGATTAGGCGGTTAATGGTATTAGTCGGGTGGATGCGATAAGACACTGGAGCGACACGTGGCGATTATGAGGTAAATTGCAAGTTTAACCATGAATTTTTATGTGTTTTATGTAAATTTCATGAACAAATTAACATGGACAAAACACTAAATAATGGCATATAACAGACATGAACATCACCATAAACAGTAACACAACAACACTTGATGAAGGAGTTCACCCCTCCTAGGCTGCGTCTCTTTGGTCTAGCTTCCAATGGCTTGGCCTTTGTCAATTATGCTCAAAAGTGTGAATACATTAATTTACAATGCTCAAACAACTTTGAAACATGCTCCAATGGCTCCAGAATGCCCAAAAATGCCTTTCTAGCCTCTTTCTGCTTCGTATTTGGTAAAAAACCAGGTAAGTTATGGCTTCCCCAAGTTTTGGCACTAATCGCACCCTAAATTCCACCAAATTCGGCACCATCCTACAATTTTTCCTACAAATCCGCTAATTGAGCACAAAATTTCCCAATTTCTGGGCGAAATTTGTCGGAGCGCTAATTTTTCCATTAAGGCCTTAAATCCGAATTAACAACCCTAATTCCGCCGGATTAAATTAATTTTTTCTTAAATAAAAAAAGACTGTGGTTTTCTCTAACTGTCGGTGTTAACTGCTAAGGGTGGACACATGGTCGTCAGCCTTTAATGCTATGATTATGAACAGTGGCTAAGGTGGCGATTAAACGACGGCTTACAACCCGCGGTCTCAGCAACAGGTCAGAAGGCGCAATTACCCTAGCGGTCTAGGCAGCTAACTCTATGCCCCCGGTCTCGGCTGTTGATCGTGTGGTGTTTGTTGGGGGTCGGGGCTAAGCCCTAGCCACTTACCCCATAGTCCGCCCATATAAACCTTATAACCAACCTTTGCCCTTTGTATTAATAAGGAATACATATGGTTTGTTGGTAAAGCTTTGCACTGTGCATTGTGAGGTCGCGAGTTCGACTCTTGTCCTCTCCGCTCGAACCTCGACTTAAATTTTTGTGGCCCTCGAGATGCCACATGGCAGGGTGTGATTGACCACCCAAAACCCGATCAAAAGCTACCATTTTAAACCAACGATGAAGTTCCACTTGGCATCACCTCATTCGCAGGAGAATATACCCTTTGGCCAGTCAACCTGCCACATGGGCATGCCTAGTCAGAAGTACGGACTGTTGATTGGGTTGTCCTTGCAATTTTTTTCCAAAAAAATTGCATGTTTGACATAGTAGACAAAACGTGTTTCTGGGTGCATACGGTGTCGGTTTTCCATGAAAGGAGTTGTGTCAGATTCAGAACGATGAGATCTACACGATTGTTCAGGTTCCACACCATTCCGATGAGATCTACATGAATTTTTTTTTTTAGCATAAGTTTGAGCACCTGATCAGATATGCCTCCCTAGAGAAGACTTTGGATGGGCCATGGGAATAAGTAGAGATCAGGGGATTAAGAGAAAAGTTAGACGGGAGTCTAGGTCGAGAGCTATTCTTGTAGGGTCCATTTTATTGGCAAAATCTATTTTGGTAATTTGGCGTACATGAACCTATTTGTTGGGGACATTAAATAATTGCTTTTGGGTCAAAAAATTGCAAGCAAAGTTCCAAGGCCTCCAACATTTCTATATGAATATAAATATTTTCATCATCTCATTGAGATTATATATGAGAAGTTAAGCCTCCCACAAGTTAACCCATGCCTTGACCACCATATATTGAGTGGATGTCATGTCATCTACCATTACTCATATATATGGACTTCATCGTACTTCTTTTAAGAATTATCTAGAGAATTCAAAACCCTAACCCTAATCAAAAGTTAAGGTTTTCAACAAACACCTTAACATGTTAAATGTCAAACAACTAGGAAAGTGGGGAATTCTATTCATATTATATTGATTTGTTATTCCATAGTTGAATGAAGGAAAGGAGTGTGATATTTTTAGTAAAATAATAGAAGTACAAAACCCATAACCATTCAAATCACATTGTTTATTGTAGTTCCATAATAAGTATTTTTCTTTGAATTTCTATTTTATATATATATATAAATATAATTTAAGTAGGCCTAATAGTTAAAAGTATGTGTCCTCTCTTATTAAATTGCATGTTCAAATCTAGAAAAAGATAAAATATGTACACCTCAAAAATAAATTAAATTTATTAATATATCTTCTCCCTAAATTTATCTTTATTAAAAATAAAATACATATTATATTCATTTATATAATTTCGGATGATATTTTTAATATTTTAATTTATTTTATTAGGTTTCATTTCATTTTTAGCAATTGACTTCACATAATTTTTAAAAACTTATAAGATACCGTTGTCGTCATTAGATTATCTTTCCCATCGAGTTTGGTTCGTTGGGAGGCATTTGGTGGTAATAGAGTCCATAAGGTCATATAAATTGACGAATTATGAAAGAGGCTTCTCGGTTTTTCCGTATAGTAAATTGACTTTGGTGAATGTATTTATCGTTGAAATAAATAAACATCCAATTCTTGCTTTGTGGTTGTGGGACACCCACTATTGCGTTTGACATCAAATGAGGGAGGGTAGCATCATAATCAACCCAGGGGATTTATTTATTTATTTATACAGTTAATAATTTTGTAATTTAATAATTTATTTAAATTTAGTAATATTTATTTTTATTGATATTTTTTTTCGTTTGACATCAACTGAGGGAGGGCAGCGTCATAATCAACCTAGAGGATTTATTTATATATTTATAAAGTTCATAATTTTGTAATTTAATAATTTATTTATATTGATTTTTATTGATATTTTTTTTCGTCTGACATCAAATGAGGGAGCGTAGCATCATAATCAATATAGAGGATTTATTTATTTATTTATAAAGTTAATAATTTTGTAATTTAATAATTTATTTAAATTTAATAATATTGATTTTTATTGGTTTTTTTTTGCATCTAATTTTTACTGATTATTTAAAATGTATCACTAGCTACAATTATAAATGCCATTTAAAAAACCATATTATTAAAATGTATTAAGAGTTACAAAGGAATTTAGATCATTAGTGAAAAAGAAGAATTTTAGACTAAAAATAATATTGTTTTTGTATTGTTTCAACTCTTACATAAGGTTTTTTTTTCCAGAAGAAAAAAACACTGTATATTTATGTGAATAAACAATATATGCACAAGATGTTGAGATTTGCATGTCTGAAGAGGAGCCAAAATTTTGCATCTTGTACATGGAAAATCTTGCAATTGGCTATGTGGAAGAGAAGATCTCTTTTACATCCAAAGTCTTCCTGACTTTTTCTATTTTTAGAGAAAAATAAACTTATGCAACCTCTCATTCATTTATAAAACACAAAGAAGATGTATCGTTGTGATGAAGATGAATACACCGGTCAAGCCATATGTACTGGGAATAGAAGATGTTGTGTCTC
This sequence comes from Pinus albicaulis, assembly GCA_034641835.2. Taxonomy (NCBI): domain Eukaryota; kingdom Viridiplantae; phylum Streptophyta; class Pinopsida; order Pinales; family Pinaceae; genus Pinus; species Pinus albicaulis. Next base: position 16,268,519 of record CM076575.1, read on the forward strand.
CATAGTGGGAGGGCATGCAAGATCATATTGGAAACCAATAGCATAACAACATTCATTGAAAAGACGCTCGCTTGAGGGAGAATCTAAGATGACATGCTCGAGTCATGCGTCCACAGTGAGGCTGAATGAAAAACAACAATCAAATATAACACACTCATCTGTGGGAGAAACAGATAAATCACACTCGCTTACAAAGTTAGAGGAAAGGAAGTGAAGCCATATCACAGATTCAGGCTTCCTGATGAAGGCAGCTACAAGTAAGAAAAGGATGACATGTTCATAGGAAATGAGACCACCTATGATTACAAAGATCTCCCCACAGAGGCAATATGATTATGAATAGAGAAAAAAAATGTTTAGGTTTGAGAAGGATGCACTTCCAGGTTGATAAAAAGGAGCAGAGCAGGTAAAGTAGAGCAGTCTAATGATCAGGCTCGCTTGCAGAAGTCCAGAAAGGAAGCCACGCTCACTTGTCAAAATTTTTAAGGATGAGTATTGTTGCAATAGCCAAAACTGATGGGAAGGGGAAAAGAGATTCTACCAGCAAAGAAAATCCTCATCTAACAGCAAGGGGAAGAGGATCAGGGGACTGAGATGTCATTGGACCATACCTGAGAACCCTGATTGTATTTGATTATCTTCATCGAACCAAAATCCATAGAAATGCCCCTCTTTGAGAGGCCATCAGCCTTGGTGTTAAGTTCACAAAATATGTGGGAAATCGGGGGCTTACCTAATTTATGCCATAAAGATTTAGTCCTTTGAATCCATCCCTGAGCTATGGGGATCAAGAGGGAAGAATCATTATTAATCACACGGATGATAGTCTCATAATCTCCATAGATATGTATGTTTCGTATCCCCAGATTATGTGCAACAAATAGACCGCTCCATAAAGCAAGGAGTTATGCCCTTGTGTTAGATCCAGGGCCAACATTCCATGAGATGTGAAAGCGATCCAATGAAGATAATTTGATCCAGGCTCCATAGCCCATTATTCCGTTCTGGCAAGCCCCATCAAAGAAGAGGGCAGGTACTGAAGTGGCGTGGGGTTTGTGTCTTTTAGATCCATCCATAGTTTCTGTAGCAAACTCATCGTGGAAGCCAATCCATTTCATAATAGCCGAATGAGTGACCTGCATAGAGAATTTGCATCCCTAAAAAATAATCCGGTTTCTTGCCAACCAGAGTTCCCATATGATGAAGAAGGGTAAGGATCGATAATTTCCATGAATTTTATCCCAACTGATAACCGCTCCCATAAAGTCACTCAGAGTCCATGAGGGATCAGGGAAGTGTGAGGAGAAAAGGTTCCAGATCTGATAGGAAGTGGGACAATCAAAGAAGAGATGCTGGGCGGACTCCTCATCCTTCTCACACAGAACACACCTGCTAGGCCCCAGGAATCCTCTTCCTATAACTAGCATAATAATCAAAATAATATATCTATTTCTCTATAACATAAAAGCAATAAAGACCAAAAACATTGAAAACCTATGTTAGGATATAAGGAGTAATTTAATTAACAAAATAATTTTATAATTTTAAGTTATATTATGGTATTTTTCTCTTATATTTATTTATTTAATTAAATTTAGTGTCTTAAAAAACCTTTACTATATTAAAAAATATGTAGCAAATTTTAGATAAAATTAATAGGAAACAAATACCAAATACCAAATGTCAAAAAGTCTAAGAGTTAGATTACACTCTTATATAAACTTTTATATATATATATATATATATATATATATATATATTATATTATATTATATTATATTATAAGAGTGAGATCTTTTTTGTTGGTGTGTTTTAGAATGTAGTATTTTCAAAGTTAAAAGTTTTCCATTAAAAAATTGTTTGTTTGTTATTGTTAGCATTAATTTAGGGATTATAGTGACAACAAAGTGATTTTGACTTTAAATGTGATTTAAATAATTCTAATTAATTTTTAATTCTTTTATATGTAAAAAAGGTAGTATTAACGTTGTAAGAAATTATCAACCTATTTAGTCTCCAAGTTATGGTCCAATAGTTGTGTGGAGGTTTGGTCCCCATAAGTCTTATGGTCCAATGTGGGACATGACTCTATGTGTGGAGGTTTGGTCCTCACAAGTCCTGCAGTCCAATATATACAAGCTATGTGTGGAGGTTTGGTCCCCACAAGTTGCCAAGTCTAATCCCAGCTAAGAGCATCTTTTGTTGAAAGAAATCAAAACTAATTACCACTTTATTTACATGTAAAAAAAGTCACATTAACACAAAGGTATGTCAAACTTCTTCATTATTTTGAGGAAACCAACTATAAACATTTGGTGAGTTTTTTAGATGAGTTTTCAAATGTATATATAGATGCAATGCCTTTAAAAAAACCCTTGGAACACTTAATTACTACAATAGACTTTTATATTTTGAAATAGGGTTTTCATAATTTTAATTTAATTATAAATAACCAATAGATGGGTGTTAGAGATTTAACCTCTATTAAATATCAATAGAATATTCTTAATAATAATTAAGATAGAGAATTTACATTTATATCACATGTAGTTATGCTCTTTTTTCTTTTTAATTTAATTAAAAACACACTCATACACATATAATTTCCTTCTATTTTGGAATAATTATGGTTTTTTGGATATATGATATTGATAAACCAAGATATTGTAATAAAGTTTATTTAAAAATTAAAAATTTTCCTAATAAAATAGAGTTAAATCTTCATGGTTAGGAATCATGTTACATGTTCTTTTAAATGCATATATTATATATGTTTAACTCATACATTAATTCCTTTTATAATAATATTAAAATTTAGTTAATTTTTATTATTATTTTTTCCTTTTAGTATCGTGAGATAGATTGTAATTTGAAGTTATCTAGAGTAATTGAGAGAAAGGAATAGAATCCTCTCCACCCAAATTCAATTCCCACAAGTGATATAATGAATATTGACAATGTTAACAATATATGTACATTCCTCATCTAAAATATAAAATAGCTTGTAATATATGTGATTTTACGTTTATCATAAATTAATATTTATTAATTAT